>CM070035.1:102744000-102763798 GCA_036250615.1 Ptychadena robeensis | reverse complement strand
TGTAATAGAGGTGAGAAGATGAGCCAAATGTTGGCTAACTATCAATACTTGTCCTTCATACAGTATAGAGCAGTGAGGGGCAACTGAGTTGAAAAGGAGGCCCTCCGCATCACTAAAAAGCCGCACATAACATTATACTGATTTGTATAAGCATTTTATAATGACAAAATTACAGCTAGAATGCATTTTTTCTTAGTTTTTAAATAACAAAACTTGTTTTTAATGATACTTCAAGCATTAAGGATACAGGAAGTATGCAATGGTAAACCAAATTGACTTTGAAAAGGGGATTGACCAATTTGCTTCAATTAAGGCAAGAAAATTGCACTGTAATTTAAACCCGTACCTGTTTTGCACTTGGAATTTTGCACTCACTTCTTTGAAGATATCTTACCACAAAATTATACAGTTTCTAATGTAAAACTTGCTAGTTTTTCTAGTTTTTATTCTGCGTTGTTGACAGGATTATGTTTGTTTACATTAAAATTATGTGGTTATTTTGCACTTCATTTATATCTATTTCTATCATGGGGGGGGGGGGGGGGGGGGGGGGCGCACTTGGGCAGCTCAGCCTCTGTTGTTGGTGGACCTTGTCCCGGCCCTGATGATCAGATATAATGTCCCCCTATTTTCTCACCCCGTGCATTGTCCACTGATATAGTGTATTTAGGGTTTACAGCTTTAATTAATATATGCAAAATATATATATGTTTATTGATTTAGATGTTTAAGTTTTGTTTATATGATTTAATCAGTTAATTGCAACTCAGCATGAAATCATCAGAGATGAAGAGTAGGGTTGAGGATATTCTACAAAAAGAAAGTATTCTAACACAAATAGTTTTTGCACAAATTAAATTAAGTCAAGTTGGAATTTCCCAAGTCCATAAGATCAACTTTGACCTTGAGCTTAATATATGCAAAGAGCAATGCTTTTTTTTAAAATGTTCCCACAACCCTTCTGTATATCATGTTTAGGGTCTTTTCAATTAACTCAGAAAGTCAGCTAGTCAAAATGCGACCATCTCTGATTATCTGTACCTATAGTGCATTACTGCTTACATGTGCCAGAATTTGGATTGAATTAAAATACATTTAGGCAACAAAACTGCATAAAGGCTCCCACACACGTACCGAGTGGGGGCCGACAGATGAGCGGTGAAGTGCAGCGTGATGACATCATCACGCTGCACTCCGTCGCTCACAGCGTCAGCGGGCACCCTTTGTGTGCCGCTCATTAATTTTAATGGGGACGCCGGTCCCCATTAAAACTAACGGCATCGGCCAGAGATTTACAGACAAGTCCATTCTCTGGCCAACCTAAGTGATCAATGATGACCAATGAGATGGAAACAATTCAACATTAGAATGCAAATAGTATGTAGACTGCAACTAAGCCAATGGATCCTACTTGACCTCTGTATACAGTTTGCATGCTAATATAATTTTTTGGGTATGTCATTGATCATTAAGGCTTATTTGGTAACCTTGATTTTTTTTACTGTAGTTTCTGCTGTTGGCCAAACTTTTTTCCTTTAACTATTAACAAAAATATAGATTCCAAAATATATATTAAATTGTGTTTTTTGTGGCAGGGTAACAACATTGCAAGGAATAGCTTAATCAATTTAAATGTGTACATACGATTACTACCATTTTGTCATGCTGAACCAAAGATGGATTACGGTAATATGCCTTCATCAGCTGTTTGAGCCTACAAACTGTAGCTGAAGTCCCAGCACAGGTCAAATACAGTTGGAGAAATGAAGGTAATTGAAGCAGTGTTATACTTAAGCTGACATTTCCTTCTTTTTACATTTAGGTATAAGTCTTAACAAGAGAGTCAGCTGGTACTCTGACTGCCTAAAGGAAGAATGCAAAGACAGCTGGTATTCAGAAGAAACACAGAAGGAGGCCTGCTATGCACAACTGTACTTGTGTTTACCAAATTTTCATAATTATATAATTTTTTTAAACTTGTGGTATGTATATAACTTGCTGTTTAACTACTGTAGAGTATAGTTTGAACATTACTTATGTATGCGTCAAGGCCTGCTAATGACAGATGTTTTACGGGAACAGCAAAATGTGTCATTTATGTTTAAAGCATTTACATGTAACAGCAGAAGGAAACCAGCAAAATAATTATATAATGTTCTTATTAAAATATGTGATAGACAGTTTAAATTAGATTTAATTTTGTCTTCACAGGTAGGTAGTTTTGGACCAAAGCTTGTTAAAATCAGCTCAACATAGCTGACCTATCAATGCCAATGATATGATTATAAATCTCAAAGTATGGCCAGACTTTTTATAATATTTTAAGGAGCCACCGAGTCATGGACTGAAATTTGTGACATAATTGGGTTTATAGCGAACTTTGCTTGTTCACAGTTTAGGTGAAATTTTCAGAATATTTGCCTCAGTGAACCGCTATTTTTGTTTTACATATCCATACTTTCATATATATTGCAAAGTCCCTCAAAATGTTATCATCAGCAAAATTGCTGGGGTTTTAAAAAAGAAGGGACTCGTGGAAACATGTCCCAACTGATAAAAACTTTGAAAAACTATGTCAATTGTTATTGAATTAAAATTAATCTACCAGTAGGAAACTATTGTTTTAGTTCTTTCATTTGCACTGTCAATTTAAAATGTGCAAAGTATAACTCATAACTTTTAGCTTTAGATCTAAAAAACCAAAACATTATTTTTGGGTCAAATCTAATTCAAACCAGCCACCTTTCCCTTCCCTGGCTGGCCAGGCTTTGAGGCACAGTTGGGCTAGGGAGTAAAGGCTCATGCCAGCCATCTACCCGTCCCTAGTTGGCCAGGTCTGCTATCGGGCCTAAACATTTAATGCCTTTTGTCCCCTGCCCAACAAGGCTTCAATTCTAGGGAGCATGGTGTGGACTGGAAGGGGGGTCCACACTCATTTGCACCTCCTCTCTTATTCTGGCAGGGGATACTGTTAGGAGAAACCTGTTTGCGACCATTAGCAGCTGCTTTACTAGCATATGTTTGTTTCAAATTGAAGTTGTACTTTGCCTACATAGGGAAAATGAACAGGGACCGCTAACTGCAGCTTTTTCTAGCTACATTTGCTTGCTTTCTTTTTCTCTTTTTCCTGGGTGTGGATAGGACAAGAAAGGGCTAAGTACTCTATGCTCTGGTGATAGGCCTGCAATGCATTAATGTCAACGCGGAGCACATTTTAAAATGCCCTAAAAATGATTTGATGTACATGTCACACCCAATAAACAACACTTGATTTTGATGTAAAGTATACAATGCTAAGATTCATTCTCTCAACACATTTCACATTCTTGTTTCCTCAGGATCCAAATTAAGCATTGATGACAACATCAAACAGAGTACATTTGTCAGATTTCCACGTTTAATCCCTATCATTGATCACCAACTAGGACTTTATTATATATTTTTGATGAATAGTGCAAATGATCTCCAGAGGAAGCCAGAATGGAAATGTGAATTAATCTGCATTGTATACTTTACAAGTAAATTAAGTGTTGTTTATTGTGTGTGACACAATGTATGTATACATAAAAAAAATTTGAGGACATAACAAACTAATTACAATATTTCTTATGTATTGAGGTATAAAATAAATATTTGTTCATTAAAATCACTAATTTTGATTAGTGCCTTAAAAATCCTAATCTCCATGTTGGGGTGGGATTTGATGGTACTATCATGTATTTCCTCTCCTCACTCGTCTCTTGTTTTGCTTTTACACTATTGTTAGGATGTGGCACAGACGTATTTTACTGGGGAAGAAATTACAAAGCCAAGCAGCAACCCCAAACCCATCAGTTCAATCTTATCACAATTAAAGCATAATGATAAAAAAGGCTAAAATATTTATTACTTTCTACTTAAAATATTTGACATTTTCGTGATTTTATATTTTACCCATACAACACACAGTAGGATGCTGCAGAATCATTGATAATTGCAGTGCTTTATACTGACAGCATTATAAATTGCCTGGTTTGAACCTAGTTCTGGAATTGACCCGAAGAAATGTATGGTGCTCTATATACTATATATCTCCATTAAAGTTATTATTATACATAATAGCTGCTTATTTATAAACAGGATTTCCCCACACTTATGCCTCTGGCTATAATCTCTTTTGAAATTGAACACTTAATGCATTTTATTTCTTTTAGTATTGTGCCAGGGAAATACGTTTAAATATAGGATTAACTTTAAAGCTAGCTGTTGGGATTTTCCCATCTTCTTCTTTAAAATTAGAGTAATTAAAACAGCTGTGGAAATCTCGTTGCCTAAATTTATTGCAACAAATGTCCAAAGTGTGTAACTGTAATAATCACATTACATATTGTAATAAAACACCAGCATTTCATGATTTTCAAATCATTTAAATGTTTTAATCTTTTTATAATGTTTTCAATTGGTGGCAGGTCTGAGCTGCAGGCCAAGCTGTTGTATAACATACAGATTGTAATTTGGCACTGTTTTATTGAATAAGATCTCTGAAAAAAAGTAGTCTGATTGTCATTATATGTTGCGCCAAAACCTGAATATATCCTTAATTATTAAAGCTTATTTCCCATATGTGCAAGCTGCCTATACCATGTGCACTAATGTATTCCTATACTTTTATAGATGCAGGTTTTTGCACTGCAGACAAGTTAGATGTCCCATGAGTTACAAGGCAATTGAAAATGTTCCACGTTACCGAAATGAGCTCTGACTCAAAGAAGGTGGTTTTGTCTCTAAATGTCACAGCTAGTGACAACAAGAGGGACATGGTTATTGAAAAAAGAGAAAGCACCCACTTGGGTGACTGCACAGTGTCAGGGTACAACCCTAAGGAACCACTTGTTGTTCACCACAGCACTTCCGAGCTTGTGGCCCTCTGATGATGAAGCACCATGGAGCAAGGCAGAGACACTAAAGAGCCTGCTCAGGCAACATATTGTTGCCTGAGGCATCCTTAAAAAGGAAGACTCATGGGAGGAGCGGACAGGGCAGTACTGATTGCTGTCAGAAGAAGGGGAGCTTCTTTGGAACACTAGTCCTTAGAAACAAAGGGAAGGAATATCAGTCAGAGCAGGAAACAGACAACACGTGGGACACAGCAGGGGAATTTGTTATGAATGCAACAGACACAGATCCCCCTAATGCTACAGGAATCTGTGATACTGGATTATGTTTATATATAGTTTCCTCTTTAGGAATATTCCTCTATTTAGGAATATTGTTTAATTGTTCTGTAGCATTTGTACAAATGTTGCAAGACCTTTGTCTTCTTGCTTTTTCATCCATCCCTGTATTACTTAAGCTGGCCATACACCTTTAGATCTCTCAGATATCCTTTAGATCTACCAACAACTATGTAGTATAGGGTCCTCTGCAGTTGAACACAGGAAGACTTGTTTGTTTGTTTGTTTGTTTGTTTGTTTGTTTGTTTGTTTGTTTGTTTGTTTGTTTGTTTGTTTGTTTGTTTGTTTAGAAAGTCCCTCATGTCATGCACCCCCCTGGTTGCCGGACCGCTCAGAGGCCTCCCAATCGATTTCAACACACAAAGAGACCAACTCGGTCGGTAAGATCAGTGCGCCGGAATCGCCGGAATTGGGCCGCAGTCAGACCATAAAGGGGAGCGTGCAAATTACAGGACCAGAAATTACACAATATTTCGGTATCACTGCCACCATCCCATTTAATTCAGGAAAAGGGAAACCCGTTCTGATAAGCACTATAAACGTCTAGGTAGCGAGAGAAATGACTTAGGAGTCATTTATTTTATGCAATACAAATGATTAATATATACAATAATTATTAAAATGAACAATTAAAGAGAGGGTAGTCCAGTGTAAAATAAAAAGGGAAAAACTGAAGAAATGATACTTAAGGTTGCTGAGGAAGGATGTCTGTTTGTAGGGGAAAGTCCAAGACGAATAAGTCCAAAATGGCCACCAGCACTGTGGTTCTCTGCTGGTGCTCTTCAGATGATGGTTAATGGAGAACTTTCTATAGCATGCTCTCTTTGGGTTTTAAGCATGCCAATCCTGGGCGGGTTTTGAGATCCGGCCCCCCATGGGCGTTATTAAATCTCTGGAGGCAAACGACGTCCCGGAATATGACATGATCCATATTTTGGCCCATGGCCGTGGTACACAGATAATGGCATATCCAAACTCTAAAGGTGTATGTGGACCCTTAAGTATAGAATGAAATTTCATCTCCTCGGCTCAGCTTATCTTAAAGTAGGTGTTCATTTTGGTGATTTCATTTTGCCCATGTGCCTTAACAGTAGGTCCAGATCAATCTGCAGCTATGTGCTAAATCGGTATTAACAGTCACCTGACATTCACTTTTACAATTTCAGAGAACGGTACATATACACATATTGCCAGATTATGATAACTTTTTGCCAGACAGGAAGTGAGGAAAACTCTGCAACAGGAACAACAGGTTCTAACCTGCTCTTGTATGTTGAACTCTTTCTGTCTGAGAGGAAGTGAGGGAAAAACCTCATTAACGTAGCTTTGACACACACATTCTTGCATTTTGCTTGACAAAACTGTTGAAACAGTTTCTGTTTAATTATTTATTTCCTGTGGCGTTATTTTCTCCACATATCCAGCTACATTATTATTTGTTCTCTAAAGTCTTGTTTTCCTTATCTGGTACTTTGCTCAAGAATATCTCCATAGAAAGGAAGATCTCATTTACAGCTTTTTCCAAGTGGAATTTAAGTTTTATCTATAACATAGTAAAGCTACCAGCTTCGTCAATATCTTTGCTGAGCAACAACAGGATTTTTTTGTTTTTCTTTATATTTGTGGCCCTAAACTGTCAGTTTTTAGTGTAGTGCTTTTGATCATGGAAACAATTGTCCTTAAATGTCCCTGACTTTACTAACCCTCAACCCTAGTTGTACGAAATTAAGATCCAAGCCAATATCCATTTTGAGGTGTACTGGGGTTCAAGCCTGTGTTGTTTATGTTCTTCTTTTAATCTTTGTGGCAAAGGTTTTCCTATTATCATGTGCTCACATATTTTACTCCCACCCAAACCATGGCTACATATTTTTTTGTATTTAAGAAGAGTCTGAGTGACAAGTACACAGATATAAGTTGAATCATCAGTGTGCAGGCATGTATTTGCTATCAGATTGGTTTGCAGATAGATTTCTTTTAATTTTTAAACACAGCTTTCTGAAAAGATTAGTATTCTGCAGATATGGTGTGAGACGATAGCTCAAATGCTTCACACATCTTAAAAAAGTAAAGGGTAGCTCACTGGGAACATGTGTATACTTCAAAGTTATCATTAATGAAAGCGCAGTAGGCATCATAGACAAATAATGTCTGCCTGTTTTGGCGTAGGGACTACTTTTCGGCCAGTCTATGCTGATGTGTTCAACACAGTACAGACATGTCTCGCCGCCTTGGTGGTGGGTTTCAGTTCTGACTGTGCCAGACCTGCATCCCCAGATACCATGTGGATGTGTTTAACAGAGCACAGTCTAGGTGGAATTTGTTCAGTTTGAAGTTTGGATTTCCTGCTGTCCAAACAGCTGCAGGAGATTCACAAGCAATCATTCAACATATAGTGCAAGATGGCACAATGTGATTGGGCAATGTGCCCATTTAATGAGACTCAGTTTTGCATGAGATTGCCCATTATAGCCTCTGTATAGCAGTGTGTTTCTGTGTTTACTACTGTTGCTTACCTGTCTGTCTGCATGTGTCCTTGCCAATAGCGACACAACCTGATATGGATCCTTCTTGAACTCTCCTTGCCCTGAGTTTGATTGTCCCTGACCATGTCTTGTCTTATGCTTTTGTACTGTACTTCCTTGGGCTGAAATTTGTGTATGACTCTTGCCTGTTTTTTGGATTACCCAATAAAGACTGTAAAGCCACCCATACACCTTACAATCGTACCATACAATTTCTGTACAATCAACTTTTGTTCTACCAAAACCATGTAATATAGGGACCTTTCTAAACCTTCCAATCACTATGTATTCTATCAGGGAGGACCCGGCATCTAATGGAAATTGTATGGAGTGATATAAAGGTTTATAGAGGGCTTTTCCTTGATTTCTGTTGTTGGTTATGATTATGTGCCCGGGCATATTACAACTTATTTTGTGAAGATGACCAATATGTGAACTAATATGTGCTCTAAACATTATTTTTGTTAATATAATAAGAAAAAGGGCAAAAAAAGTTATAAAGACATTTTGGAAATGTAAAAGTGAATTACTAAATATTTTGATTTCCGTTTAAATCATAAGCTTCTCTCTCTCTTTGCACATTGTTTACAAATACTTCAAGTTGAACTAAAAAGCTATGAACATTTTAATATTTGCAATCCTTTCGATCGATTTTTGTGTTTGAATTGCCAATGCAGGTAGACCAAGAAGAGGAGTGCATTTTTTGTCAGATATTTGCTGCACAGCTTTATTTGGCATCTGTGAATTCCTACATTTCATGTAAGGTTGATTTTTGCATAATGTATAATTTCAGAAAGATTATATACAATGTGGTACATTTATGCATATTTTACCTGTTCTAGATTGAACAACTGCATACTACACAAATCTATGATCAATCTGCTGATGTGAACCAGCTGCTTGGTCATGGAAACACAGGTATCCATGAAAGTTTTCAATGTTTGCTAATTCATGCATATGAATATTCTACAAAGCATAATGTAACAACAGTTACTGATGTCCAATTATTGTGAATGGTTTTAAAACCTAATATAAATCAATTTTTTATGTAATACTTTAATTTTATAATGAAATATTTTTTTCCTTTTTAATTACTACATTTTTAGTCATTACATTGCTTTACAGACTTGCCATTAATTATAAAAGCTGCAAAAAAATCTGAATGATTTTACATCCAGTATGTAAGACATTAACCGACCAACCCTAAACATTAGGGTAATCAATGTGATCTCAAACCATTTCATTTTTATATAGGTAGGCAGAAACTGCCTTTTACATAAAGTTACATAAACAACATAGCAGAATGCTTGCCATGTAATTAGTTAGAGCTAGTAAGAGGGTAGTATACTATTTCAATCTGCTTATTGTGTATTATTATAGCAAAGTTGTCTATAAAAACCTTTAAAATCCTAAAACAGTACAGACACCACAGGGTGTGTGTTATTATTATTTATTATTATACATATGTTTCATTGGATAAAGCCGTTGAAGGGACTTAACAACATTTTAAAATCTTTTCTCACTATCCTGAAGTGAAGGATAGATTTTAAGAAAAAGATCCACTATAGATATCCGATTCATTTAGCCTTATAATTGGATTACATGTAGTATTCTCACTATGTAAAGCCGTCCATAGACGTGCCAATTCCCGGCTATAGTTACGGGCGATCAAATGCATAATAATCGGTCGATCGCAACTACAGGGGTGCCCACCTTGAGGTTCCAACCCTGCTGGTTCTTTTTGTGGCCGATCCTGTTGTAGGCAGTTAACTTGGAGGTTAAGAGTCTCCTCCCCCTCCAAGTTAATTGGCTACAATCTTTTGGGAATCACCTGTGTTAAGCTAGGCACACACGGGTAGATTTGTAAAAACGATTGAGTACCAATCAATCAACAGCGGCGGTCACGGGTGATTGATTGTACGCAACTGTTACAATCCGTCCTGTGTGTGCTGTCTTCGAGGGGGGTCATAGAGCCCCCTCGAATAGTACCTCGATTGAACGGTTCAACATGTTGGAAAACCACATTCAATCACCACACTCAGGGAAAGCCGACATCTTCACACAGAACTTGCCGACATCTACACAGAACTGACAGTCCAGGCAGGCAGTCAGAGCGCGGAGTCGTGTGGGTAAAGGGGGCGGAGTCAGCACTCTTCATTCCAGCCGGGGGGGGAGAACGGGGAGAGAAGCAGGCTGGATTTCTCTTCAGTTTTCAGCATGTTCTGCTTTAACATGTTGAAAGCCGGAGAGAACTCTAGCTAACTGGAGGTCCCCCATTGACGAAATCGGATGTGCCCATGTGGTGCACATTGAATTTCCGTTCAATTGATCCCCGATAATTCAAGCGTGGTGACGTCACCAAGCTGTGATTGATTGGTGGTCGATTGCACGGGAATCTACCCATGTGTGGCTAGTTAGTGGAGCACACAGGATGGTTGTCAGTTCTAAAGACGACTCCTCAAGGGTTGTGACATCACAAGCTTGTACTGTTTGTAATGAGTCTGCTACAAGCAGGCCATGGATCGAGGTGTCTATGGGGCAGTTTAAGCATAAGATATCAACACAATAAGAAAAAAAAAAGCAAGAATGCAAACCTTCAGATGTTTGAACATTTGTGTTTTACAATGACTTAAAGCACGGCAAGAGGACCTGCAATATGACTGCGGGCTTTTGGGTTGAACATTCAAGGTGGGCGGCCCTGTAGTTGAGATCATGCGTTTTGGCGTCGAGCGCGCATGGGTCGTTCGCTGCAACTACTGCCAGGATCAGTGTGTCTATGGCCTCTCAAGCCAAGATAGAGTGGATGTTGAAGATTTCTTGATACAATCAAGTCTACCTGGTGTCAATTGCCAGAGGAACCCTATACTACATAGTTGTTGGTAGATCTAAAGGATATCTGAAGAGAGAAATCTAAAGGTGTATGGCCAGTTTAGTCTACTCCAAAAAAACATCTGAGTAGGTTGCCTTCTTTTTAGCCCCCCATAGACAGGCAGACTCCTCCATGCAAACTTCTGTACAACACACTTTTAATTTTCTATCTAAAACCAGTAATGGAGGGCCTTTCTACACCTTCCCTCACTATGTATTCTATCAGGGAGTCACTATATTACATAGTTGTTGGAGGTCTCATGAAGTGTATGGAGGAGTCTGCCGTCTATGGGGGGCTTTGGTTCTAATTCACAGTCCTTTTATCGGAAACAACCCCATGTGTCTATGTTGCAGTACAAGTCACACTACATGGCTGACTGCTGGTAGGGTAGATAAGGACTGATTGTAACAAGTTGAACATCACCCTCTGGTGATTCTTATCGCACTGGCAAATCCTTTCTCCAAACTTTTTTTTTGCCGAGAGAAGAAAGCTTAATGGAGGTGGATTGTGGCAATTACACTGCTAAATGTTTCTGTGTGAAAACTGTACTGTGAATTAGCAGGGGAGTTTTTTTACTGAGTCATGCTACTGATAAAAAGCAAAACAGATGCCTAGCTCTTAATGGGCCAAGGCGGGTATAGCCAGGCTTTGTGGCTTCATTGTGACAATAGGTCTTTTCCTTTTTCAAGTTTTTTTGCCTAGAGCTGCTGCTTATATCTACATAGCTAGCCTCTGCCTACAGCTATAGTTATGGTTAGACCACAAATTATTTGTATTTATTCAAAGTTTGTAAGGTCTTTGTTGCCTCTCACACCCCCACAGCATTAATTTACAATATTAAATTAACCGTCCATTGTGTTTATGTTCTCTGTTGGTTCCCATGTATTTAATACAGCTGGTTTGAAGGGGTGATATATTATAAACTGTACATTTTTGGTGGACGTTTTAATGCAGGTTACTTTTTGGCCCATGTTTACCTTATATAGATTTATATATATATATATATATATATATATATAATATATATATATATATTTCTGTCCTAAAAGACAAAGCAAACATAGAAGGACCATAACAAATATAGCATTTAATGTTGTTTCTCAGATTTTTGTTTTTATAATGTTCTATCTAAAGCCCTCCATACACCTTCAGATCCTCCATAATACTTTCATGAGACCCCTACCGACCATAGTAGTATAGTGACCTCCCTGATAGAATACAATGTGATTGAAAGTGTAGAACAGGTCCTCATATTACATGTGTGGTAGAAGAAAAGTTGGTTGTACAGAAGTTGAAATGGTAATTGTATGTGGTTGTATGGGGGGCTTAAAGGTACATGCTGCACTGCCTTTAGTTGCAACCAACAATGTCTGCCGTGCACTGTAATAGCACAGTATTCTTAAGGCCCCTACTAGACAGGAGGGAATCCTCCATGCAACTTCTGTACAACAAAACTTTTCTTCTACCAACACATGTAAAGCCCCCCATAGACAGGCAGACTCCTCCAAAAACTGTTAATCGAGATGCTTACCAACAACTATGTAGAGTATGTAACCTCCCTGATAGAATACAATAGTGATGGAAGGATGTAGAAAGGTCCTCCTATTACATGGTTTTGGTAGAAGAAAAGTGGTTGTCACGAAGTTGCATGGAGGCGTCTGCTGTCCATGGGGGGATTTAATAGGAGGACTTTCTACACCTTCCATCAATGTTTCTATCAGGGAGGTCACTATACTACATAGGTCTCAGAATTGTATGTCTCATGAAAAGTTGGTACCTAGGTCTTCATGAAAGTTGTATGGAGGAGGTCTGCCTGTCTATGGGGGGCTTTATAGATGGGACATAGTAGTTAACTTGAGCTTACTAGTTGTGCATGGGGTTACCAACCAGTATTTGGTTGGTAGGATAGATGTCATTTGGACTTAAGCCCCCAAGACAGGCAGACTCCTCATGAACTTCTGTACAACCAACTTTTCTTCACCAAAACCATTGTAAAGCCCCATACACTGCAGACTACTCCTCCAACTTTCATGAGACCTACCAACAAACTATGTAGTATAGTGATCTCTGATAGAATACATAGTGATTGGAAGGTGTAGAAAGGTCTCCCCTATTACATGTTTTGGTAGAAGAAAAGTTGGTTGTATCAGAAGTTGCAGGAGGAGTTGCCTGTCTATGGGGGGCTTAATAGGAGGAACTTGTACAACTTCCAATCACTATGTATTCTATCAGGGAGGTCCATATACATAGTGTAAGTCTCATGAAAGTTGTATGGAGGAGTCTGCCTGTCTATGGGGGGCTTAAGTGAGGAAACAGAGACAGAGGGTAGGTACATGAACCAAACATCAAAGAGGTAGGCTTAAAAAGCCTAGATATGTTTGCCCTAGACAATTGCATAAAGAAGTTTTAACCATGTCCTCGCTTAATGTTATTAGAAGAGTTTCAAACTGATGACACTGATGCCATCAAAAGAAGATCAATGCTCACCCACTCCATATTTTAAAGCTGGTGTGAGACACTATGGTTTGTAGGCTTCTACGGGTCTCAGTCTGAATCTTCTTTTATTTTAACTATTCTTGCCATGCACATGTCAGTGTGCTACTGTGTTTGAATGACAGTTGATGTTCATGTATGGTAATTAATTAACTTGAATTAGTGCAATCATCCCTCTCAATGCTGATTCACTTTTCCCTCTGCAAGGTTTTGTTGTTCTCAGAGTCAGTTGCTTGACTTATGCAAGCCATACACAGCCTGATAAATAGCCCGATCAACCAAGCCCGATCGAAGTTTGCCGATAAAAAAATCGGCGTTTCCTCAGATGATCTAACAAAAAAAACCCACATAGGAAAAATGATTTTTGAATGATGTAACAGTTTTGATCGTACATCATAGTCAGAGTTTATCGCCATTTTTGTCGTCCAATTTTTCATTCAATGGTAAGTAATAGTAATATCGGGGATGATCGGTGTTCATTTAGTCGGGCGCTACAAGAAAAGTAGAACGATGTAACCGGACCGATTAAAATTTTCAAACATGTCCGATCATGTGATGCCCGATTTTCTGCTAAATTTTGATCGGGAAAGCTCTGTCAGACCATGTGGGCAAAACCCAATTTATGCCCGATTAACGAAAAACTTCGATCGGGCTTGGTTGATCGGGCTATTTATCGGGCTGTGTATGGCTAGCATTAGTTCTTGTGTACTTCAAATTTTGGGAAAGATGCATCCTGATGCTCACTGTATCCTTATGCCAGGAAAATCAGGATTGTGCCTTTGTTTTCGTTCTCAAAACTTTCCTTTTTGCCTATTTTGGGATGAACAATTGTTATTTTTTCAATTCACAATTCCAGTTGGCATACTCATGCTAGCGAGAAGAATGTTGATTACAGCATTTTTGTAATATTTTTTTTTTTTAAACAATAAGTTTTTATTCAAGAAATGTTTTTACAGACAAAGAAAGAAATAAGTGAACACGGAGAGATACATCACACATAGACAGCTTGTCCACAGTTCAAATGATAGTACAAGGCAGGGGAGCAAATAGTCAGGTGATAGAGACATCATAGCAAGTCCCTGGCGGTATGTACAATAGGGTGGCAACACGTAAAGTAATTGCAGCAGTCTGTCGTAGTGTCCTCTATCAGCGATCGTGGCAAAGGCGGCATTCAGAGAGTAAAATGTATCTTAAGGGAAAAGGGAGACAGTGGTGGGGGAGGAGGAGAGAGTGGAAGAAAGAGGGGGGAATAGGGAGTGAGGGGGGAGGGGTTAATATTTTTTTTTAACTTAATCAAATCACCTCAAACACAATTTGATTGAGGTGATCAGCTAATCAATACCTCACAAAGCAATGAAGTGTGGTTGTGCAGTAATTTACCAGACACTAGCATGGAATAGTTACATTGAAATGATGATTGAAAATAAATTGCAGTGAGTCAATTAACTAAATACCATGTGCTTTTGGGACACGGATTGCGAGGCTGTGCGGTTTAGAAAACATTGTAATCTGCATTTTTTTGCTGGCCCCACTGCGACTATGGAGACAGGCACATTGGGGACAATGGGAGTGGTTCAGGCCAATCTACCTGTGACAAATTACCTGTGAGCTAGTACTACAAATAACCCTAACATGGGGTTCTTTTGATTGTGAGGAGCATGGGGAAAAACATTTTTTGCTCTAGCACATGTAGTTTTTGCATAAATTAAGTTCAAAATCAATCTTGACTTTGAACTTAATTTATGCAAAAACTATTTGTGTTAGAGCAATCTGTTTTTTTGTAGTGTACCCCAAAACCTTCTCTACATCTCCAGCAAGTTTGTTGATAATACCATGCTCAGGGGCTTTGCAATTAACTGAAAATCGTCGTCACATTTAAAAAACAAAATTTTACCATCTCTAGTGGGGGCCTGCATCTGTCTGTGGGACTACAAGCACCAGCAGCAACATGTGAGTGTTGGAAATTCTGTGCCAGGCCTTAGGGTAGGATGAGGGACAGCCCCAGGGTAGTTTTGCTGTGGGGACTGTACACTAATTCAATTTGGGTTAACCTTCTGAGCGTTTCGCACGTGGCACGTTTTTTTTATAACCGTGCCACGGGCAATCGCGGCGCAGCACAATATGCTCCGCCGTGATTGCCTACCCAGCTGGAGGTTGTAAGCATAAATACGTCGAACTTATGCTTAAAAAAAAGGCGACGCCCCTCCAGTTACACGGAGGTCTATGGCGCCGCCTACCCCCGCCCCCTTTGCATCACCGGTGACTCGTTCGGGGGCGGATCCAGAAGCATCAGCATACAGTGACTGAACCTATATTCCCTACTGAAATGGTAAGTTGATTGCACCTGTGATATAGACATTGGATTTACTTTGACAGAGGCCTGTGTATAACAAAGCTAAACGTATCAGAGTAGGGGGAACAAATAGAACAGGAAGGCCCCGGGGCACAAAGGTATTCCAGAGGAGCGGTGGCTTTAATTTTTAACCTGTGTTAAAAATGAATAGGTAGGGGGGCTTGATAATGTTCCTAAATAGAAAAAGGGGGCCATGCAAGAAAAGTTTGGGAACCACTGGTGTAGGGGGTGAAAGTGATCCCGGAGCTGTGCTGGGTGTAGTCACATGAGGTTAGGCCTTTTGAGCACCTTACAAATTGATTTTAAATTACTTCTAATTTATCTTTGAATTTGCTGGAACACCTGTTTAAAGTGAAGTAATTTCTGCATGAGGCCATGGCAACTATCAGAAAGTGTATACTTATTTTGATACAGTACACCATATAGTGTTGAGCTCGAATATTCGAATTTCGAATCTATTCAACGAATATTTGCTATTCGAGGATTCCCACATTTCGTGAATATGATGGTGGATATTGTGAATATATTTTGGTAATACATTGGCGAATATTCATGAATATCGAATTACATATTAGTAGAATTATTCACTAAATATCACAAATTCTAATATTGCCTACGCCACTCATCACTATATAGATCTAATGACAATTTTATTCTATGAGGGAACAGGCAAATGTCACATGTGTTTTCATTCACATATGTCACCTTTTTCTGTGTTTAAATAAATATCTAATATCCGTTTAAATGTTTTGAAAAAAGTGATAAGATCTCCAAGGCATGTGCTTTTTCACAATGTATCTTTATTTGCAGATTGAAGTCCTTAGAAGTAGGCGCTACATTGTTAACATGAAGAATTGTTAACGTTTATCTAAACCAAATGAAACAAATGTAACATATTTAAATGACTAGTCATTTCCATTTTAGGCATTTTCCCTTAATATTTTTAATGGTAATCAGGACACAAATAAACTTTTGCAGGCAATGCTTATTAGCCGACCTGTATAGTAAACATTGCTGCCATTTTAGCATAGAAAAGGAAACCTGACTTTCCTCCAGAAAATAAGAAAAACTGTTCAGTAGTTAACAGAGCCATGTAAAATATAAGCATTAACACCAGACGCAGGGAATAAGTTCACAATATTTCTCAGAAGATAAATAAATATGTTGAAACTTAATGTCACAATGCTTTGTATTTAACAAACACAAACGAAGAAAATAGAAAATATTAGAGGTTTATGGATAGTGTTTTTTTATTCTTAACACAGACACAACCATCGTGTCATTGTTATTTTGTATCACGTAATAAAACTAATTGAAGAAAAAAATACTAGACGTGCGTGCTCTAGAGATCTAGAGTTTCACTTCCCTGGTCTTCGGAGATTATTATTTTTAACCAGGGAATAGCACGCACTTAGGTCTTCAACAATATGGCCGCTGGCTTTACACATGTATTTGTTTAGGAGACATTTTCAGAGCATGTGCTAATATCATAGGGGTCTCTAGTGGCTGGGACGCTTCGTGCGACACTGGCGGAGCCGTGACGTTCGGTTGTGGAGTCGTGGCGCCGGTGAAGTTCTGTATGAAGATGACGTGCGGCTGGTGAAGTGTGGAGGGAGAAGAGGCTACATATAGGAGTGTGGAACATGGCCAGGCACCGGAATGTGCGCGGGTACAACTATGACGAGGGTGAGGAGATGAACTCGTAGTGCCCCTATAGGGGCGGGGTATGATGGAGGCCTTCGTGTAGACATATGGCACGAGAGCTTAGCTGGATCAGCATTATGCCATTCCTGATGTGCCAAAAACCACACATAGGCACGTGCTTAGGAAGACTGCAGCAGGGATGGCAGCACCTACCTTTAATATGGCCAAATTGGTTCCTGTTTTGTGGCTACATTTGTATAATGCTGGCTACATCGGGAGCAGTCTATTAATAGCTTAAGACACCCAGTCACCTCACTATAATAGACTTCATCACATTCTACGCTGTACAATCCTAAACTTTGTGTCTCCTCTGGTCAAAAGAAAGGGTAGGGGTACACTATGCGCTTGCGCAACGAGCCCCTGCGCCCCCTCCACCCAGTTTGCTCCATTGAAGCCACATTTTTGGCCATGCTGCATAGCACAGCTGATAACAAGGTCCCTTTAAATCAATGGGCTGACGAATGAATAAAGCGCCCCATACCCGCTGCAAAATGCTGTCATCACGCACAGCTGGTTGTGCAGAGAATCGACCGTGCACCCTTTGCAGATCGATCTAGAAATTACTGACATGTCTGTAATGTATTAGATCGATTTGTGGGTCGATTTATGGTCCGATTCAGGAGGGCACTTTGAATTTGTAGCAGATCGATTGCCGTGTGCACAGCGATCGAATCGTGTATGGGGGGCTTAATATATAGTAATATGTCAATATGATGTGTCTGTTGACTGTCAATGGATGTGCCATACTTCAAGCCTTCATTGCATTTACGTGTTGATATAAACGTGATGGAGGCTCGTACTGACATCAGGGGCTATGATGGTGTGTGTAGACAGCCCTGTCGTAGCCCATTGCCATCTATAGAGTGCTTGTGCTCTGAGCTTTATGCAGAGATTATAGCGCAAGTGTAGCTCTAGCATAATACTTTCTATACCAGGGCTTGTGGGCCACAATGTGTTCTTAAACTTGACAGAGGGGACAAACCAAGAGCCTGTAATGGCTCTCTGACATAGGTGTCCTATTTCTTGCGTAATTTGCAGCAAGGACATCTTTAAATCGTATTACCCATTACCGCTTTTAACAAAAAATAAATATTCTTAAAGCCAGGGAGGTAAAAAGTAAACTAACCTGCTATAGGCAAACTGCTGTGACCTTTGTGACAAGACTCTCTTGTTCCCCTATGATTTTTTTTATTGCAGTGAGCAAAGATAAGGCAGGCATTTAGACTACTATAGGCTCTATGTACACTCATTGCAGGGAAAGAGAAATTGGAACTAAACAAGCCAGATCTGGCCCCCGGGCCATAGTTTTCCCATGTCCATACTATTTACTGCCTTCAATTTGTTTTTTCTAAATATTCATAAAGCATAATAAGCAGACTTTGCACAGTTAATCTTTTTCAGATAAAACCTGGAATATACACTTTCAAATATGTGAGGCAAAGACCAGTAGCTTATTCTCTTCCCATTTAATCAATGCAGTGGGTTGTGTTTTTGTTTTCTAGCGGAGAGTGAAATTTAAACAACTTCAGGTAAACCACTGTGCTTTGGGAACTTTATGTCATAAATTTAGTTATTTAAATATTAGTAGTTTGTATAATCTTTAACACAGAAATGATCACACAACTAGTCAGGGTAGGAAGGAGAGCAGAACTTGTTTACAAATTAAGGTTAGGATTGATCATTTTATATCTTACGTGCTTCCTAATTGCACAAGATTATATAATAAATTTGTGTTTTTGAGGGTACCATTTGTCCTGTGGTGTTTTGAGTGTCAATATATACCATTTCTTTTTCCAGATTTTGATGATGATGATATGTATGGACAGTCTGTAGAAGATGACTATTGTATTTCACCAGCCACAGGTTTGTATTTTCATTTCATCAGTGCAGACATGCATTGTTTTAGAAGTGTGTCTATCATTAACATTTACAATGCACCCAACTTATATGACAGAGCTGCTATGATATTAAAAACATTAAGCCTTAAAAGTTCAGATTACTGATTTTCTGATTACATTGACACCTGTTAATAGAGAGGATATATCGGACACCATATAAACAGTGCTTTTCTTAAATAGATGATGTGTCAAAAGTAGAAAAAAAACATGGCATAAGGAGCATTTTTAAAGAGGGACAAATAATGATAGCAAAACAACAGAACTTTGAGAATGTTCCTGTCCTGGTATGTAGTAGTTTGTAGCAGGGTGGATTTGATTTAAATCAAACCGATTTAAATCACTAGTCTGTAAGGCTCGATTTAAATCAAACTGATTTAAATCAATAATTTTTGCCGGCATAACTTTAAAATGCGAGAAGGTGAAGATTTTTAGAACAACTTTTCATACAATTTTTTTTTTTATCCCCAGTTTAGGTTAATCAATCATATTTGGACAAATTTTCTGTTGCACTTAGTTTTGAGAACTGAGAAAGTAAACCCAGCATCTGTGATAATATCCTGTAGGCCGAGGTACTGCTCAGTAATCTTACAAAAACAGACAGAAGTTGATGGCATAAGCACATCACCCAAAATCTACCTTGAATAGACACGGTTGAGGGGACACAAAAGCAGATTTGACATATGACATATCATACCCCCTGAAGAAGTCTTCAACGAAATGCGCGTTGGGGTGAAATTTGCGCC
>CM070035.1:102731491-102743900 GCA_036250615.1 Ptychadena robeensis | reverse complement strand
TTTATCCACCCTGGTTTGTAGTATGTTGTAGTGGTCCAAGGAACAGGGGGATGATTGGTCGATAGAGATGCTGAAATTTTGACATTAGCATGGAAATGCTTGAAAATTGTATGCAGGCTGAAATTGAGCCAATCAAACGCAGCAGATGTTGCATTCAATTGGCTCAAATTGCATACCATTTGCATGCTAATGTAGGCATTTTTCTGCGTATAAGATGCTCTCCTGTATAGGGCGAGTCCTATTGTCTTATCTGGTAAAAAATACCCTGTAACTGCAGTTCTGCAAGTTGCAGCTCCTTGCTCTGACTGGCAAATCTATAGTTAAGACGCAGGGGGAACTGACTGTGTCTTTACCCTCCTCCTGGTCCCATTCTGCAGAGCTGTATGGGAGCGGACTAAAGCAGCTGCTCTCATATGGACATCTACAGAGGGACGATCTGTGTGTAAGCTTCACTCTGCTCACATACAGCTCTGAGATGGGAAGAATCCGCCCACTGACATATTGTGCCTGCTTGTTGCTGGAACTGCCTGCTTACATACAAATATATGGAAGGATGATCCTTCCATTCTCGTCCCTTTGCAGATGTCTGTATGAGAATGGCAGCTGCTTCTGTCCACCCTGTGACCGCTGCAGACGTATGATCCATCCATGGATGGATCGTCCCTTTGCAGGGTTGTGTATGTGAGCGTCGATCCGTCCGCTCTCATACAGAACAGTGACCGATTACCCACTGTGACTAAGCTCATTGCTTAGCCGTAGCAGGGAAAGCCAAAGCACAACCACCCGTGGCAGTGCATTCCGACTAGAACACCCACTCGGTTTGCAGGGGAAAAGTTGCGTCTTATTTTCAGAGAAATTTGGTTGTTTTAATATTATGAGGGATTAGTCAGTCTGCATTAGAAAATGACATACTTAAAGTACATCTTCCTCATCATTAATAGAAAACATGCTTACATGTAATTATTGATTTGAGCTTAACTAGAGCAAGAACGGGATGGTGAATGTTGTCTACGCTCATTTTTACAAGATTTCCTCTCATTAACAATTTTATCTCCAGGATAGAACACATCTCCAGGGCACAGGAAAAAAATAATTGGGGATTTTACCCTTCCCTACTGTGTCTGTAAAGAGCAAGAAATGTGTTGGCCCATACACTTTGTTTTGGCACCATAAGAAATAATATGCTTGAAACAATTGTGGTTCGTTTGGATTTGGAACACACTGAATTGTTTCTTTGCTTTAACATATCACATTAATTGCTGTAGATTTGGAGATAAAAGTCTTGTGTTTTTCTTGCCTTCGCTGAATCATGATCAGAACACAGCTTGTCACCCTAATATATTGTACAGGACTTTGTTTCTATTTAGAATTCTACTCGGGTAATTTCCCAAGAGCTGCAGGCATTTAGCCTACACCTTTCCCAGAGTGACAAGCAGCACATGTGTTCTTTGTAAATGTTCTCAGAGCAGGTGTTGGGAAACATTTTACCTGCATTAAAGCTAACGTTATTTGAAGTTTTGATATAAAGGTTCAAGTAAGACCACAAAAGAAATAACTTAATTACAAAACATTAACTTGGATTTTGCTGCCAGGCACTTGTACTACTTTTATATATGGCACATTTAATTTATTGACCTTTTGTTAATGTATACTTTTGAGTATGAAAAGTTTAGGTTAACTTATTTGACCTAATGGAAGGTTTATGTTGGTTAAAGCTTTACTTCCCTCGATAAAAGCTACATGTTGACACTTGTCTGGATTAAATCTTTGACATTTGGCGTGCTGCTGAAGAAGATGTTGTATCACGTGGCTTCCTTTTCGTAGCTGCATGTCTACAACTGTCCTTAAATGAGAGGTCACGGTTAGTTAAAAACGTTTACATATTTCTATATAACATTTTTGGTAATGTCGTCACAGGCCTAAACATATTTACTTGTGAGTTAAGTGAGGATAGTGCTGCTTGACCTTACCTTCTTAAATGGAGTGGTTGCTCTCTGGTCAAACAGCCTATGTGCCACAGTTGTTTTACTAATAGAAGTATTATATACCGAGGCTCTCAATGCAGGTACCGATTTACAATTTTCCTACCAATGGACATTGCTCAATATTTCTTTTGTTTTTTGCAGTTTAAGTAATCGAGGATCTTGGGGTGAACAACTTTGATTGGAGAATGTTTGATAATTTCTGAATAGATTTGACAGCTGAGCAATAGGTGGGGGAAGAGAAAGTAAAGTGTAAAGCTGGCCATACACCTTTTAGATCTCTGTCAGTTATCCTTTAGATCTACCAACAACTATGTAGTATAGGGTTCTCTGCGATTGAACACAGGTTGACTTGATTGTTTAGAAAGTCCCTCATATTACATGTTGGTAAAACAAAAGGGGATCTAAAGGAAATCTGACAGAGAGATCTAAAGGTGTATGAGGACCCTTAAGCAGGGTACAATTGTAAAGATATGGGCCAGATCGATGACCGTTTCGAGCGCCGTGCCGATTTCTATCTGGCCCATATCATATGCTGCTCGAAAACAGCCATATCGGACATGACCGCTAAATACGGCCGATGTCCATTGCTTTACATGGGAACCGAGGGTCTCCATGCAAGCATCGGCTGAGCTGGAGAGAGAGCAGAGCTGTCTCCCCGGCTCCGCCGTTATATGACAGCAGCTTGAAGCTGCAGGGAACATCGTCTGTACCCTGCCTTAGTGTTTAAAGCCTAGGTGCCCAACCTGCGGCCCTTTGGGCGTTCTTCGGCGGCCCCCCTTAGTCTTCTACTTGTGGCCCCTAACTGTTTATGCATAGGGCATAGGAACTCACATTGCATCACATAACCTCTGAATGAAAATGTGCATTACCATACTACAGTGTTACCCAATGCTTAACCTCCCTAGCGGTTGTGACGAGCCCAGCTCGTCCAGAGTTTGTCTGAAGCTCAAACTCTGGATGAGCTGGGCTCCTATGAAAGCCGCATATCCGGAAAGTACGGCGAAGCTACGACGATTCTCTTTCCAACCGCAGCATTTCCGGGATTGCGCGGCGTCACAGTGACGCGGAAAGGGGCGGAGGGCGGGCTGCGTCATAGACCTCCAACGGAGGAGTGCAGGCTTTCCAGCCCACACAGCTGACATCTATAATGATGCCGGCTGTGTGGAGAGAGGCGAGGGGGGGGGGATTGCAGGCAGTGTACTTTGTACACTGCCGCGATTGCCTGTACCATGCTGTTAAAAACAGCGCGGTACGGGCAGTGCGCTAGGGAGGTTAAAGTATAATTTAAAATACATTTTGTTATGTAAAAATTAAAAATAATGTCTTCTATCTTTTCCACATTTCCACATTATAAAATGCTTATACTAGTCAGTATAGATTGAAAAAGTTATGTGCGGCCCTTTAGTGATGCCGAGGGCCGCACTTGTGGCCCTCCATATCGACTCAGTTGCCCACCACTGGTTACATTGGCAGCCCAGGCACTTGAATTCTCTTCATATGTATTGATGTTTCTGAATTGTGAGCAGTTGATATGCTTTAGTTGAGATTTAAGTTACCTGTCACTGATGGGGATGCCTTCAAAGTTTAAAAAAAGTTCTCTTAAGTGCTGTAAATTGCAGATGTGAGGAGATGAGACTTTTCTAGCTAATTAATTAAATTTAAATGTTAAATTAATTAAGTAGATTAATTTAACAGAATATTAAGTTTATTAATTATATTTTCGTCACCTTCTCTACCTATTGTTTTAGATGGTTTATGCCATTATTAGACGATTGTTGTTTCTGGCTCTGATTTACCCTTTTTTTTTCTCTGTACTGTGTTCAAATTTATCTCTTAAATAAATGTGATTGGAAAAAAAAAATCGAGACCTTCTTAAGCTGGCCATACACCTTTAGATCTTTCTGTCAGATATCCTTTAAATCTACCAGCAACTATGTAGTATAGGGTCCCCTGTGATTGAACACAGGTAGGCTGGGTGTTTAGAAAGTCCCTCTTATTACATGGTTTTGGTAAAATAAAAGGAGATCTAAAGGAAATCTGACAGAAATCTAAAGGTGTATGGGCACCCTTAGACATGTATTTTTACCTAACAGCCTTTGAGGACCATAAAATGTCTTACTTCTCTAGCTGGGCTCAATATGAGGTAGATTGGTGATTTTATTATATAAAACATGACCAGGAGATCAAAAGTAATGGTTTTGTAAGCTTTCTAACATCACATCAAAATACATGTCCAGAAGAATGACAACATTTTATTTATTTTCTGGAAATTTTAAGCAAATGTTTATTTATAATGCAGATTTTCTGTGTTAACCCACCTGTCAGTGTGTACTACATATATAAGTTGTCTTTTTTTATTTTTTTTTATTTTTTTGCAGCTGCTCAGTTCATATATTCTAAACGTGATAGACACTCAAGCTTTACCGAGCCTCTTGAAGAGGAGGAGGAGGAATGTGAAGTTGAAGAACTGGAAAAATCTAAGGTCTCAAATATTGCTTTGAGTTCAGTTGATCAAGGTAATCTTATTACTAAAACAATGACCAAGATATCAAGGGTCATATCAAAACATCATCATTTGCGTGCAGACAGTCTACTGCAAAAGCCCATGTGCATCCCAGATCCCTTCCAAAACCTCCCTAATGAAAGGTATACTCTGGTAGAGTTGTCTGTGCCCTCTAATAATTTTTTGTTCTTTATTGGTTATTGAAACACTTGTGATTTGTAGGCATAAAACAATCAGCATTCTAACAGTGCACTAGTCATGGTGACTGTCCCCAAGTATATTGGCCACAGCTCTATCTGCTCCTCTACCGTAAGAAGATGTTTATAGCATGCTTGGAATCTCTCGGATGTGTTTTTAAGGGTAATCTTTCAAAGCCTCAATGGCTCTGTCTATACCCCCTGCGCTAAGCTCATTCCTTGATGGGGATGTTGAAGCAGCCCATCCATATACATGCCTACCTGCACTGGCTCTTTGCATGGTTTTCATCTGGTCCCCTGTGCAGTATGTTAATTTCTGGCCGGCGGACCGTCTCAATGCCATGGAAACAGCCGGTGTGGTAGGTGTGTATATGGAGTGTCGACGGAGCCCTTGATGCCGTGGAAGCATATCCCAAGTCAGTGGTTTCCAAACTGGAGGGTGCGGGCCCTCATTTTTAACCTGTGTTTAAATAGGGGGAGGGGTGGGCTTGATAATGTTCTTAAATAGAAAGGAAAGTTTGGGAACCACTGCCCTAAGTGGTGGTAGCAGAACCCCTTCTACCCTTATCTTTTCTTTAGCTTTTTATATCTACTTTTATGTCTACTACATTAACCTCCCTAGCGGTTGAGACCAACCCTGTTCGTTCGGTGAACAGGGTCCTCTCAACCGCAGGGGAAGCCGGCGGCGGGGAGACCCTATGCCTCCCCGGAAAGCTGCAGCGATTGTCTACATGTTAATGGAGGAGTGCCGGCTTTCTCTCTCACGCAGCTGTTGTCAGTAATGACAACAGCTGCGTGAAGAGCTCCGTTGAGATGCCGGAAATGACAGGCAGTGTACAACGGCGCGATACGGGCGGTGCACTCAGGAGGTTAAGTGCGGTCAAATCCTACTGTGTTATACATTGCACAGAAGTTGACAACCTTTTGCAGAGACCAGAACTACAGATCTGTGTATCCTTCAAGATTGACTCGAAAACAGGTCATAGAGAGTGTAATGGAATGACTTTCTATGGTTGAGGAACTGCATCACAAGTGTTTCAACTTTGGATGCAGTGGTGTACCACATACCATGCATGCTAGAGCCATGTTTGATGACGTGGGGGACTCGTGGTATGAAGTTGATGTTTAAGGGATCGTGTCCTTTAGATTCAGTTGAAGCCCAAACAAACAAGGTGCATGCCTTCTATGGAGCAGGGCATTGTCCGTTGCTATTCAATTTGGGTCAGTCATTCTAAAAGTATTAAAGGCTGATGTTCAGAGGACCAACTCTGCAAACAGTAGTATAAAGTACCAGGTCAACAGTGGCAGTTTAGGTTATCTTTGTTTTAGTCTATATAAAGCCCCCCATACATCTTAAGATCGAGCCATACAATTTCCATTAGATCTACCAACAACTATGTAGTAAAGTGGCCTCCCTGATAGAATACATAATTATTGGAAGGTTTAAGATCCTCATATTACATGGTTTTGGTAGAACAAAAGTTGTAAGTTGTATGGGGGCCTTAAGAGATTTTTTGAGATTGGTTGGTTTGCTCAGGCTGCCAAGCTCTGAATTTTACCAGCTTTGGTATTAATCTCTTGGCCTAAACACCTGTGCACAACAAACATGCTCTAATGATGTTACTTATATCTTGTTAAATAAATAATTGTTATCATGATTTTCGGATATAGTGTTGACATCTTTACAAATGTGAATATAAAACCAAATTTGTTTTAATTTTTTTACAAATATGTTTTATATAAAGTTATTCTGTGTGTTCTAGCTCGTTTATACTCATGCCTGGAACACATGAGGGAAGTCCTGGGAGAATCTGTCTCAGAACAAGTTATGATTAATGCTGCATTAAAATGTCAGTTTGATGTCCCCAAGGCCCTGGATCTAGTGTTCAAGCAGGACCACAACATAAGTGGCAAGCCTGTGAGCCAAGATTTGCCCTCTACTGGGAAAGCAGCAAAAGGTAGCTTTTTTTCTTTTAATTTGTTTTTTTTTTGTGAATGTAAGAACTGGGGAGATGAAGTGTGAGGGTTCTTAAAAGTAATTGGATATGATAAATTTTGTATAAAAATTTAATATTTTATCAGTACAATGTAGCAGTCCATTTGGTTTAGACTTGGAGTTGTCCAGATCACATAACACTCTTAACAGACAACTACAATTCCCAGAATGAGATCTATTTTGGATAATTCCCTTTCTCTTTTCATGGTGTACTTGAGAGAAGCTATTGTCTTCTATAGAATATATAGCTTAGTTGAAAACTATAAAAGTCGATTTTTTTTTTTTCTACACAAGTGTTTTAAAGTTTAAAATGGGGAGAAATTGAGCCTTAACTATATGCCCCAATCTAACCTTTAACCATAAGTCCTACTGTAACTGAACCCTTTTTGCTGTCTGGATTGCTGCTGGGTGGAGTTACTGCTGTGTCTATCATGGCAACCAATGTAAAGCTGGCAATAGACGGTACGTTTTACATCTATTCCTTATCCAATTCTCTGCACTAGGAGCGGGCGCGATGACGCCATCACGCCCACCCGAAAATCGTCCCCAGCTGAATTAATGGGATCAGGTTTAAATTTACCATCCTGTCGGATAACTGTGTGATCCGACAGGACGACTGATTTGAGCCCAATCCTAGTCAGTTGCTGCATCCAATTCCTGCACGACCCGATCCCTATGGGATGCGGGAGCACGCACGGCATCGGATCGGCGGTCGGATCGTGCAGGAATTGCAACGTCTATGCCCAGCTCTAGGGAGCATCTTAACTTTTAATTGTTGTCACCGAAGCAAGTGAGGGAGAAAAAACGTTCTAAGCCAAGAACTTTACTTTCTTTTGTGAGATTGTGTCTCTTGGTAGAGAAATTATCCCCCCTGAGACAGACAGCAAAAATTAACATGGTTGGAGTTGAAGCCACCTTTGCTTCATACAAAACTAAAGAAGAAAAGAGTTTGGTCTGTGTATAATTGCTCTAGCTATATGAATTCATGGTTTACCTTCCTTTTTCAGCTGGTTATTTGCTAGTTTAAAGTTGTATTTTAAATGAGTTGTGTCACAAGCTTTGTTGTGATGTTTGGCAAATAAATGCCTTTTTGTGTTCTTTTTTTCCCTTTTCTTTTTTGTGCAATTGAATATGTACCTGGAACCTTGGTTTAATCCTTTTATTATGAAAACTTTTGGCTATCGTAAGGTAAGAAGTCATTTATTCTTCTAAACATTGCTTATCTAATAACCAAGTTTTACCTTCTGCTCACCACAATTCACAGTGTACTGAGAGTTCAGTGTCCCAAAGTCTTGCCACAGCAAACACACAAACTCATCTTGACCTGACTGACAGTGGAAAGGAAGAGCTGTTTTCTGACTTTCCTCCTTGCCTGTCTTTATCTGCCCTGATTAATGAAAGTTCAACTTCAAATCTCGGTAGTATAAAACCTGCTGCTTTTTGTGAAATGAGTCTGTCTGATTTACTTTCACATCCAAACATCTCAGAAGGTTCATTTCCACCAACAACTATGTCTTGTGAAATATCTAAACCAGCAGTCCAGGGTCCGAATTTAGGGGAATCACATCTTGACCTTTTCAAATTTGGGTCTCTCAATGAATCTAATCATATGTATACTGCAAACTGGGAATCTATGGGCACTTTGAACAGTTTGCAAGCATCTTCTTCTTTTCCTAAAAACCTTGCATCAGAAAATTATGCCTTAAATGACAAGTTGAATTTATTCTGCAGTCTGAGTTCAGTTTTACAGTCAGAGGATAGCATGTCCTCTGATGGAGAAAATTTATCTGTGCCTAAATTTGGAAGTCCCTCACTAGCTGATCTGATCCTTGAGCATAAAGAGAGAAATGCCCTCCAAGACCTTCCCATTGAAGTTCTGCAGAAGAATCCAAGTGTAGAATTGCAGGCAGCCTTTACTATGCCTCTTTGCCAATTGTCAGATCTTTGTGATGCACAAAGCGATGTGAAATCATTGACAACATCCTTGTCATCACTAGCTGTAACACAGCCAATTGCTATTGCCGAGCCACAGATTTCCCTGTCTGATTTGATTGCTGAAGCAAAGGACCCTGTTCTTGATGAACTCATGTTTCCTATGCCTTTGTCTGAAAATGATACAAATATTGATCTGCGATCTCTCATCAGTAAACCCATTGACACTTATTCTTACAAACCTAAAGCAAAGTCAGCATCTTCAGAACATGTAGCATCAAAAAATTTAAGTTGCCCATATTCTTCCCATCAAAAATGTTCTAAGAATCGTCCAAAACGTGCCAGTTGGGTAAAGACTTTAAAAGCCAAACCTTCTGCATTTGCTTTAAGTTTATGCTTTACATACATTCCAAAACCATGCAAGATCACTTCCTTAATGCTTCAGCAGGATCCTGAACATCATTTATCAGCAGCAATAAGTGACTTGGGTCACCCAGCACTAATCCCTTTTGATTTCCAAACCCCTTCTCCTGATGACATTGTAAAAGAGAGCCAAAAGAAGGCTTTCTCAAGATAAAGAAATCATTTCTTTTCAGGCTGTTTACTTTTCTTCAACGTTGCTATCCATTTTATGTGGGAAGTTGAGATTTTATGTACAATTTTACCATAAGGAGGAATATACTTTTTAGAAATATTTTATTTTTGTATATCATTATTTTCAACAGGGATTTTTAGTTGTGACTTTTAGAAATTCCAACCTCTATTGGTTTGTCGGATCAGTAGATGTTGCTTTTTGGTATTTTGGACACAAATCATGCACTGACTGAACCTCTGTTACATGCCATATTGTTTCCTAAACTTTCTACATAAATGAAAACTCCTCTTTTTAAACCAGCCGATTTACTGATAAAGAGTTTGGTGAACATGTGCTAGTGTTCTGGTTCTTGTATTGACATTTAATTTTTATGAATGATTGTATTTGTTTGAAATAAAATTTGTTTTTAAATAAAAAAAAAAGCACATCAATAATATGTAACACTAGGTTAACATTTTTTACTAATGTTTTCTACTAAAAGTAGTTTGATCTAAATATTCTGCCTTTCTTAAATGTGTATATAATTGTCATGTAATGGGATAAACTTTTTGAAATAATGAACTAAACTCTGGACAACTGAAAATTGCAGTTATGATTCTGCTCTCTCCTGTCAGTTATTTGCTTGTCGTCATATATGCACATATTCAGCATTACTGGCTAATAGTGCTGTCCCAGTATTAGTACTACTGTGCAGAGAAATGTAGAATATGGGCTTACTAAGGCATGATTACTAATTGGATTTCAACCTCCCTAGCGTTTGAGATGAACCCAGTTCGTCCACTGTTTGGGTTTGTCCCAACCACTTGAGGAGCAGGGATCAGGGAAAACCTGATATATCCCCAAGAAGCTGCGGTGATTCTCTATCGCTGCAGCATTTCTGGGGTTCCGTAATCATTTGCTGCCACCAGTGATGCTGAAGGAGGGGTGGTCATGCTAGACCTCCATGTTAACAGAGAGGCTTTGGTTTCCCAGATCACAGCGCCAGGGGCAGGGTCATTAAAAACAACGCGGTATGGGCCAAGTGCTGTGGAGGTTAAACATGGAACTAAACCAATACAGCCTCCACAGATGCATACTTCCCTAGATCAGGAGACTTTGATCTATTAATGTACATCCAAATCTACAGCTAAAGCAATACACACATCAACTTTGATAAAGGCTCCCATACACGTATTGAGTTTTCAAAAAATTTTGGACCAATCGATCACTGCGCGCGTTAAATCGACTTCTGCCCACCCTGAATGATCAACTAAACAAAATTGGAATCGACTAATAATCGTATCAGACATTGAACAGACATGTTGGTTTTTTTTGGTTGATCGTTTGGCAATCGAAATATGTTGGTGGACTTTATACCATAGCTCCCTATGCAGCAGCCTTTCCGATCAATGGATTTTGTGGAATTGGCCATTTTGGAGATCGGCTCATGTCCATATCGACCACAAATCAGATTCCCAAGGTGGTGTGCCATTGATTCTGGATCTGATCAATCGCCTGAAATGATCGCATCCGGAATCGATCGGTAACCATGTATGGCTACCTTAAGATCATCCAACATGACATCAACAAAGTGTGATCAATGCATACCCGGTCGATTTACTTTCCTAAAGCTAGCCATACACGTGTCGGATTCCATGTCCAATCGATTCATCATCCGATCGATTCCGGCGATTCTGCCGGGAATCGCAGGTGTGATCAATTGGCCAATTAAGAGTTATCCATCGCAGCATACCACCTTGTCTGAGCGGATTCCGGCACGATTCCGTGTGCGATTCCACCTCCGATTCCACCTCACAAATGGCAACTCCCCCTGATCCGGGCAGAATCGGATGAGAAAGACCAACATGTTGGTTCTCCGTCGGATCCGATTCTGAGCCCCTGAACGATCGGACCTGATCGATCGGACGAGGTGGGCTGCATGCGATTCCGGCACGATCGTTTCGCGTGCACGCGCTTGGAATCGATCGTTCCGGAATCCGGTGCGAATCCGACACGTGTATGGGGGCCTTAAGGCTTGTGCGCATGCTCCGTGATAGGATCACATACAAATCATTCAATTCAATATACCCCATCAGTTAAATAGTAAACTAAAAATTTCCAACTTTTGGTCAATCAATTAAAGTAAAAAAAAAAATATATATTTTTTTTAAATGGCCAATTGAAGTCGATCAAATGGGAAAACAGGGTATGCCCACTTAATGTACTAGATGTGCTTCCACATGATAGCTCTATAGACTATTGTGTTAGATCCCAGACTACCTTAGAGTTCTCTTTTTCACATTTTTAGAGGGTGTGAGTTGTGTGTGTTGGGTGTGTGTTGTAGGCTTTTTGAAGATTCTAACAGATGCATAACGGGTCAAACATACATAAAGTGACAGCATATTAGACCTAGGTTTACTATTGTCAGATATGTCTAATCTCAGTAATCTATTGTAGAGAATCGAGCATACAGATGCTTGAAAAAGAACACCTTTGACTACGCTACTGTAAAAAATGACAGTTCTCATTTGCATGAAAACTTAACGGCCTGTTGGTGTATGGCAGGGGTCTGCAACCTTTAAGACATAAAGAGCCACTTGGACCCTTTTCCGAAAAGAAAAAAAAACTGGGAGCCGCAAAACCGGCTCCCAGTTTTTTTGAAAAAACTTTTGAAAACAGCAATGTAAGTAGAAATCACAGGGCCCCATACCAAAATTTGCTCCCCATATAATGTGCCAGAGTCGGCCAGATTCCAGGCCCCCCCATACTGTGTCGACTCCCTCCCCATATAATGTGCCCGAGTCCAATAGCCAGAGTCCAGCCCACCCATATAAATGTGGGGCCAGAGTCCAATAGCCCCCCATATAATGTGTCGAATCCCCCATATAATGTGCCAGATTCCAAAAGCCATAGTCCATCCCCCTTATATGTGCCAAGAGTTCATAGCCCCCATATAAATGTGTCAGAATCCCCCATATTCATTTGCAGAGTCCAGCCCCTCCATATAATGTGACCGGTCCGAGTCCCCCTTATAATTTGCCTTGGAGTTACTCACCACCTGAGACTAATCACGCGTCTTCCTTCAGCCCGGCTCCAGGCCATGCTCGGCAGGCGCGGCACCTGCACCGGGCGACGGCCTCTTCTGCTAGGCTTCCGGCCAGCTCAGCACACATTCCTCTGGCGGCGATCAGGCTGACAGGCCTCCCATTCTTCAGGTCTCGC
>CM070035.1:102669453-102713590 GCA_036250615.1 Ptychadena robeensis | reverse complement strand
CCCCCCCCCCCCCCCCCCCCCATTTTGGAATAAGGCTGTAACATAACAAAATGTAAAAAGGTTATGTGCTGTGAATACTTTCCAGATGCACTGTATATTGCAGGGAAACATGTTTTTATATGTATTGAATCTTTGATGATGAACACATCTTTTTCTTCCATTCACTACACAGATTTATTCAAATTAAATAGTACATCGAAAATGTCATTCTCAGTGAACATTGGTGTTCTATGTGGAGAAAATCTAGGGTTGTTTGTCCTTTTTGACCTTGATGTTTTACCATTAACCTTTTGTCTACATAGTCTATTTTTTTTATTTTTTTATACAAAACTTGAACATTAATGTGGTAACAACAGAAGGAGCCGTTGTAATGGCTGACTATGTATTAAAGTCCTAAGTGATAACAGAAATTAAGGATTTAACAGCTACTACAAAATTCAGCTTTGGGTAGAATTATTTAGCTCGTGAAGTATGCATTGGGTAAGTTGTAAAAAATAAATGTCTGCAGGTATTCCCCAGTGCAAAGCCCTCCATACACCTTCAGATCACTCCATACCATTTCCATTAGCTCTACCAACAACTATGTAGTCCTTGGTCCTCCCTGATAGAAAACATAGTGATTGGGAGGTTTAGAAAGGTCCTCATAATACATGGTTTTGGTAGAAGAAAAAGTTGATTGTACAGAAATTGGATGGTAAGAATGTAAGGTGTATGGGGGCCTACTTGTAGATCACAAAAATACTTAAATGAGGCTTCTCTAATTGATTAGGCCACCTTGCCACTTCAGTGATGTGCTCAATTCTACTGCTAGGTTATATGACAATTTTAAAAATACCAGTTTTTTTTTTTTTTTTATTGTTCGCTGGGAATTTAAATAATAAGGAAAACAAAACGGAAGTGACATCACTTCCGGTACCTGGAATGCACAGTTCCTGGTTTCTCTATCTTGTCTAAGCCGGTTTTCTTTCACTAGAGAACGGCTTCTTTACCCAGTCTCTGGTGAAAGAATTCTTCCACTGGCCGGATCTTTCTGCTCCTGATCCTGAATAGTAACCTTCTTCCAAACAGTGAACAGAGGCAGATCGAACACCCGTACTGTTCGCGGGGGAAAGAAAAGCAAACATGTTATGTTATGTACGCTGCCGGACTGTCCGCCTTGTGGACAGTTTGGCCATCACTACTCATGTGATGCTGTACCCTGGTCTGGTTTCTAAACTGCTATAAGCTGTGACCTCTTCCTGTGTTCTTATTTGCGTTCAGGTAACCACCAGTTGAATTTTTTCCTTAAGTTTTCCTTAAAGTATTATTTTATGGATTATATGGATTATTTTAACATTGCTGTAAACCTATGTATTTGTTTTTTTTTTTACATTTGGAAAGAAATACTTTTAGGTAAGTATTTGCCGATTTGCCATTACATTGTTAAAAAAAGGATTCTTTTCTTTTCTTTAGGCAGATCAAGAGACTTGCCTTCTGTGGAGGCACACAATGAGATTGTTCCTAAAATTGCCAAGATGACAGTCTCTGGAAAGAAGCAAACGATGGGATTTGATATTCCAAGGTATGTTATGATATGTTTTACATGGTAAATGTTTGCATATGCGAGCATATCTAGCGCACGAGCTGCCACAGGGGAAATTGCAGGGCTTTATGACTAAACACCAAGTGGTACCTCCTGGAACATGTAAAGGGAACGCTGGGGCCTCTGGCCCCAAAGCCAAGGTCACTGAGCCTAAATACCTATGGCCAATGGGACTAGCTGTGCAGGGATTTTTGGGCTGGTGGGGTGGATCGCAGGGGCGGGGTCAAAGACGAATGTTATATAGAGTCGATGTATTTTGGCCATTTTGTTGTATGACCATGATATTTCTTCTGTTTTCTTTCCTCTTGGCTTTCACTGTTATGATTTGATTTTATTGTTTTTCTTTTACCCTGTACATCTCAGAAAATGTGGGACCGTTTCATGCCAATGCAACTGTCTTTGTATTTTGTTGTACACCTATTGGTCGCAATAAAAAAAAATGCATGCAGAAAACAAGGGACCTCAGTGCATAAGGGTACTTTGAGTCTACATGCCCTGCTATTTATACAGCTGTTAACCAGCAACGGATGAGTTTGAGATAACACAAAAAACGTCTGTTGTTGGTAAATAGGCCCCGGGTTACTACATGCCAAATAGTGTGAAAGGTACAACAGTTTTGCTTTGGAATAGCTGTGTGCAGCTATACATTGTTGTTTTAGACTGGCACTGCACCCTATGTAGGAGTACTTTATTCATTATGGTAATGTGGAGCTATCCAGTGTAGGCTTTTTCATTGTCACTTCAGTCTAACGCACTGTAGCCAAACCGGACATCAACCCACAGTAAACATGATGTGACCCATACAAATAAAACCCCATTGTTCCTTACAATAAAGAGTTTAGTCAAAATCTTCTACAACCCTTGCATGCAGTTTGTTCTAAATTGAACTGTGACCAAACTATATTATTGAATTGATTAGTAGTTAGTCATAGATCTCGCCGCCACCAACTTAAACTGTACCATGTTTTAATTATCATCTGAAACAGGATATGAGAATAACTGCTGATGAATGACAAGCCCCATATTCAACAGGTGGAGAGAATTGAGTCAAACTTGTGTTAAATACAGCTATTGAGAATAAGCTTCTATGCTCTTTTGATAGACATTGCAGGTAGCAAGTGCAAAGATGACTAATCTCTGTGTCCGTTGTATCGAACATTTGGGGTTTTGCATTTTTCTGTAAGGCTGAGTTCAGTGACTGTTTAAAGCCTCAGCAGTCTCTTGAAGAAGTTTGTAGGTTCTTCATCTTTTACACTTTTGCTTTTTTCTTATTTATCTTCTCTAAAATCTATCTCTCATTTTAATTTAAACCATAATAATTTTTTAAGGAAACCTTTTCAAATATTTTGGTAAATGTTAACCACAGCTCCTTAAACTTACCTTTGTACTACAACATGATCTCATTGAATGGTGCAGAGTGGACAGTTGGGGGATGTTGGCAATCTTTGACAACCACTCCCATGTCATCCCTATTGACAACTTCCCTAAAATCGCACTGTGTATGCATGATATCACATCTGCCAAGCTTTTGTTGGTGGTAAAAGCCTGTTCGCCCACTGACTGTCCGGAACCTCTTGCATGTATATGGAACACAACAGTGCCTGATATCCGTAGCACATTGTCATTTGTTTTTTAGTGGCAGCCCAAACACATATGCACACAAACTAACAAAATACTATTGCCTTAAGTTTAAGTCTGGTACAAGTTGCATCCATTTCTGTTTGATCATCTGGCTTGTTACTTCCTGTTGTAAATGTCCTTTCCAGCATTGTGGTCCCTAGCCGGCCTACCTTCATTTCATTACTCTACTTTCAGCCTTGGAGGTTTAAAGCTGTGTGTAGTTGGTACCACAACTTCCTTGTCCTTCCTACCATCTATGACTTCCTGAAGCAAAGACATCTTATTATTTGAAAATATTGTTTGCATGTTGATGACAAGGGGTGGGAAATACGATGGAAGGAAAAAACTGGCCAGAAACAATTCAGCTTAAATCCTGTATACAGCTGTGTTTTTGTTTATATTGTGGTTTATGGAATTAAATGTATGAATAGGTTATGAATATATTAACACAGCAAGTCTTACATTCTGGAGTCACAATTCTGGATAGTCCGATCCATTGTTTCTCTAAAGCAAATCTTTAATTTATATTTAAATTCTGTTGTGCACTCATGTGTTCTCTATTTTGGTCATTTTATGCAGTCTTTATGCAGTCTAAGAAGCCAATGTATTATTACCTGCCCTCCATTTCATGATTGGAGTGAATTTTTTAGGGTAATATAGTGACATCCATCTGCTGTTCGATAAGCAGGATTGGTATGGCAGCCAAGGGTTGAAACAACCTATATAAATGTATCTATGGTGTAGGCAGGGTTGGCGTCAGAGTACCAATAGGGGGAGGGCATGGTTGGGATCAGGCAGGCGATTGGGGAGGCACTCCTGCATCTCACAAATACTTCATTGTAGGCAGGGGGCCTGCCTTTGAGATGAGCTACTCTGGTAATCAAAGGGCAGAGGGATCTTTGAAGTGACTTTTCTATTGACACTGGAGTGATACTTTATCAGCGATAACATTAGACTGAAGGGGGTTGGGGGTTAGGGTGAGAGATTTTGTGTGTAAGGAGGTTCAGGTAAGGTGTTCTGGGAGTGAGGGGTTAAAAGTTAAGAGTGTTGGGGGCCAGGGGATTAAGGTGAGGAATTCTGGGGGTAAAGATAAAGAGAGTTTCAGGGGTTTTATTAATGATTGTCAAGATGTGCTACCTGCACTATATGCAAGGTAGGACATCTTGACGAGGTAGAACAGATCTTGACACTGGCGCTGGGTGTAGGCATACTTGCTGCAATTATTACCTCCAACATCTTATCTGCATATGAGTTAAGCTAGCCATACACGGTTCGATTTTGGTTCAATCGATGCTTGATTAGATTTATTTTTTCATCGATTGAACGAAAATCGAGAAATGCCCACATGGTAAGATCGACGATAATTGTTCGATGAAGGCAGAAAAATTTATCGAATTTTGATTGGACATGTTGGAAAATCATTGTCGATTGTGCCAAAATTGTTTTATAATCGTCGATGTTTGTGGTGTTTCTCCTGGATTGATTAGATTCAATATAATTACATAGACCACTTCAATCTGAACTTCAATTGTTACCATACCAAAAACGACGATTTTAGTAATATTTTGGAATCGAAATCTCACCACAGTCGCAAACTCAATGTGGGGTGTATGTTGATTAAGATCGATTTTTGATTAGACGATTGAATTCCTCAAGCATCGATTGAACCAAAATTGAACCGTGTGTGGCTAGCTTTACTTTACAATTAATGCTGTTATGAAATGTTTTGTACTTTTTCTAGTGCTGCATCTGAGCTCAATGGGCAGGGTGTTCCTTTGTCTGTAAAGGGCCAGCCTGTGGAGGACATAATGGAAGAACCAGAAAGCACTGCTCTGTCACCCACACAAATGAACACATCACAGGTCTCTGACGAAATAAATGCCTCCACTCCTCAAGGGAAATCTGTAAAATTCAAACACAAAATTAATGTTAAAGAAGAGCTAGAGAAGAGACAAGGAGGAAAACCGCTGTTAAATCTTGTTGTAATAGGTAAGGTATAAGCATTGTTTTCCTCTATTCTTCTACAACATGATGTTCTAGCTTAGTGGTATGTAAGCAATGTTTTGGTTTTTTTTGTCTAGCAAACTCTCATAGTTGTTGGTAAAGCATTAAAATCCTTTGGCTAAATATCTGTCTTTTTAATGTTAAAGCAGTTTTAAACTAAAAATAAAAAAACACATACATGAAATAGACATATTGATGTTTGGTAGGGTGAACTTAACCCAAGAGGGGTGGCCAGTCAAATTATAACAGTTCAAAAACGTGGTCCTGTCTAGTCATAAAAACATTCCATTGGCGGTCAAAATATTTGTTTCCGCAATATGTATGTCCAGAAACTGTAAAAGAATTTGCTGGTTGCCTCCGATTGTTTTCAACGCGTTTCGTCACTTATCAGGACTTCTTCAGGGATGGAGCAACAGTAGGTTGGTATCCATATAAATGTCTCCTTCTGGTCTGGTTTGGTTTTCTCCTTTGTGGTTGGGGTCCCGCCCCTCGAGGACCCAGGGGGGACTCAACCTTCGGCGGTTTACTTTTTGTGTGGTTAGGACCCTTCAGAGTATTAGGTTTGTCTCCTACCACACTCTTGCTAGTAGCTAAAGTCCAAGTGTTTTCCTTATCTGTCCTGTCAGCAGATCTTCTTCAAAACCCGTCCAAATTCTCTCCGTGCCTTGCTTTTCCTTGTTTGTCCTCCCCACTGTGTCTGGTCAGTCCATCATCATCTATCTTGTTTGTAAATGCTGCATAACGTTTAATTAAAAGTATTGACCTCATTCATTTGACTGGAACTTCACTCTCTTTCTCACCTCAAAAGTCCATAGGGGCTGGCCACCCCTCTTAGATTAAGTTAACCCCACTAAACATCAATATATCTAGTATTTGGATGTGGTGAGAGACTTGCCGGCTATGAATCCTTCAACCCCCATTGTACATGAAATAGACACATTACTTACCTGCCAGCAGTTCAGATCCTGGAAAACTGCTACACAAAAAAAAAAAAACATACTTGCCATCCTCACGTTTTCATTCTTGGCACCAGCATCTTATATATTGGCAAGCCAAAGCCACTTCCGGATACACAGCTTTCATCATGGCTGCCGACACTAAAGCTAGGCACACACGAGTAGATCTGTACATAGATTCCAGTACAATCGAGTGACGTGCGTGCCCATGGAGCTTGATCTGTTTACAAATCTACCCGTGTGCCTTCTGAAGAAACTCATTTGAACAGGGTTCCAACATGTTGGAAAACCCTGTTCAATCTCCATTACTTTACATGGTGACAAGAATCTCCATGCAAAGTATTGGACGTTCTGCTGCTGCTCAAACAGCCTGGACTCCGCTGTCAGTGGGAAGGGGGCAGAGCCAGCATGTATTCTCTGTATTGTGGCTGGCTTCCTTTTTACCCAGCTGGCAGCCCTTGTTGGGACTCACTCACTAACACAAGGCTGCGAGCTGGAAAGAACGGGTCCCCATTGAACGTGAATCGATGTGCCCTTGTGGTGCACATTGATTTCCGTTCAATAGATCCCCGATTAATTAATTAATTAATTGATTTCCGTTCAATAGATCCCCGATGTGTGCCCAGCTTAACCCCCACAACACCTACAGAGACAGCCTCTCTCTTTTGCTGGAGAGCTCCAGTGTGGGGGGCTAGGGGGGGTCGGCTGCTGTGCTGAGAAGTGTGCATCCATGCAGCTGTCAGCTGGGTGATGAGAGGTGAGCAGCGTCTCTCGATTTTATAAAAAGTTGAGTGGAAAAATTTAACTGTGTATGCCTACCTTTAGATGGCTGCAAACCTAAACATGGAGTAAAAACTAAGTTATTGTAGGATGCCTTTATTTCTGAATTTTGAAAGATATATCTTTGAAAAGATATTACAAGTTAAAGTTACATGGAGATAAAATGCAAATCTGTGTTTTTGGCAGGTATTATTTTACTGACAATAACTATGTATTCCCCACCAGGATAAGGCTATCAAATGTCAGTGCTTTGCTAGTGTCCTAGGATGGACATATTTTTGTCAGTTTTTCTGTGAAAGTCTTTCATCAAGACCTTTCATCAATGTTGTGAGAGCTGGCCTCTCCATCATCTCTGCCAGACCCTTCTTGAAAACCTCCAGATTGCCACCATTATTACAGCAGAAGGTTAGAGCAGGGGTGGGCAAACTTTTTGACTCGTGGGCCACATTGGCTTTTCAAATTTTATAAAGGGCCCAGACCAAGAGCCTGTAATAACCAACCTGCCATAGGTGTGCCAATTCCATGCATCGCTTTGCATGCATGCATTTGCATAGGTGGCATGTGACAGAAACGTTATCATTTTACATTTCCTGCACTTAAAAAAAAATAAAAAAAACGCTCATTCTTTGAGACTGCCTGTTGCTGCTGTCACAATGCGGCCACAGTATCATGATCACGCCACTGTACTGTCCCCAATGCAATGTTTGAAAACCTCTAGGCATTATGTGCACTCATTGCAGAGAACAAGCAGAGGGAAGTGAAGGGAAAAAAATTAAGATTCGGCCCCTGGGCCTTAGTTTGCCCACCCCAGGGTTAGAGCTATAAAATTAAGCTCTTGTGGCATCTACTGGGTGAAGGGACACATCGGTCTTGACCCTTGTTGACTAACAGATTTGTGGGTTTGCCATGTGCCTGTTTCTCAACTTTTTCATTCTGTTATGCCTTGTGAATTTCTGCCAGAAAGCCGTTTTATTCTTTATATCAGCTTTGGGTATAATATCCGTCAGAAGGCAGTGCTCTATTTTCTGGATTATGGGCACATTCTGAGAGTAATACATTGAGTGTCTTACTCAAGGACATAGGATTGTGTTGCACATCCTGTCCCATAATCTCTTGCTGAATTCCTAAGCCCCCTTATTTTTTCTAATGGTGCGCTCTAATTCTCTGAACAACCGGCTGAAGAGTGATGACATCATCACGCTGCAAACGGCCGTTCAAAGTTTGCGACGGGATCTATGCGTGTATGGGAGGCTTTAGCTCTAAAAAAAACAAGAGAATAGAAATTCTAAAAAGAATGAGTATAAAGCTATTGGTGTGTAAATGTTGGTTTCTACTGCACAGGGAATGGATTTTTTTCTTAGACTTTTTTCTTTTATTGTTACCAGGCCATGTTGATGCTGGGAAAAGCACTCTCATGGGTCATCTGTTATACCTCTTGGGACATGTGAACAAACGAACAATGCACAAATATGAGCAAGAGTCCAAGAAAGCAGGGAAAGCTTCGTTTGCATATGCTTGGGTACTGGATGAGACGGGAGAAGAAAGGCAGAGGTTTGTTATCTCAGTTTAGTGATTTATCATAAATAGCTTGTTATGCAATCATCTCCAGAATAAAGGTAGGAATACACGGGTTCCTGATTTTTGCACAGCCGAGCGCCGTGCGCGCTCTCGGCACTGAGCTGTGCAGAAATCTAGGGAAAAAATTACCTGTGTATGCTGTTTTCCAAGCGAGATCAATAGATCTCGCTCGGCCGAACAGGTTACCAACATGTTGGTAAACCTTGTTCGATATTCTACACTTTGAATAGGGAACCGCGGTTCCCCATTCATAGTGTAGACCAGCTGACAGCTGGCTCCTGATATCGGGGAAGCCGGGCAGTAGCGCGATGACGTCATCACGCTACTGCCGAGAGCTGTCTGTCGGCTCAAAAATAGAGCCGTGTATTCCAGCATTAAAGGTTATTATTACCAGTGAGCATGAGAGCTGCCACAACACTGTTTTTTATGCTTTTTTCTGCTATTGCATGATACTTAGTGCACTTGATATTCTCATTGTAGGGGAGTGACTATGGATGTAGGCATGACCAAATTTGAAACCAAATCCAAAGTTATAACGTTAATGGATGCTCCAGGGCACAAGGATTTCATCCCAAATATGATTACAGGCGCTGCTCAGGTAAGTGCAAATCCTCAATGCACACTGTCGTGTCTGTTTTTTATTTTTGTTAATTTGTTTTTTTTAGGTTTGTTTATGTCAATGTTCAGAATTCCCTCTCTTCTTATGTTTGTGAACTGGATGTGTAATGTAAAATACGGTTTCCTCTAATACTGTAAATCTCTAGTAAGATCTCGGTAAGTAAATCTAAGTAAGAATTGATTTTACCAATAATGCTAGGCTACACTTGTGCTAAAATTCCATCGTTGAATGTAGGGATTCTAGCTTCGTGCACAAGTCAGACATTGACGGCAATGGGCTATGGCAGGGCTTCATAGCCCCCCTCCGTCAGTCCGAGCCTATGTCGCATTAATGTTGATGCATGACATATGATGTGCCAACTGACGGACAATTGGTGAGTCATACTAACATAAGGAACGTTAGTTATATGGCAGCCCATTAATTTAAAGGGGCCTTGTTACCAGCTGTGCTTTGTAAGGTGGCCTTAAGGGAGTAAACGGGGGGGCTTGTGCTTGGATGCGCTGAGGTCAGAGAATCCAAGCACATAGTGTAGCCCTGCCCTAAGTATTGCTTTGTTTATGTTTTTTTCTCTTATGTTTGTACTGTTCAATGTTCTGTAAGGCCAGCTAAGGCTACGTTTCCATATACATCGGGACCCCCTCGCTAAGCGTATTGCTTGGCGGGAGGTCTCGACGGAGCACATTCACTAACCTGCTCAGCGGATGCTGTGTCTTCACTGCGCCAAGCCGTTCCACTGATGCAATGCTAAACGTAGGGGAATACGTCAACATCGGCAGATTACAGCATCCCTCGAGCAGGCAAAGTCTATGTGCTCCGTTGGGATCCCCGCCAAGCAATACACTTAAAGGAGGGGTCCGGACATATAGTGTAAACAAGCCCTTAATATTGTCACATATACAGTTCCTTTTATCCACAATGTTTGTTTGTTGTTTTGAGAATGTTTCTTGTCTTTTAGGCTGACGTGGCCATTTTGGTTGTAGATGCCAGCCGTGGGGAATTTGAAGCCGGCTTTGAAGCTGGTGGACAGACACGGGAGCATGCGCTGCTGGTCCGCTCTCTTGGTGTAACTCAGCTTGCAGTAGCGGTGAATAAAATGGATCAGGTACTGTTTACTATACTTATTTAAAATCCTGTGTAAAATGTATGCATGATGGTGGATTATTCCTGGTCTATTAACCCCCCTCATCTAAGCCCAGCTTATCCAGAGCTCGAGCTGATTTTGTCAAAACCTAAAAGTGACGGTGATTCTCTATCCTGCTGCATTTTAGACCTCCATGTTAATGGAGGGGCATTGGTTTCCTAGCCCACAGCGCAGGCGTCATCGATGACTCCAGTGATGTGTAGAGGACAGGAGGGAGGGTGGGAAAAACAAACAGGCAGTAAAAAAAACTCTTTAAGGCTGTGACTTGCATACATCAGAAGTTGTTGAATGCTCAGTAAAATTAGGTTCATCTGTAGTTCTTTGCAAAATGCTTTAGTATTTATTCCCATCTTTGGGACTACAGAATCTCGTAAATGGGTTTTATCATTATGCGGTTTGTTTTTCTAAAACATTAGAATGAATAAAAAAATCTAAACTGAGTTTTATACACCCAGGTATAAATGCATGTTTAAATCCCCTCATATTATCTGCATAAAGTTTGTTTTTTTATGAGAAGCAGTTTGTTCTCTGTACCATTCAACCTTACTACAGCCTTCCTATATTACTTGTAGGTTAACTGGCAACAAGATCGGTTTCGGGAAGTTACTAGTAAGCTTGGACACTTTCTGAAACAAGCTGGATTTAAGGTAACTTAACATTTTATACATGTAAGAGAGCAAAGAGTGTGAGATCTCAGGTGTCTCATCCAGATCATGATCATGTCTTCAACATAACTAAACTATTGCTGTTAGATATGATTGATTTACTACTAGCTGATCATGAAAATGGACTCCTGATTTACCATATGCTCAACGCTGTCCTATATAAATTTGCAATGCTTTGTTGAGAAAAACTACATTTAATATCATTTCACAGTTGATTGCCGTAGACAAAAGATAGTATTATTGTACCTCATGGATTAAGAATGACCACATCTGTGTTTTCATTTAAGCTGGACATACACAAGTAGATTTGTAATTAGATTCTAGTACGATCACGGTGCTTTATTGTGCTCTAATCTATTTACAAATCTACCTGTGTATGCCTTTCTTTGAGCGGGATCAATAGATCGCGCTCGAAGAAACTTAATTGAACAGGGTTCCAACATGTTGGAAAACCCTGTTCAATCTCCATTACTTTGAATGGAGATGCAAGTCTCCATTCAAAGTATTGGTCGTGCTGCTCCTGAACAGCCTTCAGCACCGGTGCTCAGTGTGAAGGGGACGGGGCCAGCACGTCTCTGTGAGGCTGGCTGGCTGCCTTCAGCTTGCAGCCGTGTGTTGTGAGTGAGTGAATCTCTCACAACACAGGCTGCCAACTGGGGGAGAACCAGTCCCAATTTAACAGGAATCGATGTACACATTGATGTCACCACACTGTTATTGATTGCGGGTTGATAGCATGGGAATCTACCTATGTATGCCCAGCTTTAGTGTTTCTGCTAGTCCCTTGGCAAATAATGATCACCAACCCTACTGCTCTAGGACAACTGAAACAGGACTATTAAAACTTCCTCCCTTCCCCATTTATTCTGGTTAAACAACATCTGCAGCATTTGTATTCTAATAGAACAGCCAAAAATTGCTTCATTGGGTAACTGTTATTTCATATCCCTACTGTGCTTTAGTCTAATGAAAACTGACAGATTACTAGATCATAAAAAGGATATCTGTGAACGGTTATTGAGAGGCATTTGTTTCTGTGCAGGTAAATTAATGTGGAAGTGAAAATTTAGAAGAGAAAGAGAGCCTATAAATAAAACTGATATGAAACAGATGAAAAATGCCCAGATATCTATTGTCTGTTTGAAGTAAACTTCTAAAGTGATCAACAAGTCTATCAATAGAAAATCACAGTATTAATAAATTCTGAGTTAAATGTTAAAATGTCTTTGTCCTGGGTATATGTTGTGTAACAGAAACTTTTGGCATAGATGGGCCATTTGTGAGCTCCTACATTGACTCTGCAGCTGTCATAGAAAAAGGGTGTATAAACAGTTATTAATATGGTTACTGACTTTGTGCTTGCTTCACCTGTTTTAGGACAGTGATGTATCTTACATTCCTACTAGTGGGCTCAGTGGAGAGAATCTGGCAAAGAGAAGTGAAGTACCTGACCTGACAAGCTGGTATAAAGGGCCGTGCCTTATTGACCAAATTGGTAAGAAGCTTTGTACCTCTATTTTGGTCAGAGTGGCAGCTTTTTATATCTGTAAAAGCTTTGCATTATTAAAAGAGAAAACTGTGTTATTTGAAGTCTGTGGAAAATGTACTCTTCCCAATATACTGACAGCTAGGGCAAGGGATCTGTCATGTAATTATTTCGGGTAGCCCCTTTGGACTGAAGACCTGCTCTTTAGTAAATTTTTGGCCACTTGATAAATGCTCCAGAGAGATGAAATTGGAAGTTCTGTTTGCCACAGATTTGCTTCAGAAGTCCAACTGTCTTTAATCTCCCCTCCATACTAGTAAACCATAGTTATTGTATGTATTTCTCTTTACTCTTAAAATTTAGGATTGTCTTTACAAGTATAATGTGTGTGTATATATATGTGTGTGTGTGTGTGTGTGTGTGTGTGTGTGTGTATATATATATATATATATATATATATATATATATATATATATAATTATTTTAAGTATGATAATAGCTTGTAGTTATGGCTTTTAAGGGAAACTCCACTTTAAATAAAAACAAAATATAGCATATAAACCAGCTTTTTTGTTTTCTATTCCTGGCTTTGTTCTATATGTTGTTAGTATGCATAGTGACCCTGGCAGTTTCATTTGCTACTTGGTTCATAGATCTTCCCAGCTACTCCCAGCCCTGAACTTTAGGCAACTCCTGAAATAGGAGTTGCCTAAAGGAGTGTTATTTATAGTGATCTACTTTCAAGGGTTTTAATAAAGTGACCCTTCCATTTAGGAATCAGAACAGAACATGCTAGCAATCTGCAACAAGCTTTTGAAAAATGATTGTAATAGACCACCTGGACCATTTTGTCTATTCTCAACAAAATGAATGCTACAGTGTAATGAAAATGTAAAAGTATTTTACAATGAAAATTATTTGTTCTTTTATTGTATTAAAGTTGGCCTTTTGATTTTTTTTGTTAATTGATCGCTTTTTGTTCTCAATTCCAGATTCCTTTAAAGCCCCACAGCGTTCTATAGATAAACCATTTAGACTGTGTGCATCAGATGTTTTCAAAGGTAAGTGTCTTACTTTTATACAGCTGTTCAGCACCCTAGTAAGTTTGTTCTGCAGAAACGTAGATAACTTAATGGTAAGCCTCAGTCACATGGCGAGCACCACCCAAAAGTACATCTGCATTACTTTATTTCCCATGGAGTGTTAATGCTTTGGCTAGAAAGAAATGTTCTCGGTGAAATATCACCTTTGCTGGACTTTTAGTGTAATCTTTTCTTTTATGGTTTTGTATGTTTAACTGTAATTTCAGAATATACCCCAGTAATAATTGCCATGATATAGTAGTTTTACCATGGGCCATCAGGTAAAGTCCCAATAGCAGTTTAATCTAGTAAATATTTTTTGTAACAACTAAACATATACCCCTAAGAGGAACATTTTCACATCTATTGTTTTTGTAGGGCATACAGTTACCAGAGACTATACACAAACCAGTGAATCCTAACTAAGGGTAACGTTTATTTTCAGCATAGTCTTCCAGCATTTTTTAACATTTTTCTCCTGTATAGGCTCGTCATTGAGGCTTTAAGGAACGGTAGCAATTGTCTTGAAAACTACATTTTAGGATTCTAAGGATTAGTCTCTGTCAAGATTGATGAATGACATGATATTGCTACCTCGTTTGCCCTATAATTGTTTTGTTTCCACATCTTAAAACTATATTTTTGGGGATTTGCTTTTAATTGCAGTTATTTATATGAAGTCCTGTGTCTTTTAAGTTAAGCATACCATAGATTTGTTTGCAATTAGACTTTGATGTTCTTGTGATGGGCAGCTTCTTGAGGTAAGACAAAGGGCATGTTCAAAAGGACAGTCAACAGTGGTGTAGATACCTTTTCTAGTTATGCGCAGCTATGGTAGTTGGGCTCTCCAATCATCACTTTCCTGCCAAATCATAGGTTGTCATCTACCTGTAACTGCTGCTGGTGTTAACTTGCTGTTACAGACCTGTGTTTGCCCTGCAACATGTTACAATTCTACTACTTACTTAGCTGTAAGTATAACATTATTTTTGTGCATCTCAGATCAAGGCTCTGGATTTTCTGTGACTGGCAAAATAGAAGCTGGCTACGTACAGACAGGTGACCGCATACTAGCCATGCCTCCTAATGAAACTTGCACAGTAAAAGGTAAGCAGCTAGGTTTCGCGCAATCCTGCTATCGAAGAACTATCTATCTGATATTATTGATATTATTATTGCTGCTGCTGCTGCATCTGTTTTGGTCCAGCAATCACTTCTGAAAGTTCTGGCTGCACCTGAAACTATAGTGTTCTGTCATACTGATACTGACTGTTAAAGAATGAATTCTAACTCTTAAAACGAATTTCCTCACAGGTGACTGTGTGTGTGTCGGAAAAGATGTTCTTCAAGACTTTTGAGACATTTCACTTAACTCTTCGAGCTTTCAGGAAGATTCTCACACTCACTTTAAACAATTTTTTCTCACGCCACCATAGATTCCCGAATTGTTCTATTAGTCATGTTTGTTTATTTAGCGGTATATCAGTAAAACCCTTTTTCATCACTGTGTAATCTCACAGGGTTCAGACAAGCACCAGGAGGGTTTTGTTTTGGATTTGACTCCTAAAAATAAGACCACTACGTATGTGAAAGTCTGATGTTTCTAGTAGCGTCAGCAAATCGCTCGCATGATTCAATTGTTCGCGTGACGATTTCTTTTCAGACAAAAAGAAGTTACTCATAAGCAGAGAGAAATTGTATGTTTATATGGTTCATGTTTGTCATTCCCTCGTAACTTTATTAACTATCCCTCAACTACAGTGTTCTTTTCTCAACTTCATTCCTAAATGTAATTTAAATGCAGTCTAATTACAAGCTGTTTTATAGTTGATTCTCCATCTTATCCTGTAGAATGAACAAGTAGTAAGGGGGATAGCTATCCAATATGCGGTAATTCCATTCTTTTTTGCCACACGAACAAATGTTCCCTTTGAAAGATGTCCCCTCTATTTTTATTAAGTTCCCCTAACTTTTATTGCTGATAACATTAGTAATTACAATAACAGAGAGTGAAGTTCCATACAGTTGGACTTAATTGAAAAAACTTTCCTCTGCATTCAAATTAGCACCATCCATCTTATTTATGAATAAGTCCCTTTAATTCACCATCATTTCACCAGTCAGAAGCAAGATTTTTTGGTCTAAGCTAGACTCTGCTTACATAGAGGGGGGGGGGGGCATGGAGCTGTGCACAGGGTGTCACCCCTCTCCCTCCACCCACATACTGATGGTGATGTTTTGGGGCATGGACCCCAGGTTGGGAACCATTGCTGTAGTGTATTATGCTATTATGCTATTTTGAACAATTTGGTTTGGCCAGTTCTTTCCTGAAAGCGAAAACTGCATTAGTTGGTTCCTTTCTGTCCTTTCAGCATACAAACAGCACCCTCTGTTGAGTGCAGCTGAAATAGCAGTAAGTACAATATACAATGATCAATCCAATATAAACTGTGAGCTTGAACAGTTTGCATCTAAGTTTTACATACAGGTAACAGGAACAAAGACATGAGGCCCACAACCTAGTTCAACAAAGGTAAGTTCCGTTAAAAGTTATCCACTCCCAACATGAAGGTACAATGCAGGCTTACCAAATAGGGGGCCCAACCCCCCCCCCCCCTCCCCTCCATATTGAGAGCTGCACACCTCCATGCAGTTTTATCATACTCGCCCATTTTACTGTGTGAATCTTATCTGGTTCCTTGCACCACCTTATGGGTTTTCTGGCCTCTGACATTACTGTGTGATAGCTGCAATGGGGCGACGTCTTGTTTTGTTTTAAACCTTATTATTGAAGCCCTTTTATTGGCACTTCTGGTGCCAATAACAGAAAGTTATAAAGTGGACAATATGTAAAACGGTTATGCTATGGACTATCTCCTACAACAGTGGTTCTCAACCTGTGGGTCAGGACCCCCTCTGGAGTTTCCGGGTTCACTGAAAGCATCTGAGCTGCTGATAACAAGCAGCAGTGCTGATGCCCACAAGTGGGGTGGGATGTTAGGAGGGAGGGTAACACTATACATGATTCCTTATTTCCTTTCAATTGACTTAAGCTAGCCATACATGTTCCGATTCCATGGCCGATCGATCACCCATCCGATCGATTCCGCGATGCCAGAGGGAATCGGATGTCCGATCGATCGCCCAATTAAGCCTGTCCCTACCACCTTGGGCCACCGATTCCTGGACGATTCCGTGCCCGATCGATCACTTCACACATGGCAACTCCCCCTGATGTGTGCTGAATCGGATCAGAAAGACCAACATGTTGGTTCTCTGGCAGATCCGATTCTGGGCCCCCGATCGATCGGACGTGATCGATCGGGCAAGGTGGGCTTCACGCGATTCCGGGACGATCGATTAGCGTGCAAGCGCCCGGAATCGATCGTCCCGGAATCCCTTGGGAATCGGACCCGTGTATGGGGACCTTAACAAGTCAATTGAATGGAAATTGATAGCACCCAATCTGGCTCGCTCGACCAAAAGTGATCTTACATGAAATCGATCGGAAATCAGCCATGTTGGTAAATTTTGATTAAATCTGGCAAAAATCTAAAGTGTTTTAAATACAAATGATCCATTTTAGTTTGATCACATTCATTTGCATGGGACTGTTATCTGTATCATGGCAAAACATTTTTTTTATCTAAATCACTTTTTTATCGAGATCAGGGAAATGTTGAACACCCAATGTGGTATAGCTTTCAATTATACTGCGATCAATGTTTGATCAAATTATTGACAACTCTACCTATGTTCAAAAATCATTCAAAATCTACATGTGTATGGCCTGCTTATGTTAGGAGTGATGGGCATTTCTTTGCCTCATAACCTTCCACCCCACACATCATTTGCACAAGTGGGGTGAGAAATAGCAGGTAGGGGACATTACACTTACCTGATCATGCCGGAAGTAACGTGTCATTCCACACCGGCACTCCAAATACAGGAATAGACACTTTGTGACTTCACATCCGGTGTCTTGGATCTAAAAAAGGTTGAGAACCAAGGGCTCATTTACAGAACAAAAATGAACTATTAGAGAAACTGTGACAAGAGGTGTTCGGTTTTTAGGTTGTGTACAGATGCCCACCCCCCTCCAGCCTTAGGCAACCATTGAGGCTGTATTACTGCACAAATCTGGAATGAATGCACAAAGTAGACCCAGATTTAAGTAGGATTACAAATGCATCTTGTTTTTAGACATGATTGGCTTATCCTAGAATTTTACATATGAAATAACGGTTTCACTTTGTAAGAAGTTTAGGGTATCTGTGTGTGTGTCTAACTAGGAAATACCTATTTTGCATTTTTTTCATTTGCTGAAGAAACCAGATTGTGCTGTGTATTCGTTACCATTGTGTTAAATGAAACTGCATGCTGGCACCTTACATTCAGCAATGACTCATTTTAGTGTGCAGCTATGACTGTTTGTTGGCATAACAGGTCAGATATTTTCACAGGAGACTATTTTATTTAGCAAACATGTTTCTTCTGTGTAGAAGCAGACACTTATTGAGTTGTGCCTACTGTCACATCATTGCCTACTAGGGTGATGGTCATCCAAACTTCTCAGTCTCTGCACTCAGGATTTCAAGAATCTGAGGTCACACGCCTATGGCAAAAGAAAACAGTAGTCCTGTATTACACATACCCGCTTAGACATAAGTATGCAGTACCAAACTAATGTGATACCCCCTTGTCTGTGGTGTTTAACTTTAGAAAGGACTACAGTTTTCTTTTGCTTACAGATGTGCTTTAAATCCTGTAAAAAGTATTTGCTTTCATTTGTGCTGCTGGAAAAGTGTTAAAAACTGAATGCATTTTTTATTCTGCGTATATCTGAAATATGATGACTCATGGAATTAATAGCACCTCTAACTCTGAGAAAAGATTGTGTTGAGCATCCATTAGTGAGATCCTATTCTTACTCATTTCCAGGAATCACGTTACACGATGAAGCGGTCGATTGGGCCGCAGCAGGAGATCACGTTAGTCTCACTTTGACCGGCATGGATATCATCAAAATCAAGTAAGCGAACGTCTGACTCAGCATCAGTTTCAGGACATGGTAAAAAGGGCGTAGCCTCTGCCAGCCATGTGGTTTTATTTTTGGACCGATTTGACTGTTACTCGAGATTTGTCAATTATTAATGAAACTTGGACTGAAACCAAACCTCCAGTAAACAGGAACAGCGGGTGCGCTGGCTTTTTTTTAGCACATTAGATGCTCTGTCATCAAATTGCTGTGTGCGTCTTGCCATTAATGTGTACCATTCTTCTCTGCTAGGTCTTGTACATTTGCATAGGTATGGGAAGATTTTAGGGAAACTAAGATATTCTTCCTTTTTTGCCCATTGAGAGGAAATTGGCACACTTCAAGCCTGTGAAGCATTCCCATTTTCTCTGATCATTAGGATTTCAACATTGGTAAAATAACAGCATTTGTACATGGAAACATAGCAGATACATTTTGTTACATGTTGATTGAGCAATTTACTAGTTAAATGAATTCTTCTATGCGCCACATTATAAATGGCATTGCATGAAACCCTAGAACCCTATCATGTAGGCACGTTTGAGTGTACCAGGAAAAACATGCAGTATTGATTAGAACTGAATTGGAGTATATAATGGGGTCCCTATATGAGGTATTGACCTCAAAAACTAAAATGGGTTTTAAAGGCACGAAACTCATTTAAAAACCATTTTAGTTTTTGAGGTCCATACCTCATATAGGGACCCCATTATATGTTTCTGGTATATGGGTCGGCATTTGATTTCTTACTGCACACCCCTACCTTATATTATTTTCACTGAATTGGAGATGTTAATTGCAACCTGTACATCACAGTACAAGAGTTTCAATTGGGTTAAAGAAGAAATTGCATATACATCCAATTTCACAAATACATCACACATTTCTAAACTACATTTGTACCAAATTGTGTCAAAGTAAAAAAAAAATATTTGATTATTGAGGCTGTTTTACATTAGGGTAAACCCAAGACAGTTATGGAATCATGATAAATGCATATACTGAATAGGATATGGAGACTCTGAAGAATGAAGAATGTTTCAGATTTTTGTTTAGTTTAGGGTACTCCCAGTATTTTTCGGGGTGTGATGTTCATTGATGGTTTTTATGTATGATGGGTCCTTTAAGGATACCTTTTAACTGCCCCATAAACACTTCTGAGATGGCGCCAAAATGAGGGGGGTTGTGGTTAGTTGGGGGAAAATCATTAGTAAATTGTTTGTGGGATGCTTTGTAGTTCTAGTCAGTTTGGCTGGAGTAGGGGGTTGCATTAGATTAGACTGGACAGCAGTATTGTGTTTCGTGGCTTGCACTATATCAGAGGTTAGAGTAGAAATGGCACCCTCCCAAACCCATGCCATTGCTCCTTACCCGGGCCAATACCACCTACAGTGAAGGCCACTGTGGGGACAGTATCATGCTGTGCGGATGTTTCCTGTTGTTTTTCCTTCTCAGCGGCAGGAACTGGAATACTTGTATTAGGTTAACAAAAAAAGTATTACTGCATTAATGTACATAGACTTCCTAGTTGAAAACCTGCGTCCAGAGACCTTTTAAAATAACCTTAAACTCTGATCTTTAAAGAGCACACAGCCAATAGCAAAGGAGTGGGTTCAGAACGTTACTTGAATGGCCCAGCGACTTGAATCTGATCAATTTCTGAAGAATTTTTAAAGGCTTCCCTCACTCGCATAGCGAAAAGTGGGCAGTATAGGGGTACAGTGTGGCCTTCTCAGTTTTTTCACATTGCCATTATGGGGTGTTGTGTGGTAGAAGTCCTGGGAAAAAATTTAGTTACCGGAGTTTTCGGACTATAAGACACAACCGGACCATAAGATGCCACCCAGTTTTTAGGGCAGAAATTTCCAGAAAAAAACAAAGATTTAATAAGATTTCACATCAATTGGGATAATGCCTGAATTTAATGGATGCAAATATTCAATTCAAAAGCACATGTGTCACTACAGCAGTACACTCCTCAGCACACACGTCACCTACACTGATCTGTTCAGTGTTCTGTGGATTTGCGTCGGCATCCCTGCACCCCGGCCGAGTTCCTCCAAGCCATCCGAACTGAACACAGCGCACAGCTCTCCTCTGTTTTTCTCCTGGTGGGGAGCAGGCCGATTTGGCATTTAGATGGAAGAGCCGAACTCGCAAATGACAGCTGCCGCAGCTCTGGCTCCTCAGCTCTCCCTTCCCCTCTCGCCTCTCTTCAGACCATAAGACTCAGAACTCCCCCCCCCTGCCCCCCCTCCGCCCCGCCCCACCCCACCCACCCCACCCCTCACTGGGGTCAGACGCATCGCTACACTCCGCCCTCCCCCGCTCTCGGCCACTTCGATTGCTCGGGACCCGCCTCCGGAGAAAGGACTCTACACTGCGGCGCCCTCGCCGTCACCCCCTCTGGCTGGCTCCTTCGGGGGTCTGGTCTATTTGGGAGTTCTGCCGCCACCCTGCCCCCCTTTGGTCCCATTTTGGAATAAGGCTGTAGCATAACAAAATGTAAAAAGGTTATGTGCTGTGACTACTTTCCAGATGCACTGTATATGGCAGGTAAACATGTTTTTTATATGTATTGAATCTTTGATGATGAACATCTTTTTTTCTTCCCTTCACTACAGATTTATTCAATAAAATAGTACACATATCTAAAATGTCATTCTCCTCAGTGAACATTGGTGTTCATATGTGGCGAAAATCTAGGGTTGTTTGTCCTTTTTTTGACCTTGATGTTTTACCTTACCCGTTTGTCCCTACATAGTCCATTTTTTTTTATTTTTTTTTTATACAAACTTGAACATTAATGTGGTAACAACGAATGAGCCGTTGTAATGGCTGAACTCTGTATTAAAGTCCCCTAAGTGATACAGAAATTAAGGATTTAACAGCTACTACAAAATTCACTTTGGGTAAATTCTTTAGCACTCGTGAAGTATGCTTGGGTAAGTTGTAAAAATATGTCTGCAGGTATTCCCAGTGCAAAGCCCTCCATACACTTCAGATCACTCCATACCATTTCCATTGCTCTACCTAAACCAAAATATGTAGTCCCTTGGTCCTCCCCATGATAGAAAACACTAGTGATTGGGAGGTTTAAAAGGTCCTCATATCACATGGTTTTGGTAGAAGAAAATTTGATTGCTACAGAACTTGGATGGTAGACTGTAAGTGTATGGGGGCCTACTTGTAGATCACAACAATACTTAAATGAGGCTTCTCTCATTGATTAGGCACCTTTGCCACTTTCAGTGAGTGCTCAATTCTACGCTTAGGTTATAGGACAATTTTAAAATACCAGTTTTTTTTTTTTTTTTATTGTTCGCTGGAATTTAAATAATAAGGAAAACAAACAAGTGACATCACTTCCGTACCTGGAATGCCCAGTTCCTGGTTTCTCTAGTTGTCCTAAGAGCCGCCGTTTCTTTCACTAGAGAACGGCTTCTTTTTCCCGCAGTCCCTCCTGTGAAAGAATTCTTTCCACTGGCCGGATCTTTCTCTTTCTCTCTCCTGAATCCTGAATAGTAAACTCTTGTTCCAAACATGAACAGAAGGCAGATCAACACCCGTACTGTTCGCCAAGGGAGAACAGCAAACATTTTTTAATGTAACGCTGGCCGGACCTGTCCGCCTTGTGGACAGTTTGGGCCAATCCACTCTCATTTGATTGCTTGCTGTATACCTGGCTGGTTCTAACTCTTAAGCTGTGACCCCTTCCTGTGTTCTTATTTGGCGTTCCGTTAACCAACCATTTGAATTTTTTCCTTAAGTTTTTCCTTAAAGTATTATTTTAATGAGATTATATGATTATTTTAACATTGCTGTAAACCTATGTAGTTGTTTTTTTTTTTTTACATTTGTAAGAATACCTTTTAGGTACGTATTGCCGATTTTCCATTACAATTGTTTAAAAAAAAGGATTCTTTTCTTTTCTTTTCTTTAGGCAGATCAATAACTGCCTTCTGTGGGAGGCACACAATGAGAGTGTTCCTAAATTTGCCAGAAGACACTCTGGAAAGAAGCAAACGAGTGGGATTTGCTATCCAAGTATTTTATGATATGGTTTTTTACATCCGGTAAATGTTTGCATATGCGAGCATATCTAGCGCACAAGCTGCCCAGGGGAAATTGCAGGGCCTTTATGACTAAACACCAAGTGGGTACCAACCCCATCCTGAACATGGTAAATTAACGCTTTTGGCCCCTCTGGGCCCTCACAGCCAGGTCACTGAGCCTAAATAACCTATGGCCCAATGGACTAGCTTCGCAGGGGATTTTTGGGCTGGTGGGGTGGATCGCAGTGGCGGGGTCAAAGACGATGTTTATATAGAGTCGATGTATTTTGGCCATTTTGGTTGTATGACCATGATCTTTCCTTCTCTTCTTTTTTCTCTTTCCTCTTGGCTTTCACTGTTTATGATTTGATTTTATTGTTTTTCTTTTTTCCCCCAAAACCCTGTAGAATCCTCAGAAAATGTGGGACCGTTTCATGCAATGCAACTGTCCTTTGTATGTTGGTTGTAGACACCTATGGTCGCAATAAAAAAAACTGCAATGCAAGAAAAAAGGGACCTCAGTGCATAAGGGACTTTGAGTCTACCTGCCCTGCTATTTATACAGCTGTTAACCAGCCAACGGATTGAGTTTGAGATAACATCAAAAACGTCTGTTGTTGGTAAATAGGGCCCCGGGTTACACATGCCAAATAGTTTGAAAATGGTACAAACGTTTTTGCTTTGGAAAAAAAATACTTGTGCAGCTATACACCAATGTTTTTGTTTAGACTGGCACTGCACCCTATTTAGGAGTACTTTATTCATTCTGGTACTGTGGAGCTCTCCAGTGTAGGCTTTTTTCTTGTCACATTCGTCTACCGCACTGTTAGCCAAACCTGACATTCAACCCCCGTAAACATGAGTGACCCTACAATAAACCCCATTGTTTTCCTTACAATAAAGAGTTTAGTCAAAATCTTCTACAAAACCCTTGAGTCATGCAGTTTGTTTCTAATTGAACTGTGGACAAAACTATATTATGAATTGATTAGTAGTTAGTCATAGATCCTCGCTCGCCGCCACACAACTTAATAAACAAACTGTACCATGTTTTAAATTATCATCCTGAAAACAGGATATGAGAAGAACTGCTGAATGAATGACAACCCCATATTCAACAGGTGGAGGAATTTAGTCAAACTTTGTGTTAATACAGCTTTGAGAATAAGCTTCTATGCTTCTTTTGATAGACATTGGCGAGCACTGCAAAGATGACAATCTCTGTGTCCGTTGTACGAACATTTTGGGGTTTTGCATTTTTCTGTAAGGCTGAAGTTCAGTGACGTTTAAAGCCTCAAGCATCTCTGAAGAAGTTTGTAGGTTCTTCAATCTTTTACACTTTGCTTTTTTCTTATTTATCTTCTCTAAATCTATCTCCATTTTAATTTAAACAAACCATCAAATTTTTAAGGAACCTTTTCAAATATTTTGGTAAATGTTTACCACAGCTCTTAAACTTACCTTTGGACTACACATGATCTCATTGATGGTGCAGAGTGGGACAGTTGGTGATTTGTTCAACTTTGACAACCCCTCCCCCATGTCATCCCTTTGAACAACTTCCCTAAAATCGCACTGTGGTATGCATGGACTCACATCTTCCTCTGCAAGCTTTTTGTTGGGTGTAAAAGCCCTGTTCGCCCCCACTGACTGTCCGGACCTCTTGCATGTATATGGAACACACAGTGTCCGAATTCCGTTGGCACATTGTCATTGTTTTTTTAGTGGCAGCCCAAACACATATGCACACAAACTAACAAAATACTATTGCCTTAGTTTAAGAAGTCTGGTACAAGGTTGCATCCAATTTCGTTTTATCATCTGGCTTGTCTAACTTTCCGTTTGTAAATGTCCTTTCCAGCATTGTGGTCCCTAGGCCTGCCTACCTTCATTTCATTACTCTAGCTTTCAGCCTTGGAGGTTTAAAGCTGTGGTGTAGTTTTTGTACCACAACTCCTCCTGTCCTTCCTACCATCTATGACTCCTGAGCAAAGAACACTTATTAATTTGAAAATTTGTTGCATGTTGAAATTACAAGGCGATGAAGGAAAGACGATGGCAGGAAAAAACTGCCAGAAACATAATTCAGCTTAAATCCTGTATACGCTGTGTTTTTGTTTATTCTTAGTGGTTTTATCTGGAATTAAAATGTATCATAGGTTATGAATATCTTCACACCAAGCAAGTCTTCCACACACTTCTGGAGTCCGACATTCTGGATAGTCCCGATCCATTGTTTCTTTTCTCTAAAGACATCTTTAATTTATATTTAAATTCGGTTGTGGCACTCTTGTTCTCCTATTTTTGGTCATTTGTATGCAGTCCTTTATGCAGTCTAAGACGCCAATGTATTATTACCTGCCCTACATTTCCATGATGGGTGAATTTTTTTAGGGTATATAGTGACATCCTCTGCTTCGATAAGCAGGATTGGTAGGCAGCCAAGGGTTGAAACAACCTATATAATTATCTATGGGGTAAGCAGGGTTGGCTCAAGTATACCAATAGGGGGATGGCAGGTTGGGATCATGCAGGCGATGGGGAGGCACTCCTGCATCTCACAAATACTTCAATTGTAGGCAGGGGGCCTGCCTTTGAGTGAGCTACTTCTGGTAAGCAAAGGGCGAGGGAATCTTGAATTGACTTTTCTATTGAACCTGGAGTGGATACGTTATCAGGCGATAACATAGACTGAGGGGGTTGGGGGTTAGGGTGAGAGATTTGTTTTTAAGGAGGTTCAGGTAAGGTGTTCTGGGAGTGAGGGTTAAAATTTAAGAGTGTTGGGGGCCGGGGATTAAGGTGAGGATTCTGGGGGTAAAGATAAAGAGATTTCAGGGTTTATATTAATGATTGTCAAGATGTGCTAAAACCTGCACTATATGCAAGTCGGACATCTTGAACGAGGTAGAAACAGATCTTGACACTGGCCTGGGTGTAGGCATACTTGCGCAATTTCTATACCCCAACATCTTATCTGCATATGAGTTAAGCTAGGCCAACCCACGGTTCGATTTGGTTAATCGATGCTGATTAGATTTTATTTTTTCATTCATCGATGAACAAAATCGAGAAATGCCCACATGGTAAGATCGACGATAATAATTGTTCATGAAGGCAGAAAAATTTCGAATGTTGATTGGACATGTTGGAAAATCATTGTCGATTGTGCCAAATTGTTTTATCATCGTCGATGTTTGTGGTGTTTTCTCCGGATTGATTAGATTCAATATAATTACATAAACTAGACCACTCAATCTGAACTTCAATTGTTACCATAACAAAAACGACGATTTAGTAATATTTTGGAATCGAAATCTCAACCACAGTCGCAAACTCAATGTGGGGTGTATTTTATTAAGATCCGATTTTGATTAGAACATTGAAATTCCTCAAGCATGATTGAACCCAAATTGAAGCAACCGTGTGTTGGCTAGCTTTAACTTTACAATTAATGCTGTTATGAAATGTTTTGTACTTTTTCTACTAGTGCTGCATCGAGCCAATGGGCAGGGGGTATCCTTTGTCGATAAAGGGCCGCCTGTGGAGGACATAATGGAAGAACCAGAAAGCACTGCTCGGTCAACCCACCCAATGACACAGCACAGGTCTCTACTAAATAACATATGGCCTCCACTCACTTCCTCAAGGGAATCTGTACAATCAAACACAGAATTAATGTTAAAGAATAGCAGATAAGAGAAACCTTATGAAAACCGCTGTTAAATCTTGTTGTAAATAAGGTAAGTATAAGCAATTGTTTTTCCTCTATTCTTCTACACAGATGTTCTAGCTTAGTGGTCATGTAGCCATGTTTTGGGGTTTTTTTTTTTGTCTAGCAACCTCTCTATAGTTGTTGGGTAAAGCCTTTACAATCCTTTGCTAAATATCTGTCTTTTTAATGTTAAAGCGTTTTAAACTAAAAATAAACACCAATACATGAATAGACTATTGGATGTTTGGTAGGGTACTTAACCCAAGAGGGGTGGCCATTCAAATATACCTTCAAAAAAACGTGGTCCTGCTCTATCATCAAACCATTCCATTGTTGGCGTCAAAAGATTTGTTTCCCGCACTATGTCTGTCCGGAAACTGTAAAAGAATTTGCTGGTTGCCTGGCCTCCGATGTTTTCAACGCGTTCGTCACTTATCAGGACTTCTTCAGGGATGGAGCACGATTAAGTTTTGGTATCCATATAAATGTCTCCTTCTTGTCCTGGTTGGTTTTCTCCTTGTGGTTGGGGGTCGCCGCCCCTCGAGGACCCAGGGGGGACTCACCTTCGGCCGGCGGTTTACTTTTTTGTGTGGTTAGGACCCTTCAGGTATTAGGTTTGTCTCCTACCACACTCTTGCTATGTAAGCTACAGTCGCAAGTGTTTCCTTATCGGTCCTTTCAGCAGATCTTCTCAAACCAACCCGTCCACATCTCTCCGTGCCTTGCTTTTCCTGTTTTGTCCTCCCCACTGTGGCTGGTCATTCCTCATCATCTTATCTTTTGTAAATGCTCAAACGTTTATTAAAAAGTATTGGACCTCATTCATTTTGACGGACTTCACTCTCTTTCTCACCCATCAAAAGTCCATAGGGGCTGGCACCCCTCTTAGATTAAGTTAACCCCACTAAAACACAAATATCTAGTATTTGGAATGTGGTGATAGCTTGCCGCTATGAATCCCTTCAACCCCCCCATTGTACATGAAATAGACCCATTACTTACCCTGCCAGCAGTTTCAGATCCCGAAACTGCTACACAAAAAAAACTAACATACTTGCATCCTCACGTTTCAGTCTTGGCCCAGCATCTTATATATTGGCAAGCCAAAGCCACTTCCGGATACACAGCGTTTCATCATGATGGCTGCCGACACTAAGCTAGTCATACAACACGAGTAGATCTGTACAAAGATTCCAGTACATCGAGTGACTTGCGTGGCCCATAGGAGCTTGACTGTTACAAAATCTACCCGTGTGCCTTCTTGAAGAACTCAATTTAGAAACAGTGGTTCCAACAGGGTGGAAAACCCTGTTCATCTCCATTACTTACATGGTGACAAAGAATCCTCCATGAAGTATTGGCGTTCTGCTGCTGCTCAAACAGCCTGGACTCCGCTGTCAGTGGGAAGGGGGCAGAGCCAGCAGGTATTCTTTCTCTCTCTGTATTGTGGCTGCTTCCTTTTTAACCCAGCTGGCAAGCCCTCTTGTTGACTCACTCACTAACACAAGGCTGCGAGCTTGGAAAGAACGGGTCCCCATTGACGTGAATCCGCTGTGCCCTGTGGTGTCACCTTGATATTCCGTTCAAAGATCCCCCGATTAATTAATTAATTAATTGATTTCCGTTCATAAGATCCCCGATGTGTGCCCAGCTTAACCCCCCCACAAACACCTACAGAGCAGAGCCTCTCTCCTTTGCTGGAGAGCTCCATTGTGGGGGGCTAGGGGGGGTCGGCTTTTTGCCTGTGGTCTGAGAAGAGATGTTGCATCCCTGCAGAGCTTGTCAGCGGGTGATGAAGGTAGCGCGTCTTCTGATTTTCTAAAAAGTTGAGTGGAAAAATTTAACTGTGTATGCCTACCTTTAGTGGCTGCAAACCTAAACATTGAGTAAAACTAAGTTCTTGTAGGATCCTTTTATTTCTGAATCTGAATTTGGAAAGATCTATCTTTGAAAAGATATTACAAGTTAAAGTTACATGGAGATAAAATGAATCTGCTGTGGTTTTTGGCAGTATTATTTTACCTGACAATAACTTGTATTCCCCACCAGGATAAGGCTAGCAAATGTCAGTGCTTTGCTAGTGTCCTATTATGGACATATTTTGTCAGTTTTTTCTGTGAAGCTTTCATCAAGACCTTTTTCCTCAAGGGGGGTGTTGTGCAGAGCTGGCCTCTCATCCTCTCTGCCAGACCCTTCTTGAAAACCCCAGATTGCCCACCATTATTACAACAGCAGAAGGTTGAGCAGGGGTGGGCAAAACTTTTTGACTACTCGTGGGCCACATTGGCTTTTCAAATTTTCATAAAAGGGCCCAGACCAAAGCCGGTATAACCAACCTGCCATAGGTGTGCCATTTCCATGCATCGCTTTTCTGCATATGCATTGGCAATAGGTGGCGGTGACAGAAACGTTAAATTTTAACATTTCCTGCACTTAAAAAAAAATAAAAAAACGCATCATCTCTTTGAGACGACTGCCTGTTGCTTGCTGCTGCGGTCACACTGCGGCCACAGTATCCTGATCACGTCCACGCCACTGTACTGTCCCCAATGCAATGTTTTGAAAAACCCTCTATGGCATTATGTGCACCTCATTTGCAGAGAACAAGCAGAGGGAAAGTGAAGGTAAAAAAATTTAGATTCGGCCCCTGGGCCTTAGTTGCCCCCCCAGGGCTTAGAGCTATAAATAAGCTCTTGTGGCATCTCGTGGGTGAAGGGGACACCATCGGACGGTCTTGACCCTTGTTGACTAACGATTTGTGGGTTTGCACATGGCCTGTTTCTTCTCAACTTTTCATTCTGTTATGCCTTGTGTGAATTTTCTGTTCTCCAGAAGCCGTTTTATTCTTATATCAGTCTTTGGGTATAATATACGTCAAATGCAGTGCTCTATTTCTGGATTAATGGGCACATTCTGAGAGTAAACATTGAGTGTCTTACTCAGGACATAGGATTGTGTTCACATCCTGTCCCATATCTCTTGCTGAATTCCTAAAGCCCCCTTATTTTTTCTAATGGTGCGCTCCTACTTCTCTGACCACGACGGCTGAAGATTGATGACAATCATCACTCTGCAAACGGCCGTTCAAAGTTGCGAAGGGGATCTATGTGCCGTGGTAGGGAGGCTTTAGCTCTAAAAAAACAAAGAGAATAGAAATTCTAAAAAGAATGAGACTATAAAGCTATTGGTGTTTCATGGTGGTTCACATGCACAGGGAACTTGATTTTTTTCTAGACCTTTTTTCTTTTATTGTTACCCAGGGCCCATGTTGAATGCTGGGAAAGAACTCATCCATGGTCCATCTGTTATACCTGTTGGGACATGTGCAAACAAACGAACAATGCACAAATATTAGGCAAGATCCAAGAAGCAGGAAAGCTTCGTGTTGCCTATGCTTGGGTATGGGATGAACGGGAGAAGAAGGCAAGGTTTTGTTATCTCAGTTTAGTGATTTTCATACATAGCTTGTTTAATGCCAATCATCTCCAGATAAAGTTAGGAATACACGGGTTCCTGATTTTTTGCAGCAGCCGATCGCCGTGGCGCGCTCCCTCGCCCTGAGCTGTGCAGAAATCTGGGAAAAATATACCTGTGTATGCTGTTTTTCCCACAAAAGCGAGATCAATAGACTCCTCGGGCCAACAGGGTTACCCACATTTGGTACACCTTGTTCGATATTCAAAATAACAACAACTTTGAATCGGGAAACCGCGGTTCCCCATTTCATAGTGTAACCAGCTGACCCGTGCTCCTGATGATCGGGAATGCCGGCAGCCGCCGCGCTGACGTCATCAGCTACGCCCGAGAGCTGTCCTGTCGCCTCCAAAATAGAGCGCGGTATTACCAGCATTAAGGTTATTTATTCCAAGTGAGCATGAGAGCTGCACAACAATGTTTTTTATGCTTTGTTCTGCCCTAGTGCTGATACTTGTGACTTGATATTCTCTCATTGTAGGGATTGACTATGGATGTATGGCCATGACCAAATTTGAAACCAAAATCCAAGTTATAACGTTAATGATGCTCCCGGCACAAGGATTTCATTTCATCCCAAATATGATTACATAACAGGCGCTGCTTCAGGTAATGCAAATCCAACAATGCACACTGTCGGTCCTGTTTTTTTATTTTTGTTAATTTGTTTTTTTTAGGTTTGTTTATGCATGTTTCAGATTCCCTCTCTTCTTATGTTTGTGAACTGGATGTGTAATGGTCAATACTGTTCCTCCCTCCTCCCTCCCTCTAATACTGTAAAGCTCTAGTAGATCTTCGGTGAGTAAAATCTAAGTAAGAATGATTTTAACCCAATAATGCTAGGCTACACTTGTGCTAAAATTCCATCGTTGAATGTAGGGATTCTAGCTGCGTGGCCCAAGTCAGACATGTGACGGCCAATGGGCTATGGCAGGTCTTCATAGCCCCCCTCCGTCAGTTCCGACCCTTTCCGCATTAAATTTTGATGCATGACCTATGATGTGCCAAACTGACGGACAATTGGTAGTCCATACTAAACAAACGACCCGGTTTGTTTATATGGCCGCCCATTAAATTTAAAGGGGCCTTGTTACCAGCTGTCTTGTAAGGTTGGCCTTAAGGGATAACGGGGGGGCTTGTGCTTGGATGCGCTGAGGGTCAGAGAATCCAAGCACATAGTGTAAGCCCCTGCCCTAAGTATTGTTGCTTTGTTATTGTTTTTTTTTCTCTGAATGGTTTTTGTACTGTTCATTCTGTACGGCCGCTAGGCTAACGTTTCCAATATACAACCTCGGGACCTCCCTCGCTAAGCGTATTGCTTGGCGGGAGTTTCTCTACGGAGCACCTTCACTAACCTGCTCAGCGGATGCGTGTCCCTTCATCCAACTGGCGCCAAGCCGTTCCACTGATGCAAATGCTAAACGTAGGGGGGGGAATACTCACATCGGCAGATTACAGCATCCCTCGAGCAGGGCAAAGTCTAAATGTGCTTCCGTTTTGATCTCCCCGCCAAGCAATACACGTTAAGGAGGGGTCCGGACATATATGTAAACAACCCTTAATTTGTCACATATACTTTTCCTTTTTATCCACAATGGTTTGTTTGTTGTTTTGAGAAATGTTTCTTTGTCTTTTAGGCTGACGTGGCTCATTTTGGTTGTAAAGATGCCAGCCGTGGGGAATTTTGAAGAGCCGGCTTTGAAGCTGGTGGACAGACACGGAAGCATGCGCTGCTGGTCCGCTCTCCGTTGTTTACTCATCTTGCAGTAGCCAGTGAATAAACTGGATCATGTACTGTTTATCTATACTTTATTTAAAATCCGTGTAAAATTTATGCATATGGTGGATTATCCTGGATCTATTTAACCCCCCTCATCTAAGCCCAGCTTATCCAGAGCTTCGAGCTGATTTGTCAAAACCACCCTAAAAGTTGACGGTGATTCTCTAATCCCCTGCTGCATTTTAGACCTCCATTTTAATGGAAGTGTGCATTGGTTTTTCCTAGCCCCCAGCGCAGGCTTCACGATTAACGCCGTTTTTGGTCGAATGACAGTATTTGTTTTTGAAAAACAAACCGGTCCAGGTAAAAATACTCTTATAAGGCTGTGACTTGCATACATCAGAAGTTTTTGAATGCTTCAGTAAATTAGGTTCATCTGTGTTCTTTATTTCTCTTTGCAAAATGCCTTTAAGTATTTATTATTCCCATCTTTGGGACTTACAGAATCTCGTAAATGGGTTTTAATCATTAAATGCGGTTTTGTTTTTCTTCTAAAACATTAGAATGAATAAAACAATATCTAAACGAGTTTTAATAACACCCAGGTAGCATAAATGCATGTTTAAAAATCCCCTCATATTATCTGCCTAAAGTTTGTTTTTTTAATGAAAGAAGGGCAGTTTGTTCTCTGTACCTTCAACCTTACTACCGCCCACTATAACTTTGTAGGTTAACTGGCGAGCAGATCGGTTTCGGGAAGGTTTACTAGTAAGCTTTACACTTTCTGAAACAAGCTGGATTTAAAGGTAACTTAACATTTTTATACAATTAGAGAGCAAGAGTGTGAATCGTCAGGTTTCTCATCCAGATCATGATCATGTCTTCAGCATAACTAACTAAACTATTGCTGTTAGAATGATGATTTACTACTAGCTGATCATGAAATGGACTCCTCCTGATTTACCATATGTCCAAAGCAACGCTGGTCCTATATAAATTTTGCAATGCTTGTTGGAGAAACACTACATTAATAATCATTTCATCACAGTTGATTGCCACTTATACAAAGAATAATTATTGTACCCTCATGGAGTGTAGAATGAACCACACATCTGTGTTTCATTTAGCTGGACATACAAAGTAGATTTGTAATTAGATTCTAGTCACGATCACGGTGCTTTATTGTGCTCTAATCTATTTACAAATCTACCTGGGTATGCCTTTCTTTGAGCGGGATCAATAGAATCGCGCTCGAAAGAAACTTAATTGGAAACATGGTCCAACATGTTGGAAAACCCTGTTCAATCTTCTTCCATTACCTTTGAATGGAGATGCCAGTCTCCATTCAAAGTATTGGTCGTGCTGCTTCCATGAACATCCCTTCAGCACCGGTGCTCAGTGTGAAGGGGACGGGGCCAGCACGTCATCTCTGCTGTGAGGCTGTGTGCTCTGTCTTTTGTTGGCTGTGCTGTCCTTCAGCTTGCAGCCGTGTGTTGGAGTGAGTGAATCTCTCACACACGGCTGCAACTGGGGGAGAACCATCCCAATTAACATGAATCGATGTCCCAGTGATGTCACCACACGTTATTGATTGCGGGTTGAATAACATGGGAATCTACCTATGTAGTGCCCAGCTTTATTGTTTCTGCTAGTCCCCTTGGCAAATAATGATCACCAACCTACTCTCGTAGGACAACTGAACAAGGACTATTAAAACTTCCTCCCTTCCCCCATTTATTCTGGTTAAACAACATCTGCGCATTTGTATTCTAATAGAACAAGCCAAAATTGCTTCATTGGGTAACTGTTATTTCATATCCCTACTGTGGCTTTAGTCAATGAAAACTGACAGATTACTAGCTCATAAAAAGGATATCTGTGAACGTTTATGAGAGGCATTTGTTCTGTGGCAGGACAATTAATGTGGAAGTGGAAAATTTAGAAGGAAAAGCGAGCAATAATAAAACTGATATGAACAGATGGAAAAAGCCAGATATCTATTGTCTGTTTTGAGTAAACTTACTAAAAGTGATCAACAAGGTCTATCAATAGAAAATCACAGTTTAATTCTGAGTTAAATGTTAAAATGTCTTGGTCCCTGGTATATGTGTGTACCGAAAACTTTTGGCATGATGGGCCATTTGTGAGCTCCACATTGACGCTGCACTGTCATAGAAAAAGGTGTAAAAACAGATTATTAATATGGTTTACTGACTTTGTGCTTGCGTCACGCTGTTTTAGGACAAGTGATTTATCTACTTCCTACTATTGGCTCGTGGAGAGCTCTGGCAAAGAGAAGTGAAGTACCTGACCTACAAGCTGGTATAAAGGGCCGTGCCTTATTGACCCAAATTGGTACGAAGCTTTGTACCTCTCTTTTGGTCAAGTGGCAGCTTTTTAATCTGTAACAGCTTTGGCATTATTAAAAGAGAAAACTGTGTTATTTGAAGTCGTGGAAAATGTACTCTTCCCAATATACTTACAGCTAGGGCAAGGGATCTGTCAATGTAATTAATTTCGGGTAGCCCCCTTTGGACTGAAGACCTGCTCTTTAAGTAAATTTTTTTGGCCACTTGATAAATGCTCCATACGGGGTGGCAAGATGCAATTGGAAGTTCTGTTTTGGGAGCCCGGACCCGAGGAGCTTAGTGCTTCATAAGTCCAACTGCTCATATTAATCTCCTTCGTAATGCTCTCCCTCCCTACCAAATATGCTCCGTAAACCATAGTGGAGTATAAGCGAGGTGCGCTATGTCTAGTTCTTATAGCTGCTCACACTTAAAGAATTTAGAATGGGGGGGCGTGCGATGTACAAGTACAATGTGTGTGTATATATATGTGTGTGTGTGTTGGGTGTGTGTGGGGGTGGGTGGTTGGCATGAGTATATAATATAGATAGCTAGATCTAATATATCTCTAATAGAAACGGTAGATTTATTATCCTCTCTCGATTCTATGCAGACCAAGAACAATAAATATGATAATACTTGTAGTTATGGCTTTTAAAGAGGGCAACTCATCTTTTAAATAAAAACAAAATATAGCAATATAAACAGCTTTTTTGGAAGATAGACGCTACAATATTCAACAATAAAATTAATAAACTACTAATAAGTGTACGGGGAAGCCCGATAGTTGTTAGTATGCCATAGTGACCCTGGCGTTTCATTTGCTACTTGGTTCATAGATCCCCCGCCGCTACTCCCAGCCCTAACTTTAGGCAACTCCTGAATTGGAGTTGCCTAAAGGGTGTTATTTATAGTGATCTACTTTCAGGGTTTTAATAAAGTTGACCCTTCCATCTAGGAATCAGAACAGAACCTTCTAGCAATCTGCACCAAGCTTTTGAAAAATGATTGTAAAGACCACCTGGACATTTTGTCTAATTCTCAACAAATGAATGCTACGTGTATGAAATGTAAAATTATTTTACAATGAAAATTATTTGTTGTTCTTTTATTGTATAAAGTTGGCCTTTTGATTTTTTTTTGTTACTGATCGCTTTTTGTCTCAATTTCCAGATTCCTTAAAGCCCACAGCGTTCTATAGATAAACCTTTCTACTGGGTGCATCAAGATGTCTTCAAAGGTAAGTGTCTTACTTTTATACAGCTCGTTCAGCACCCCTAGTAAGTTTGTTCGGCAGAAACGTAAATCAACTTAATGAAGCCTCAGTCCCATGCTGCACCACCCAAAATACAATCTGCATTACTTTCTTTTCCCATGGGTGTTATGCTTTGGCTAGAAAGAAATGTTCTCAGGGTGAAATACAATCCTTTTCTGGACTTTTAGTGTAATCTTTTTCTTTTATGGTTTTGTATGTTTAACTGTAATTTCAGAATATACCCATTACTAATTGCCATGATTGGTAGTTTTACCATGGCCATCAGTACAGTCCCAATAGCATTTCATCTAGGAAATATTTTTTGTAACAACTAAACATATACCCCGAAGAGGAACATTTCACATCTATTGTTTTTGTAGGGCATACAGTTACCAGAGACTATACACCACCAGGTGAATCCTACTAGGTTAACTTTTTTTTCAGCTAGTCTTCCCGCATTGTTTAAAAACATTTTCTCCTTCTCGGCTCGTCATTGAGGCCTTTTTAAGGAACGGTAGCAATTGTCTTGAAAACTACATTTTGAATTCTAAGGATTAGTCTCTGTCAATATTGATAAGACATGATATTGCTACCTCGTTTGCCCTATCATAAATTGGTTTGTTCCACATCTAAAACTATATTTTTGGGATTTGCTTTTTATTGCAGTATTTATATGAATCCTGTGTCCTTTTTAAGTTACGCAATACCAAATTTGTTTTGCAATTAGACTTTGAATGTTCTTTGATGGGCACTCTGAGGTTAAGACAAAGGGCATGTTCAAAAGGACAGTCAACAGTGGTGTAGATTATACCTTTTCTAGTTTATTGCGCAGCTATGTTAGTTGTAGCTCATCCAATCACACTTTCCTGCCAAGTCATAGGTTGTCATCTACCTGTAACTGCTTGCGCCTGGTGTTTCACTTGCTGTTTACAGACCTGTTTTGCCCTGCACATGTTACAATTCTACTACTACTTAGCTGTAAAGTATAACATTATTTTTGTGCAGCTCAGATCAAGGCTCTGGATTTTCTTGTGACTGGCAAACTAGAAGCTGGCTACGTCCCGACAGGTGACCGCATACTGCCATGCCTCCTAATGACACTTTGCACAGTAAAAGTAGCAGCTAGTTTCGCGCATCCTGCTATCGAAGAACTATCTATCTGATATTATTGATATTATTATTGCCTTGCTGCTGCTGCATCTGTTTTTGGTCCAGCAAACACTGTTCTGGAAGTCTGGCTGCACCTGAAACCTTAGTGTTCTGTCTATACTGATACTGACTGTTAAGATGCTTCTAACTCTTAAATCTTAAAACGAATTTCCTCACAGGTGACGTGTGTGGTCGGAAAAATGTTCTTCAGACTTTTGAGACATTTCAACTTAACTCTTCGGCTTTCATGGAAGATTCTCCACTCCTCACCTCTCATCTCATTACCAACCGTCTCCGGCGACACCCCAAATCTCTCTCCCGGCTGCAGGATAAACACACGGACATCTCTCTCCATCTCATCGTTGTATCTCACTTGCTTCTCAATCGGGAGCTAGCATGATCATGTTTATCTCCCGTTCGATGCTAGATTTCTAGGTTTCACGCGGGAATCTATCTGGTTTAGGGTACACTATATTTTGGGCGCGGCGGTATATCTTGTGTTGTTTTCTAGGGAGGTTACTTCGTCTCTGGAGGGGAGGTCGTTTTTTCTTTAGTACAACTGTATCGACGGGGGTTCCTCTGGGGGTTTGGCGTTGTGGGGTTTCGGTCTCTGGCGTGTTCTCGGTCGCAGGTCTTAGATCGGGATTTCTCTGGAGAGGGGGGGGAGGGATGTCATTCCTGCTGGGCTGGGGTTCGTGCTAGTATTCGTGCCGAAAGTCTCTTTCTCTCGAGAATTCCTCGCTGGGTAGAGGCGTTTGCGCTAGACTAGTCTCGTTATATCTCAACTCAGAATCTCTCGTCTCGTAGTCTTTCGGGATTCTGGAATCAGCTGAAGGGTGGGGGGGGGTGTAGTGTGTTCGAACTCAGTCTTCTGGGGTGGTTTTTCGTTCTTTTTTGGAACCACATCTTGGCTAGAGTCGTTGGATGATTCATCTCTAGTCCGGACTTTTAAGACGTTTTTCCCCGTGGGAGGTCGCTTCTTCGATTTTGAGCGCTGGTGGGGTATGTTGGTTCTCGGATGTCATTATCACCTGTGCCTGTCTCGGATTTTGAAATCTCTCGGAGCAAGTTCTCGTCACACATCTTCTATCATATATCGTGGAGTTGATACGCGGTGTTGTAGTCGAGTTTCTAACTTGGTTACTTTCCTGTCGAGCGATATTGTTGTTCAGGGTTTTTTGTGTTCTGTGGGTCTTTCAGCGGCGTATGATGCGGGTAAGCGGCTGGTGACGTTGCTTCGCTTTTGCGATACTTCTCAGTGCTAGCGGATGTCTTCGTTTTGCTTTGTATTTTTTCTTCTCCGTCCTGAACCCGACCATAGATTCCCGAATTGTTCTATTGAGTCAGTTTGTTTTTTAGCGGTATAAAATATCAGTCAAACCCTTTTTTCATCACTGTGTAATCTCACGGGTTCGACAAGCACCATGAAGGTTTTTGTTTTGGTTTGACTCCTAAAAATAATACCACTATATGTTGAAAGTCCTGATGTTTCTAGTAGCGTCAGCAAATCGCAATCGCTCGCATGATTCAATTGTTCCGCGTGACGATTTCTTTTTTCAGACAAAAAGAAGTTACTCATAAGCAGAGAGAAATTGTAATGTTTTTATGGTTCATGTTTGTCATTTCCCTCGTAAACTTTATTAACTATCCCTCACTACAGTGTTCTTTCCTTCTCACCTCTCATTCCTACATGTAATTTAAATGCTCTAATTACAAGCTGTTTTACTAGTTGATTCTCCATCTTATCCTGTAGAATGACAGTGTAAGGGGGCTAGCTAATCCAATAGCGGTAATTATCCATTCTTTTTTGTGCCACACGAACAAAATGTTCCCTTTGAAAAGATGTCCCCCCTCTATTTTTATTAAGTTCCCCTAACTTGTTTGCTGATACTTAGTAATTACATAACAGAGAGTGAAGTTCCATACAGTTGGACTTATTGAAAAACTTTCCCTCTGGCATTCAATTAGCACATCCATCTTATTTAAGAATAAGTCCCTTTAATCACCATCATTTTCACCAGTCAGAAGCAAGATTTTTTTGGTCTAAGCTAGACTCTGCTTACCTAGAGGGGGGGGGGGGCATGGAGCTGTGCACAGGGGTGTCACCCCTCTCCCTTCCACCCACATACTGATGGTGATGTTTTGGGGGCATGACCCAGGTTGGGAACCATTGGCTGTAGTGTATTTATGCTATTATGGCTTTTGAACAAGTTTTGTTTTGGCCATATTCTTCCTGAAAGCGAAACTGCATTAGTTGGTTCCTTTCTGTCCTTTCAAGCATACACACTCACCCCTGTTGAGTGTCAGCTGAAATAGCAGTACGACAATATACAATGATCAATCCATATTAAACTGTGAGCTTGAACAGTTTTGCATCTATGCATCTAGTTTTACATACAGGTAACAGGAACAAAGACATGAGGCCCCCACCCTAGTTCAACAAGGTAGTTTCCCGTTAAAAGTTATCCACATTCCCAACATGAAGGTACAATGCAGCTTACCAAATAGGGGGCCCAACCCCCCCCCCCCCCCCCCCTCCCCCTCCATATTGAGAGCTGCACACCTCCATGCATTTTAATCATACTCGCCATTTTTACTGTGTGAAATCATTTCCTGGTTCCTTGCACCACCTTATGGGTTTTCCCCTTTCTGGCCTCCTGACTTACTGTGTGATAGCCTGCAATGGGGCGACGTCTTGTTTTGGTTTAAAAAACCTTATTATGAAGCCCTTTTATTGGCACTTTTTCTGGTGCCATAACAGAAAGTTATAAAGTGGACAAATATGTAAACACGGTTTATGCCTTGGACTATCTCCTACAACAGTGGTTCTCAACCTGTGGTCAGACCCCCTCTGGAGTTTCCGGTTCCACTGAAGCATCTGAAGCTGCTGATAACAAGCAGCAGTGCTGATGCCCACAAGTGGGGTGGGATTTAGGAGGGAAGGGTAACACTATCATATTCCTTATTTCCTTTCAATTGACTTAATTAGCCATACATGGTTCCGTTCCCATGGCCGTCGATCACCCATTCCTATCGATTTTCCGCGATGCCATAGGGAATCGGATGTCCGATCGAATCGACCAATTAATCCTGTCCCTACCATCCTTGGGCCACCGATTCCTGGACATTCCCCGTGGGCCCGATCGATCACTCATCACATGGCACTCCTACTCCCCTGAATGTGTGCTGAGTCGGATCAGAAAGACACACATGTTGGTTCTCTGGCAGATCCTATTCCTGGGCCCCCGCTCGATCGGACGTGATCGATCGGGCAAGGGTGGGCTTCACGCGATTTCCGGGACGATCGATTAGCGTGCAGCGCCCGGAATCGTCGTCCCGGAATCCCTTGGGAAATCGGACCCGTGTATGGGGACCCCCTTACAAGTCAATTGAAATGGAATTATAGCACCCATCTGGCTTCGCTCGCACCAAAAGGTGATCTTACTGAAATCGATCGGAAATCAGCCATGTTGGAAATTTTGATTAAATCTGGGCAAAATCTAAAGTGTTTTAAATACATGATGCCATTTTTAGTTGAATATCACATTCATTTGCATGGGACTGTTTATATGTATCATTGCAAAACATTTTTTTTGCTAAGCACTTTTTAATGAGATCCAGGGAATGTTGACACCAATGATGGTAATAGCTTTCAATTATACTTAGACTGCGATCATGTTTGATCAAATTTTGACAACTCTACCTATGTTTTCAAAAATCATTCAAAAATCTACATGTGTAGGCCTGCTTATGTTAGTTGTGATGGGCATTTCTTGTGCCTCATAACTTCCACCCCCACACATCATTTGCACAAGTGGGGTGAGAAGAGCAGGTATGGGAACATTCACTTCCAAACCTGATCATGCGAGGGAAGTAACCGTGTCCATTCCACACCGGCACTTGGTCCAAATCCGGAATGGACACTTTGTGACTTCATCCCGGTGTCTTGATCCTAAAAAAGTTTGAGAACCAAGGGCTCTTTACAAACAAAAATTAACATTAGAGAAACTGTGACAGAGGTGTTTCGGTTTTTAGGTTTGACAGATCCGACCCCCCTCCAGCCTTAGGCAACCATTGAGGCTGTATTACTGCACAAATCTGGAATGAAGCACAAGTAAAACTCCAGATTTAATAGGATTACAAATGCCATCTTGTTTTTAGACATGATTGGCTTGATCCTATAATTTTTACATATGAAATAACGTTTCACCTTTGTAAGAATTTAGGGTATCTGTGTGGGATGTGTCTAACTCGGAAATACCTATTTTGGCATTTTTTCAATTTGCCTTGAAGAAACCAGAATTGTGCTGTGTATTCGTTCCATTGTTACAATGACACTGCATCTGGCACCTTACATTCAGCAATGACTCTGTTTATTGTGCAGCTATGACTGTTTGTGGCATAACCAGGTCGATTTTTCACAGGAGACTATTTTTATTTAGCAAACATGTTTTCTTCTGTGTAGAAGCAGACACTTATTGAGTTGTGCCTACTGTCACACATTCATTGCCTACTAGGGTGATGGTCAATCCAAACTTCTCAGGTCCTCCTGCACTCAGGATTTCAGAATCTGGAGGTCACAAACACGCCTATGGCAAAGACAACAGTAGTACTGTATTACCCATACCCACCCGCTTAGACATAGTATGCAGTACCGCGAAAAGAGAAAACTAATGTGATAACCCCCCTTGTCTGTGGTGTTAACTTTAGAAAGGACTACAGTTTTCTTTTGGCTTACAGATGTGCTTTAAATTCCTGTAAAAAGTATTTTGCTTTCAATTTGTGCTGCTGGAAAAGTGTTAAAAACTGAATATGCATTTTTTATTCTGCGTATATCTGAATATGATGACTCATGGAATTAATAGCAACCTCTTAACTCTGAGAAAAGATTGGTGTTGAGCATCCATTAGTGGAGATCCTATTCTTACTCATTTCCAGCGAATCACGTTACACGATGAAGCGGTCGATTGGGCCGCAAGCAGGAAGATCAACGTTAGTCTCACTTGTGACCGGCATGGTATATCCATGCAAAATCAAAGGAATAGCCGAACGTCTGGACTCAGACATCAGTTTCATTCAGGACATGGTGTTAAAAAGGGCGATAGCCTCTGCCAGCCATGTGGTTTTAATTTTTGGAAGCCGATTTGACTCGTTACCTCGAGATTTGTCATTATTAATGAAAACCGTTGAGGGACTGAAACACCAAACACTCCAGTAAACAGGAACAGCGGGTGCGCTGGGCTTTTTTTTTAGCACATTAGATGCTCTGTCACCTCAAATTGCTGTGTGCTGACGTCTTTGCCATTAATGTGTACCATTCTTCTCTGCTAGGTGCTTGTACGATGTTGGCAGTAGGTATGGTGGAAGATTTGTAGGGAAAACTAAGATATTCTTCCTGTTTTTGCCCATTGGAGAGGAAATTGGCAACAACTTCAAGCCTGTGAAAGCCATTCCCATTTTTCTCTGATTCATTAGGATTTCAACATTGGGTAAAATAACAGCATTGTACTACATGGCCAAGGAACATCGGCAGATAGGCATTTTTTGTATAACAGGTAGTTTGATTGAGTCAATTGTGAGGCATAGTTAAATGAATCTTTCTTCTATGCGCCACATTATAAATGGCATTTGCAAGTGAAACCCTAGGAACCCCTATACACTGTAGGCCACGTTTGAGTGTCGTATCCAGAGAAAACATGCAGTATGATTGATTAGAAAGCTGAATTGGAAGTAATATAATGGGGTCCACTATATGAGGTATTGAACCTCAAAAAACTAACAAATGGGTTTTAAAGGTCACGAAACTAACTTTAAAAACGCATTGTTAAGTTTTTTGAGGTCACATACCTCATATAGGGTACCACCATTATATGTTTCTGGTTATATGGGGTCGGCATTTGAGTTTCTTACTAGCCTGCACACAGCACCCTACCTTACTATTATTTTCCACTGAATTGTGGAGATAGGTTAATAGTTGCAACCTGTACAGTCACACAGAGATGTAACAAAAGAAAAAGGAGTTGGTGCAGACTTGGGTGGTTTAAATGGGAAGAAATGTGCAAAGTGGGGGTACAGGGTCAGCCAGTTTACACACACACCAAAAATACAAACCCCACCTACCACGAAAATACCCACCTCCACAACAACAGAAAAAAAGCAAAAAACATTTCTAAACATACATTTGTACCAAATTGTGTCAAAGGTAAAAAATAAAAATATTTGTGAGTTATTGAGGCTTGTTTTACATTAGGGTAAACCCAAGAACAGTTATGGAATCAGATTATAATGCATATAACTGACATAGGATAATGGGAGTACTCCTGACGAATGAAGAATGTTTCAGATTTTGTGTTTAGTTTAGGGTGCATACTCCCAGTATTTTTCGGGGTGGTGAAGTTAAAACAGAATTGAAATCATAAGAGCAACCAAGATATTGTATAATAAACAAATAAAGTCATTGAACATAGAGGGTCCTTTAAAGTACATCACAGTAAAAAGTTAAAACTGAAGCACAAAAAAACACAAATAAACAAACATTCGGTACAGGTAGGATAGCTCAATCATAACAAACGAAATGGAAGAATGGGGTATGATGCTAGAAAGGCGAATTAACAGAGATGAAAAGTAAGAACAAAATCCCAAATATCGTAACGATTGCGATTACTACAACTGAATGGATGAGAGCCGCAATATCCGTTTGGATCAAAATAACTCTCTCATTTTTGGGCATGATTAGGTGGGTTTGCATTATACAATGTAGACTTGGACAACAGTTTGTGGTTTCGTGGCTTGCACTATATCAGAGGTTTAAGTATAATGGCACCCCCCCCCACCAGGGGGTAAGGGCGCAACACCACACGTGGAGTACTCATGAGACTGTGTCGGTACATAACAAAAGTCTTGGTGTAAGAGGATCTGTTTACATTATGGGGGGTGGGATAAGTTCCGAGGTGCCTTGATATCCAAGAAAATAATTGACAACAATATAACTGCGTGAAGTTCGACGGGTGAAGTTCTGTAGGGTAGAATGGGGCATATATGTCTTGTTGGATTAAAAGCAAGCTTTGTTGATAGCTACAATATAGCCCATCCTGAGACATTTATTGTTCACTTCACTGCAAAGTGACAGCCCAACATGGAAGGTAGATGAGCCCCGGTGAGTGGGAGTTAGCCTAAATCAGCAAAAAAAAGTGTTTGTCCCTGTTGGGACTTTATTCAGAACCCCTTCACTTAGCCATTAAAAAACATTCGTAATCAACAACAAAGATATTAAATACTGGATGTCCACTTACCTTGGCCCAAGTTTATGATAGTAATTTTACCTGTTATGAATTCTAATGTATCTCAACTCTCATTTCAGGCGTTTCTTTCATCTATAGCTTATTAATCTTGGAGGTTTTTTCCCTCATTTCCTGGATTTCAGAAAATAATAAGAAATAGTTTTTTTTTCTTTGTTTTTTCTCTATTCTGTGAGCCTTGTCTTTATTTTGTAGTCTTGGGGGGAATCTTTTCCCCAATTTTCGCTGTGTCTGGTTTTGATGACCTCTTTTACTAACAATTACGGGTTAGTGTGCTTCGTTCCTATATCCTACTACTGCAGACTTTTCTCTACTCTACTTGCATCCCTCTAGTCCTCATATCTCTCCCTCCCCCCTCTATGTGCCAAAGCCATCTGCTACAAATGTGTGCCCTTATTAGAACCCTAGTTTTTCTGCTGGCTTCGAGTGTGATAGCCTGTAGTTACAAAAACCGCAATTGTGGTCAATCCTTACTTGTCATATCCCTTATATATTTCTACTTAGATTTGACCCCCTAGGAATGGTACTTATATATCCATGTAGCCAATCAATAGACAAAGTGTCTCCACCTATAA
>CM070035.1:102642567-102661434 GCA_036250615.1 Ptychadena robeensis | reverse complement strand
CATTTCTGATCAGCACTCTCCTTGTTCGGCCTGTGAGTTTAGGTGGATGGCCTTGTCTTGATAGGTTTACAGTTGTGCCACACTCCTTCCATTTCTGAATGATCGCTTGAACTGTGCTCCGTGGGATGTTCAAGGCTTTGGAAATCTTTTTGTAGCCTAAGCCTACTTTACATTTTTCAATAACTTTATCCCTGACCTGTCTGGTGTGTTCTTTGGACTTAATGGTGTTGTTGCTCCCAATAACCTCTGAGGCCGTCACAGAGCAGCTGTATTTGTACTGACATTAGATTACACACAGGTGTGAAATTCCAATAAAATTGATTTATGTTTGTGGCTGTAATGTGACAAAATGTGGAAAAGTTCAAGGGGGTCGAATATTTTTGCAAGCCACTGATTACATAGGCCTGTATCAGTTTGCCGAATAATTTGGGAGAGAATGGGTTAAAAGCATTTTTTAAGCATAAAACTAGGTTTAATGGGTTTGTTTTTCCTGGTTTTCCTGGCAGCCAGGACAAATATCCCAAGATCAGTAGTTCACTTAGGTTTGGTGAAATTCAAACTATCTTGGCTCATCATAAATGAAAGACTTACAGATTTTCTTAGAGTCCTGGGCGAGTTTCTCATCTGATTAAACTCACCCGGAGATCACCTGTCTGGCGAATTCCCTCAGTGATTCTGGGGCACCATCACTGCCATCAAAGGGGAATGACAGAGAGGGGTGCATGCTTAGCTCCATGCTCCCTCTCTCTCTCTCTGTAAGCAGAGTCTCTGAAAGTGGGAATCCTGAGGTGGACTTCGGCTGGTGGAAGGCAAATGAGCATCAGCGCCATCTTGTGGACATTTTTGCTAATTTTTAATAGAAATGATGGCATATTTTTAATTACTGATGAAGCCCCTGAAGATATATCATGTATATCATCCCCACAAATGCTGGAGATATAAAGAAGAGTTGTGTGCAAGTTAGGGTGGATGGGGCATTACCCCAGTGAAGGAGGAGATGAAGTTGAGGGTCCTGGCTGGTCTTGGACACAAGCAAGGGGGCGGGTCTTAAGCATAAAAGGTTGGGAACAACTGCTCTGGTTGATCCATTATGTATTAACACATTTTACAATATAGGCCTCTCCATAACAATTTGAAATAATGTTTTCCCTCCCCAGATGTCTAACAAAAGGAATGAATGCTATAATAGAACTGCAGACACAGCGACCTGTTGCTTTAGAGTTGTACAAAGACTTTAAAGAGCTTGGGAGGTTTATGTTGCGTTACAGTGGGTCATCCATAGCTGCTGGAGTCGTCACTGAGGTAACCCTTTTCATATTTTTATAATGATTGCCTTTTGATAGCTTTTATTTTTAAGGTACATCTAGCCAATGTTATACATTTTAACATGCTATCTTAGTCTCATGTTTTTCTTTGTAGTTTTAAATACAAGCTATTACCAATAAGGGCCTTGATTAGATGCTCATATTAGTAATTACCGTATATGCCGGCGTATAAGACGACTGGGCGTATAAGACGACCCCCCAACTTTTACAGTTAAAATAGGAATATATTTCCTAGGAATTTAGCTGAAATGTAACTTATAAGTATTATAGCTAGAGTGGTGAAACTCGGGGTGTAAGTAGTAGTAGGTGAGAATTACTGACCCTGAAAGTTTCATCATTATACTAGAAATGGTTTTCCTGCTATGAATGTTCAGTTCAGTTCAGAAAGTTACAACAGAGCTACAGCGTGTGTTCTCCGTGAATAGCATCATGTAGCCATGGTAACACTGCCCTGCTAGTTCTACTTGCTACATTGTATCATTAGTCAGCGCTGGCAGCTTCAGGCAGCAAACCGGATCGCACAGATACAGTAAGGCTCCCAGAGATGGTCCCCTGCACCCCCCCAGCCTGCGGCACCCGGCGTATAAGACGACTCCCGACTTTGGGGTGGATTTTAAGGTGCTGAAAAGTCGTCTTATACGCCGGCATATACGGTAACTTCAAATTGATTTCTCTTAGATACTATAGATGAGATCAATGAGTAACTGAAAATAATATACTGTATGTATTAATAAAATGTAAAGCTTTAAATACAGAAGAATTTTAAAAACGAATATGCTTTGATATAACTTTAGTATACAGATCCAAGAAACTGTATATTCCCATCTTATCCATCATTTATTCTCATATAATCAGTAGTATTCTTTTCTGTTTGACTATATTTATACAAAAGTAGGAACAGAAGATGGGGAACTCCAGATGTGCTGCAGCTTATACTTATTTATAATGGGAAATACCCTTTCATTTCTAATTGGTCTGCATTAGTGGATTTTGTTTCCAAACGGTAAATGTTAAGATCTAGAAGGCTACTGGTGTACTGACCAACATACATATATGAATATGTCCAGCAATTGAAATCTATTGTTAGTAAATGGCTTTTATGTTCTTTTAATTGCACCCTTTGTGCATTTTTTAATGGCATTAAAATGTCATTTTGTAACCCTATAGTTTATGGATTAGACAAGGAATGGTTATAGTTTTGAAAGGTGATAAATATGAATAGCTTGAAATGTTGTAGTAAACAAACAATATTGATTTGAGCAAAACGTATCTGCCTGGCTCTCGTGCATATATTTGTCTTTTTTAAAAATGCATAGTGAAAAGTGACATTTTTAAGTCACCTTGTGGTTGATGGTTTCACTTTTCTTTAGATAAAAGAATGACACTATGTCTCATGAAGGTGTCTTCACCAACTGAGCACCCCAAGCGTGGAGAGTTCTCTAAACTTCCTGGATAAAGACATGAAGTGCAATTAAAGGACAGAAATCTAGAGAAAACCTCAGTGGGAGCTTATCTGCGGACTTTCTCACCACCTCCTCCATCTAACGAACAAAGACCCAGGACCTCAGTCTGTGATCTTTATATGAGGATCAACCTGTGATGAAGTGCTTCTTAATGTCTATCAACCGTCCTAAATCTGCCATGAATTCAGCAGCTTTGCTCATAAAAGATTAATTTATATTATTAGGAATATGTGACTAAGCATGATATTTTCTTTTGATCCTAGCAGACATGTTTACAGTTCCTTTCTGAAATGTCTGCATTTTCTTTAGGTTAATATATTTAGTGCTGAATATAAATTTCTTATATTAAGCAGAACAAAACGGAAGGACTTTTGTTTTAAGTTTTAGAGCATGGCCAACATTCAGAAGATCTGAACCTCCATGAGATGATTCTTTGCTGTGTGTATGTAGATTTGGTGTGAAGGATGTGCCAATTTTATTCAATCATAAATGCGGAAAATAGAAAAATTAAATGGCTTTGGTCTGAGCATTCACTAATTGTTTGTTTTTTGTTTCATTAAATGCAATTTGCATCAAACAATACTATTGTGGTAAAGGCTAAAGTCCAAAATGTCCAGAAAATAAACATATTTTAAATGTATTTAGTATAAAGACTAACAATTTTCTTTATCTTGACCATGACCATCTAGGACACTGTTATGTCCCTCAGATGCAGAAAGTAGCGCCGGGGTGGGCAAACTTTTTAACTGGGCTACAATGGGTTCTTAACCTCCCTAGTGTTCATGATGAGCTGGGCTCGGCATGAACGCCGCATATCCCCGGAAAGCTGCGGTGATGTTCTCTCCAGGCCACAGCATTTCCGGGGGTGTGCGAAGTCACCGGTCGCAACGCGGGATGGGGGGGCCTAAGCCTCCATGTTAATGAAGGGGCATCAGCTTTCCAGCCCACACAGCGATGTGGACAGGGGTGGGAACTTTGTACACTGCCGCAATAGCCCGTACCACACCATTAAAAACGGTGAGGTACAGGCAGAACGCTAGGGAGGTTAAATTTGACACTACGTTAAGGATGCTTTTTTGCATTTTCAATGGACACAATTGGACACTAAAGCTGTGCACTGTTCCATTATCAATCAAAACCTTTTTTAACTCAGCGGTTTGAAGCTAGTGGAGACTTTTCACACACTATAAGCAGTAGCACTGTAGTATGGCAGAGGAGCTACAATCTTACCTGCTCCGGCTGTATTGGCTGTCCCTATGGCTCCTCTGTGCTGCGTGTGCTACGCTCCCCTCTGCTTGTTCACTTTAATGGCCTGTGCACATAGCCATGGAGATGACGCAGCAGCATGATGACCATTGGTATTGATATAAAATTAAATGAGTGCTCATTATTCTTCAACCTCATTAAGTTACAAAGGGCACCACGTGACATTTTGTTAAATTATTAAAACTGCAGGTGATATGATGAACCGATGTCTGCAAGGATTGTAAATGGTTAACTCCTCCGTTTTTTTAATGTGAGCATGCAGTACCAGCTCCTGGCACTAGATAGCACGTTCATTGTAGGTGTATTGACACCCCTTCCCTGGCACAGTACAGAGCAGACTGTTTGCAGACGCCTGTTCTAATATGGCCAGTGAATGGTGCTTGCTTGACAGCTTGCCATGCCACCAATACCACTCCCTTTACTTTTCATGAGCAAACTGCAGCCGTAAACGCATTAGGCACGCTTTGCTCACGTCCCATAATGCAGCCATGGTTGCGCTGGATCCGTTCTGTCTGCATGGTGCCTCCTTACGTGGGATGCACCATTATAGACCTTATAGACTGGCACATCTTTTCCCTTAGTGCAGATGTCCCCTGCATTCCCCTATGTGGTAAAAAATGTAGTGTAGACCCAGCCTAAGACTTTTAGCTTTTGACTTAAGCTGACTTTGCATAGCAACCACTATTTCAGAAAATATGCCATTGTAATAGGTATGCTCTCCTAGCAACCGGGTCCCCGTCATATGGTAATTGATGTGCCCATGCGGTGCACATTGATTACCGTTCGGGTGGTGACATCACCACGCTGTGATTGATCGCCGGTCAATTGCACGGGAATCTACCTGTGTGTACCCAGTTTTAGGCTACCTTTAGTTAACTATGCTGCATGTCTAAAGGCCCCCATACACCTTACAATCTTACCATACAATTTCTGTACAATCAACTTTTGTTCTACAAAAAACATGTAATATGAGGAGCTTTCTAAACCTTCCAATCACTATGTATTCCATCAGGGAGGCTGCTATATACTACATAATTGTTGGTAGTTCTAATGGACATTGTATAGAGTCATCGAAAGGTGTATGGGGGGCTTAGGAATCACATTACACACCATCTGCTTCAGCGTGAATACTATTAAGATATAAACTGAAAAACATTTATCATCTTTGCACAGTGGTACTGCCAATGGGTGGCATATTATTAGGCAGGACCACCACCTCTGCCCTTCTTCTCCCTTCACTACATATTCTTTATTATAGCTTTGACAGAAATGGATTACTGTAAGGTGTCACTTGGCATCTCCGAGTCTCCTGGGATTGGTGACATCACATTAATGGTTGTGGTGGTCAGCTTTTGGACATCTACATGAGGAAAACTTTTACAGAGACTCTATTAGGTTCATATACTCTTCTTTTTCTTTAAATGACCTTTGTCACTGGCATTTTTTCAATAGCAGAGACTGCAGTAACGAATACTTTGTCCAAGTTGAATATTTGCACAATGGGGAGGCGTTAACTCATGTGCAGTCCAAACTCCAATGCAGATTGCCTGTTTTTAAAACTAACAACTACAACAACAATGCTGTTTTCTGCTAATATGGAAAAGCAAAACATTTTAGAGCTACAAAATTACATTGGAGGGAAATTTGTTTCCAGCAGATCCTACATTGATTCGTTTGATCCTTCTACTGGCAAAATCTTCTGTAAAGTACCTGACAGTGGCAATGAAGAGGTGAGATTTGGGATCTTGGTGTTTGTGTGTATCTAAAAGTGCATCCTCTGGGGACAGTTTGATAAAATATACATCTTTGCAGAATTTGTATTTGACAGAGGGCTTGATAAAAACGTTCACTGAATATTTATCATTGTTACATCAGTTACCTGATTTTGAATTGTGCCTAGTATCTACCTGCAGGAGTATTTTCTTACAGTCCATCATCTTTAGAGCACCATAATGAGTACCAAGTTAGAATTGATAGTAGACAGTATACACCCCAGGTGCCCAACCTGCGGCCCCCCTCAGTCCTCCACTTGCGGCCCCTGAAACCTTACTGTTATTGCATTGGAACTCACCTCACTTATAGTGGTAAGAGAAGGAGAGGCATTAAACTTATGTGGAGAGTATGGGATTAATCCCAATAAAAATAAAGAGGCATACGTAGGGCGCCCAGTGTTCGTTTTTCGGATTTATTTAAGAGTAATTTACATCAACGTGGCTTATCATGCCACTTCTTCAGGATGAATATATTTATATTTTTATCAAGTTTTTTCCACTAGGAGCTTGAAGATTTTATGGCTGTCTGACAGACGATCCGACATTAATTAAGATACAATACGCTCCCTTTCTCTCCAAATACTCTTCCCTCTTCGCATATCTCTTGCGTGAGAATATTTTTTGATGTCGACTTTACTTTTAGAGAGAGGACCCAAATGATAGAAGACAAAACTGATCACATTAAACTTATGTGATAGGCATACATAAAAGCCAATCGGTGCCCCATCAAGGGGGGGGGGGGTGATTATTTATATATATATAAATATATATATATATATAGCGTCACATAACCTTTGAATCAAAGCATATGATGATAATCATAATGTGAAAATCATAATGTGACAAAATGTGCATTACCCTACTACAGTGTTCCCTAATGCCTGAAGTATAATTTAAAACTTTTTAAGTTTTATTTACAATTTTAAAACAATGTCTTCTAGCTATGCCTGCTGTCTTTTTTGCATTACAAATTCTTATACAAGTCAGTTGAGATTGAAAATGTTATGTGCGGCCCTTTAGTGATGCTGAGGGCCGCACTTGTGGCCCTCCATATCAACTCAGTTGGCCACCACTGGTATACACAGTATTTGGTTGTATGAAAAGACACACACACACACCAATTAGCAACACAATTTAAACAACTCATTCTGTGACTGGCCCTTGGGATTTAAAATTTCTTTGAAAGAGACTTGTTTTTTCATACAACCTGAATATATTCTGTAGTAGTTGTTACCAAGGTATTGACAGTTCATCTTTAAAGTGAAAGATGGAATCTCCTTTTTTCTGACTTTTTTCTAGTCCCAGGTAATATGATGCACTTCAATTTATGTGATTAATACAAAATAACATTACACCAGGCCTATTACAAGTACCCTTGATTCCCTAAATTGGGCTTTATTGGCCAAAGATAGTGGCCTAAATAGTAATCATATAAAGTATATAAATAGCAATCATAAAAAGTATAAAACAGTCTTTATTTAGATCTCAAACAGGACCAGTAGTCCTATATTAAGCAATTAAAAAGGACAGAGTAGGAATACATCGTTAAATATTATTTTCAGAAAATCAGATTTTTGGCAGACCATGTAACCATGTGGAGGTAGGTCTGTATTGTCTGACACATTTTGTTCACTATATGAACTTCTTCAGGGACATATTGTGATAATATAAATAATCATTGTATCATGAACAACATACGGTACATAGGTATCATGTCATAATCACATCCCCCAAAAAATGTTATTTGAATAATAGCTTATTCAACTCTTCATGTGTTCAATGTGACAAATTTAGATGCACACTGACCAAATGGAGCGTTCATCAAGTGGTATAAAAGTACAATTTAAATTAAAGCAATCAGATTGTTCTTGTTAGTAAGTTTAATTACTACTGATGGTTGAACATCAGCCGTGTCCACCCATGAACAGGCGGTAAGGACTTTAGCACTGGAGGGGAATTTGAATCGAAGCAATACTAGACGGACGTCATTTCCGATCCCTGACGTCATTTCCGTTATATGGAACGCATAGTTCATTGTTCCTCACCAGAAGTGACCTCAGCCAGAGGTCATTTCCTGCCTGTGCCCGATAAAGCTCTACCAGGTCTCTCGTGAAGATAATTCTTTCTCCGGCCAGACCAGGCACGGAAAGGTCTGGCCGGAGGAAGAACTATAGACTTCTTACTTTGTATGTTTCTTCTTTTCTTCTTCCGGCGAACAGTACAATGTTCCCAAACCTATTCGATTTTACTGTAAGCCCAATTAGGCAGGGTCCTCTTGTTTTCCTGTGTCATAGTTTTTATGCATTTGAGCTTGTGTTTCCTTTCAACCCTCATTTAATGTTCAGCGCTGTGTGATATGTGGGCGCTATGTAAATAAGTCATTAATAATAATGGAAGCCACTCCTTGATGTGGACCTACTGGAGGAAAGTGTCCATGTCATTCATTTAGAAATAGGGCACTTGCTCTAGTCCAGAGTATAGTGTTTGCTAACTTCACTTTCTCTGCAATATACCACCTAGTGCAAGCTTACTTCTAGCTGCCTTTCATCAGGATGGTGTTTGCTTTTCAGGAGCAGGTAACCTTTAGCTCTATAACTGCCCTTATGATGTCAGAGTGGCCATCTCAGGTGGAATGCACCTGTGTTCAGCCATGGTCATGTTAAAGGCCTTTGGTCCCCATGTATTGCTCTGAAGAGATGTCCTCATAGGCACATGACACCTTTTTTGTTTTGTTTTTTTCCAAAAGTGATGACTAGGAGTCAGCAATGTTCTATATTTGGTGTTTGCACAAATAGCACTCAGAAAAAGATTGCTAGTAATTTTTTTTTCTTTCCAGGTCAATGCTGCAGTCCAGGCCGCCAAAGCTGCATTTCCTATTTGGTCTTCTATGAGCCCTCAAGATAGATCTTCAATTATAAACAAGCTAGCTGACCTAATTGAGAGTCATATGGATGAGTTTGCTCAAGCAGAATCAAAAGACCAAGGTGATTTAGATGATTATTAAACAAAATGAAATGGCCTACTATATTGTCCATTAAGCTTTGTCAATAGGGGTTTGCATACATAGACTAGCACTGAGACATGCTTCCATCCATACTACATATTCTTTACAACCAACAACTCCACAACCAAGAGCTTCACAGCAATCACATTCTGCCCCCTCTAGTTGTTTTCAATACTAAGTTTTCAAACAATTATAACATTTTAAGTTTATGTTCCCAGTAACTATAACATTTGTTGCTTTTTTACACATAAAGGCTTGCTAGCTCACAAAATATAGAGGGTATAAAGTGTCCTTAGGGCTCATTCACATGGTAGCCCCAAAACCGCTTGTGCTAGCAGAATGTGACATTCCGCTGTCCCTGGTCAGTTTTCAGGCCATTGTCCATTAGGATTACATGGGGGCGGTTGTCAGTAAAACCCATTGTGAATGGAGCCATACTGCTTGTTCATACTTTGCTGCATGATATGCATGATCTAGGATAAGGTTTATGTTGAGGGTGTGAAAATTACAAACTTAAGCAGTTTAAGAAGCTTCTTCATTAACAACTGTGGATAGTGTTAAAAAAACATATGTTCAGTTTAAATTATAATTCGTTGCCTTGGAGGTCATAGGATTCATATTTATACATTATACAAACATTTTTGACATATATTGGAATTTCTTTTTAAATGTGACAATAGACACCAATTTCTACCCTGAGAGAGGGGGGACCCTAAACTTTTTAAACCTGGGGTATGCCTCTGCAGAACAAAGTCACAGTTTAATTGAACAAAACATACTCTACATCCAAATTGAAGGTGCAAAGTTCTGTGTTAGTTGGCTGAAGCTTACATTCAGTTTAGGATTTGGACATGAGCCGATCTCCAGAACGGCCAATTTCACAAAATCCATCGATCGGAAAGGCTGCTGCATAGGGAGCTATGGGTCCATCAGTGTACTTCGATTGCCAAACGATCAACCAAAAAATCAATGTCCGATCCGATTTTAAGTTGATTCCGATTTTGTTTGGTCGATCGTTTACACAGTCCTTTGACAAACCAATCACCCAAAAGCTGTGGCATTACTCTGTGTTTCCAAGTCAGTGTTTGGGTGGTTGCCCATTAGGATTACATTGGGGCACTTTTCAGTATTTGATAACCACCACTCAAGTGCCTGGGCACTGTGTGCCACTGCTGCACCAAGCTGCAGGCCTGTGGTCTCGGGATAGCTTGTGACAGTCTGCGCACTTGCTAGGCAACAGTTGTTTTTTTCTATAATCCAGTTAAAATATAATATTACCTATAGACAGGTGATTTTGAATAGTGTCTTAGGAAATAAGGGATGAACTTGTGAGAGCCTTTGCTTATTTAATAGCAATAATCAGAGAACCATACAGTCTTTAACAGCTTGCCAGATATCAGAGTCAGCACTAGTACAGTTATTTTCACTCTACCATTCACAGTTTGGGGTTATAAAGATGTATCTCTACCTAAACTGTAGCTATGGGTCATAACTCCTATACATGTTATAGAATCTTGCAGAGAGCGTTTCCTTACCACACTTGTTCTCCCTTATAATGAAAATACAGTGGCCGCCAAATTCTTTTGAACATCCCAGACTTTTGGGTCTGACTTTTGTCAGACCCAAAAAAGTCTGGGATATTCAAAGGAATTCTCTCAGAAGGAATAGAATAGAAAAGAATACATTAATATATTCTTTTCTATTACTTAATTTGTATTACAATATATACATATGGATAAAAGGGATTTTCATATCGGTAGTAAATATATTACATTCCACTGTATAACCAAGGCAACCTACTTTGTGGCTACCATCGTTGTAAACACAGGTTTTGCATCACCATTTCACTAAACCTCAAAGTAATCATCAAACAATTTAAACAAATTTGTTCGCTCACTTGTGTCATGTACAAACTGTCAAGTTTGCAAGGCAGTGTAACAAAGTTATAGAAGTGGCAACAGAAGATGAGTCAGAAAAGAAGTGATATTGGCTGCTAATTCCAAACTGGGAAACTTCACTTAAATTCTAAAGGAAACGAGTTTGCATAAACAAGCTATAGATGGCCTGACAAGTACTAAACATGAGCATGGGTATTTCCTTAAGCAACAGCCTTTATACCTCTGAAAGCTTTGTACTACACTCTACATTTCCTTTCAGAGATACCTATTCTCACTGGTACTTTTTATGTTTGTGTTTACAGATGTCTTTCTGAGTAATACCCTTTCTCAGAAAACATAGATGTATATTGTAAAATTAAAATGTAATGAACACTTTTATCAATATATCTTTAATCGTTAAATGTGGAAACTTTTGCTTGTTAAGTTGAGTTGCATTGCATTGCCTCCATAAGCAGTTCATTTATAATAAATAGGCTGCAACATCCAAAAGTTTTTTTGAATCGCTATGCAACACACTCAAGAAAAAGTTGGAGCATAATAGGCCCCACTATTACTATGCCAATAGCAAGTAAAGTGACTTCCAGTATTGAAAAAAATGCTTTCAGAATATTAGGGCATTGACAGAAAGTCAACGATATGACTTCACACAAGTCGATGACTCCTGATAGAAGTTGACAAGCTGTGTGTTTTTTCCCTCTCTTCATGCACACTTATATACACAATGCAGTCTCTGGGTTGAACTGACACACGTTCCTTGACTTAATCCCCCCATACACGTTCTGATTTTACGAATTTTGCGTGATCGACCGGGAGAATAATCGGATGTGGAATTATGTACCCGACCAATCATGATTTCTCAAAATCGGCCGAAAAATCGGTCGGGACCGCTTCGGGCCTGTCTGTAAATTTTGGTCGATCTGCTGGTGATAAAAAGTGTCTGGCCTATCGATCGGTGATAATTCGAATTCCGATTTTTCATGCCAGCCTACCGATCGACGATAACATTTTAAGTAAAAAATTGGGTGACCCGATCGGACTAAAAATCGGTCTGGAGAAAACTCGGAACATGTATGGGGGACTTTTGGGCTTGTTTCCACATAGCTGTTCTGTGCGGATGGCTGCAGACGCTATTGCCCCCACCCCAAGCTGTTTAGCATGCTGATGCACACGGACGTCCGTGCGATCAGATGCAGACTTGGGGCATGCCCCTTGTCCAGGGATGCGGTAAGGCACGGCATCCGCACGAAAACACGATAGGGGGGCGCTCAGAACCGCACCCGACCGCATCTGCACATGGCCGGACAAGTGGAGACTGGCCAATGGATGGCTATGGTTGCGGTTGGAAGCCGCCCAGCCATCCGCACAGAACAGCTTTAGTGGAAACAAGCCCTTAGGGTATGTTTCCACTGTGTTATGGGCTCAGTCAACACCCCCTGCGCTAAGCGCATTCCTTGGCAGATGTTGGCAGAGCCCATCCATATACACGCCTAGCACTACGGCTGTTTCCACGGAGTTGAGCTGGTCCACCAGCCGAAGGTTGATGTACTGGACTACGGTACCCTTCCAACCGACGGACAACCTCAACACCATGGAAACAGCTGGTGTGCTAAGCATCTATATGGATGGGCTCCGCTCCCTACAGTATATAAGGGTCAGTGCCATATACACTTCAATGGGCCACATGTTGCATAGACGGTTATTCAGGGATACAGCCTGGGTGGCCAGGAGAATGGTGCCTCCCCCCATCTGTACTAGAACCATACCTTTTTTTAAACCTGAGCTACTGGTTACAGTGTTGAAGGACAGGGCTTGTTTCACACATTCAGTCATCCAAAATAAATGTGTGAATGCTAAAATCCAAAACTTCCAAAACTTCCCTCTCCAAGGGGAATAAGTAGTAAGAGCAATTTCTTAATTTATACAATTATATATTTTTCTTACTTTTCAGGGAAAACACTGACATTTGCTAAGACGGTGGATATACCCCGATCTGTGTACAACTTTCGCTTCTTTGCCTCCTCCATCTTGCACCATACCACAGAGTGCACACAAATGGAACACATCAACTGCATGAATTATACAGTGCGCACTCCTATTGGAGTTGGTAATAATAATAATAATAAAAGAATTGGGATTGGCAGGGATCTTGTTACATGTCAGTTTTCTAATGATATTTCTTCCTGTTAGCTGCACTAATCAGCCCCTGGAATCTTCCCCTGTATTTACTTACCTGGAAGATAGCTCCTGCTATAGCGTGTGGAAATACGGTTGTTGCAAAACCCAGTGAGATGACCTCTCTTACAGCATGGATGATGTGCAAATTAATGGAGGAGGCAGGTGATGTATGATTATTATTAATAAATTGTTGCAACTGGCAACTTACATTTAATATGACTGAATTAGTGATTCTTAGCTTCTTGTGCTTTAGTGTAGTAATTCTACTAAATCTGCCTCTATAGAACAGATGCGTGACTACAGACAATAACCAAGTGGTCTTCATCTTAGCATACAGTCATGTGAAAAACACATGGTTTTTTTCCTGGAATGCTGAATTTGGTTTAAACCAAACATGCCCTTTCTTCTAGTGTCCTAAAAGAATATTATTCCAGAAGTCCTGGCCCTTGTCTATGATATCTCTAGCAAATTTCTCTCTGGTCTTTAAAGTTGTGCAGTCTCTTTCCAATTGGTGAGCGGTAAACGTTTTCATCAACAAAAGCTAGAAGAAACAGAGCTTGCTGTAGGTTCCTTCCCTAAAACCCTTTTTGGGTGCATCTTGTACCTGCTTTTGGGGTGAACTTGTTTGCCAGAATCTGTCATGGTGCGGGTCGTTTGTAAGTCCTCCACTAAGGGTATGTCTCCACTGCGTTGTGTGCTCCGTCGGGACCCCCTGCGTTAAGCGCAGTGCTTGGTGGGGTCCCGACGGAGCACATACATATTACCTGCCCGGCATATCCTCTGTTCACATGGTGTTGAGCCGATTAGCTGATGCATCGGCGGATGTGTGAACAGAGGATCCGCCAAGCAGGTAATTTGTATGTGCTTCGTTGTGATCCCTGCCAAGCACTGCACTTAACATAGGGGGCCCGACTGGGCACATACAAATTACCTGCCTGGCAGATCCTCTGTTCACACATCCGCCGATGCAGGGGTTAACATACTGCCTAAAGGCCCCCATACACCTTACAATCTTTCCATACAATTTCTGTACAATCAACTTTTGTTCTACCAAAACCATGTAATATGAGGACCTTTCTAAAACTTCAAATCACTATGTATTCTATCAGGGAGGTCACTATACTACAGAGTTGTTGGTAGATCTAATGGAAATTGTATGGATTGATCTTACGGTGTATGGGGGGCTTAAGACAGTTTCTAGACCGTGAAATGGCTGAATTTTTTTGAGAAATTCTATTTTTATTGGCATTTTTCACAGCTAAATAGAAACATACAAATTATTACAGTAAAGTTAAGCTTTTTAAATCCCTTCTAGACATAAAAGCTACTACAATCTCCATTCTGAAGGTGCTTTTTTGATCTTACCATAGTGATAACTCTCACCTTAACTGTCAGGAGCATACCAAACTATGGTTTAAATAGGGCAAATATCATGTTAGGGCAAATAAAGCATGTTAAAATTCAATCATCAGCTACTCTTCGGGTTTAGATTTAAACTTTCCTTCTGCTAGATAAGCAGATCGCATTCTGACAGTTCTCTGTCACCACAGTTTCACATTTGCGGTAGGCTGCGGCTCTCATAATCCATTCCAGGGTGCTTTGACAATTTCATTCCCTCTCCATTTATTAGGAATGCATAGTGTGAAAGAGCCATAATGCCATTTTCTTGATTTTTTTTTCATATTGAAAAATACTGCCTTCCTGTAAATTAGTTCTGTTCTTCTACAGGCCTCCCACCAGGTGTCATAAATATAGTGTTTGGTACTGGTCCAAAAGCTGGAGAAGCTCTTGTGTGCCATCCTGAAGTACCTCTCATCTCATTCACTGGGAGCACTGTGACTGCTCAACGCATTATAGAGAAGAGTGCCCCATACTGTAAAAAGTTGTCATTGGAGCTTGGGGGTAAAAACCCTGCCATCATATTTGAGGATGCCAACCTAGAAGATTGTATCAGTACTACTGTTCGCTCAAGCTTTTCTAATCAGGTAAGATACTGTATATGTGTACTCGCATCTGTAGCATTTGTCACTCTGACCAGCCATTAACCAGGACTGTCCAGTTGATGTGAAATATTACTATTATTTAATATTAAATATCACGTGTGCCTTTATGATGCAGAGTGCCCAAATGGAAACACATAACCCACTTTTTTATCTTAAAGTGCCATTAACCCTAAATGGGAGGCACAGAATTTTTGCTAATAATGGACGCAGTTACTGCTAGCACATCCGTCACTGGCCAAAAATCCAAATACAGCAGCACGACAAATGTTTCAGGATAAAAGAAAAGTAGGCTAATACCTTGAATTTCCTGTAAAATCAGTATATTTTTATATTTCATATATATATTTTTTATTTTTATATTTCACTAGCTAAAGTCGGGCTCGGGTATACTATGTTACTCCAGCTGAAAAAAAAAATCACTCTCCCCACCAATCCGAGACAGGCACTGCAGCCAGGCGGAAACACAATCTGTCTACGCATGCCAACTGAATCGGCTGTGCATGTCATTTGTTCGCCATCATGGCTTTACGTTTCTGTGTACACTGCCGCGATTGCCTGTGCCGCGCCGCTAAAACAGGCAGTACAGGCAGAACATTAGGGAGGTTAATGTATTGCTCAGATAAAAACGCAGTAGGGTGGCGTTTAGAACCGCGTCCGCGTCCATCCGCGATCGCATAAATGAAAATGGTCCATGCATTGGCTATGGTTGTGGTTGGTAGCGGCCGCTGTAGTGGAAACAAGGCTTTGGGCTGGCCATGCACAAATCGAAACCTGTTCAAACAATGAACGCTTGAGCGTCCGCTGCTTGAATGGCGAATCCTTGCACGCCACTTTCCACAATTAATTCCTGTTTGATACTTTAGATGGGGACCCTGATCCCCATCCAAATTAATGGTGATCGAACAGGGATTTACCAACATGTTGGTTCCATGTTCGATCAAACTTTTTTCTCCTGTGTTGTGTTAGTTCATGCAGAAATATATACTGTACATGCAAGGGCTTGTTTGTATTATGGATTTCATTATTTTGTTGCCATAAATATTCAGACACACTGCATGGTGTTCTTGAAGGACCCTTTTTACAATGCAATGGCACAATACAGGTCAATGTGCAAGTAATGGTGTATGCAGGACTTTTTTTTCCAACAAGCTAGTACCCTATGTATAAATAGGTTTCATACATTTGTTCTGGAAATGACAAGATCGAGGTTCAATCATACAAATACCCAGAAGTAGAGCATAAATAACAGTAACAATCGTTAGCTGTTACCACAAGGTGGAGACATTGTACATATTTCTAATGAATACATAAAAAAGTTAAGGGTTGTATAACCTATTATCATATTAGACACAGATGATCTATCCAAGTAAATGGAGATCCTGGAGGTTACCCTAACTTGAAGCTGTAATGTCGAGTCTCAACCCCCTTAGAACCTTAGAATCAGAGCTGTCCTTTTTTAGATGCATGTCTCAAGTCTTTGAACTGGTAATAATAAAAAATATTAGATCAGCATTAAAGCCAGGTAACATTTTCAGATGACGACAAAAATGACAATCTCAAGATTTCTTTTTCAACATGTTTCCTTTAAACATCTGCTTACATTTAGCATTACCTAACTTGAAAGTTTAAGTTTCAGGACCCTTATATTACTTGCATACATTGAGTATGGATGGAATCATAATGCAGCTTTTTAGACAATTGCTGCCATGCACATTAATAACGAATCCTAAGTAAAAGCCCATGCTTGTAGAAAGATTCTGCAGATACAGCCATTATTCCTAAAGCGAACATCAACCAGGATTAGAATGTTAATATAATCAAGAACATAAAGTAAAGCCCCCATACACGCAACTAGCGGCGGCCGATTTTGCCACCGATGTGCATGCGCTTGCCCCAAAGCTCAGTCGGCCAGAGAACATTCATATCTGTAAATCTTTGGCCAATGCCGTTAGTTTCAATGGGAACCAGCGTCCCCATTGAAACTAACAGCCAGCACACAAAGGGTGCCTGTCGATGCTGTGAGCGATGGAGTGCAGCTCACACTGCACTCCACCACTGATCTGTCGGCCCCCACTCGGTACGCGTGTATGGGCCTTTAATATGTTAAAGCAGATGTATACTCAATACGTAAAATTACCTCTGAGCTGGTATGATGGTAGCTTTGGGCTCCACGATCCTAAAATAATATACTTACCTGCTGTAGAATCGTATGAAAGCTCCCATATTTTTTGCCAGGCTTCAGGTGTTCTGAGGTATTTTTCTACTTGGAAATATTTTCCTTCCCTTACAACTGCACATGAACAGATAGCCCTGGTTTTTCAGAGCTTCAGGGTTAATCTTATGAAATTTGGGTGTCAAGGTTAGGGGTTTGGATGGGGTTAAGGTGAGTGGTGCTTGACTGTAGGGGTGAGTTTTAGAGGTGGTGGTGGGGGGTTGAGTTTAGGTGTTTGGGGGGTTAAACCCAAACCTTGACACCCAAAATTCGTAAGATTAAGCTTGTAATTCTGAAAAACTATAAAACTATGGCACATGTGCAGTTGTAAGGGTAGGAAAATATTTCGGTTAGCTCAGAACAGGGAGGGGTTAACACAGGGTGCAATATTGAGAGTGGCCACTGAGGGCATTTAATGGTTTTCTATGGGAATTTTCAACAGGGCCAGGGAGGGAGAAGGAAGCTTTAGGCTGGCTGTGTAGCACAGTGTATATTGTGAAAAGGATCACAAACAGAGGTTTCTTCTAGAATACAAATCTGCATATTTTAACTTTAGATGTATTCTTTATTGTCTGCCATAGACAACACTTCTGCTCTGGCTCCAGCTTCCTTTGCCTTAACATTTTTGAATCAGTTTCCATTACAAAGAAATGTTAATATTTAGTACTGGAATAAAGTATATATATATATATATATATATATATATATATATATATATATATATATATATATATTTAAATAAGAAGCTTACCATGTTTTAAATGTGCAGCATATGTTACCATGCTTTTTATTTTACAGGGGGAGATTTGTCTCTGCACCAGCAGAATTTATGTTCAGTGTTCAATTTATGAAGAGTTTCTCAAGAGATTTGTAGAAGCTACAAGAAAATGGAAGGTTGGAATTCCATCTGATCCGACAGCCAGCATGGGAGCTTTGATTAGTCTGGACCATCTTGCCAAAGTAAGTTATTATTTCTCATTGAAATAAATACCTTTTTTCAGGGATGGCAAAAAAAATAATATACCTTGTGATAAAAAATACCCTTGCTATAGACATAATAACCTATACAACTGCTAGAGGGATCTGCAGCAACCTGCAAACAATTTACATGAGTTGCACGGCTCAGAAGTCCAAATAAAATACACATAATCACCTGACTCTGCGTTCCTTCACCACATTTTCCACTTCAAAACTGGCTGCTAGTTTCTAGCCCAGTAAGTTTAACTCCCTAAACTCCTCTTTAAGTGTCCCCATACACCTTTAGACTTCTCTGTCAGATTTCCTTCAGATCTCCTTTTGTTTTACCAAAACCATGTAATATGAGGGACTTTCTAAACAATTCAAGGCCCCCATACACGTACAGAGTGGGGGCTGACAGATGAGCGGTGAAGTGCAGTGTGTTGACGTCATTGCGCTGCTCTCCATCGCTCACAGCATCGGCGGGCACCCTTTGTGTGCCGGCCGTTAGTTTCAATGGGGACGCTGGTCCCCATTGAAACTAATGACATCAAACTAAGAAAGATAATAGGTAGTTGCGCACAACCATCAGCAGTGATTACATAGCTACAGTTATATCAGTGGCCAGAAAGGTCCTCAGTTGGTGTATTGTGCCTGAGCAAAGGTTGCAGAGTAAAATAGAGTCAGTATGAGGGGTCGGTGTTTAAGTTGTGTGTAGGTATGCAGCTCTCACAAATGGAGGAGTGTGGCCCCCTGTAACAGACAAATAAGAACAAGGACAGAGGCGCACAA
>CM070035.1:102605801-102622127 GCA_036250615.1 Ptychadena robeensis | reverse complement strand
ATCGGATGGGTGATCGAGCGGACATGGAATCCGACACGTGTATGGCTAGCTTAAGTCTTTTCCTTTCCCATGATGAAAGACACATTGCTGGATGTGTGTTTCTTTTGGCTGTTACATTGGAGGGTGCTATTTCATAAATGGAGATGCAGGGTAGGGTCCCACATCTGCATGGCTGGCTCAGAGGTTCCCCATTTTCTGATTGTCAGTAATGACAATTAATCTAGACCTTTTGTAAGTATATTTTGTTTCAAAAGATAAGAAAAAAACACATGATGGGTTAAAGAGGTGTTAGGAGGAGGGGTTAATATTTGCCAAGAAATGGACTTTGAAATGAGAATAACTGTCAAACAAACCTTTGGATAACATAAATACATTGCAAGTACAAGTCCATTTCTGATACCCTTGAATCACAGGCAACTCTTATTTTCAAAGCTTTCTATATTTACTGGTCATCTGTCACTGTGTAAATGGACCCTTAGGGGGTGTCCTGGAAGGAGTCTGGGATATTATTGCCCAACAATAGTGATGGCCGAACTGTCCGCCTTGCGGACAGTTCGGCCGCGAACAAGCATGTTCGCCCTCCCTCTCGCCGGCGGACAGTATGGGTGTTCGACCCGCCCCGTTCGCCGGCAAGAAGAAGATCTATATTCTTCCTCTGGCAGGTTTAGAACCTGCGAGATCGTGCCGGAGGAAGAATCTTTTCACTACAAGACCGGGCATGAAGCCGGTCTTGTAGTGAAAATACCGGTTCGAAACAGGAAGTGACGTCAGTGATCCGTATCTTGCCCCCGTAACCAGGAGCTATGCATTCCAGGATGCGTTCCAGGGACCGGATGTGACATCACTGACGTCACATCCGGGTTTTCCGATTCAAATTCCCCTCCTAGAGGCGGGGAATTTGAATGTGTCCGCGAACAGGCGGACGGCGGACTTCTTTAAAAGTCCGACCCGCCCGTTCGCGGACAGTCCAGGCCGATGTTCGGCCATCACTACCCAACAACTTTAGTTTGCTGAGTGTTTTTGGTTTTTCTTAACCTTCTTGGCATTATGCTCGAAGCCAGTATGGGCGCAGTTTGATCGTGAATCAAACTGCGCCCGTGCCAGGATCGGGCACAACTGCTGGCTCTCCGTGTGCCTGCAGCACTTCTACAGAGCTTCAGATTAATCGGTGACGCCGAAGGGGGCAGGGGGGGGCGCCGCTTTTCTCCCCACACACCGACTGCAGCAGCTTTTCATGACATAAAAAATGGCGCGAAAAGCCCATAACGCTCAGGGGGTTAAAGGGCTCCAGGACTCTGGGATAGGAAGAATGGAACTGGGTGGGCCTTCCTATTCCCCCAGGTACACTTAGAGTTAACACCTAGTTGTAGGTGATTGGAGCTGGATGTGACTCCAAATAGTTAAGTGTGTCAGGCTTCAGACCAAGTAGGAGACTTGGGAAGCTGAACCCAGAACAAATGTTTATGTTGGATGGTGCGAAGCCAGGAGGCTTAGCATTTTCAGTTGAGTTTTGTTTGGACTGATCTTAACCCCTGCAAGGGTGTGTGATTTGTGCGTGGATTGATGTTTGGGGAGCACCCATTTAAGCTGAACTCCCACATAGCACTGTTGAAGATTGTCCATGCAAGACAGGCATATAGATGAGCCAAAAAATTTAGCTTTTTAGTTGCATGTATATCCGGCCTCTCTCGGTATAACAGCCTTGCCTTTTATCAGTTGGGAATGTACTGTATACTATATAAATTGCTTGTATTATGCACACATTGCATATGTAGCATTTTTACACTGTCATGCAGGATGTTCCCATCTGGAACATAAAATTCCACTTACAAGAGCTGTAACAGTGTTGTGGAAGGCAGTGATGTGGATGGAATCCTGACCAAAACCAGTGGACACAGCTAGCATTATACTGATCATGAACAGGAACATTGGGAGACATCCTGTACTGTACTCTACTATAAATGTGTACTTTATTTCTCATAAAACATTTATCTCAGTGCAACATTACGTTTTATTTGTATTTTATATGAGGAAACAATGTGTTTATCTTTTAAATGACTGGCCAACCAGAAACGCATTTAAACTGTCTGCCCTTTTTTTATTTTTGTTTTGGAACTGATGTTAGTATTTATTTGTAGTTTTAGTACCTGTTGTAAAAAGTCTGTAAAAGGCCGCCGACCGATGGGTGTGCGCTCCCAGCCGTCTGCAAAATCAGCCGCCCATCGGGGGTGCCCACATGGGGCTACAGTGCCCCACAGCTCCATCGGCCAGAGAACAGACATGTCCGAAAATCTCAGGCTGATACTGTTAGTTTCAATGGAGACCGGCATTTCCATTGAAGATAACGGCCGGCACACAAAGGGTGCCCGCTGATGCTGTCAGCGATGGAAAGCAGTGTGATGACGTCATCACGCTGCAGACCATAGCTGATCTGTGCTGATCTGTCGGCCCCCACTCGGTACGCATGTGGGGGCCTTTACTGGCCTGTAGGGTTTCATACCATCCATTTGATTTGAAGAGTCCATCCAGAGGACCATCAAAGGACCATGATCATAGGGTGTACCCAGTGAATGTAATGCATGCCACTATACTGTACAGTACAAATTAGATTGAAGACAATTAGTGCTACCATCTCCATACCTGTCAACTATTCCGTTTTGGCCAGGAAAGTCACGTTCTTTATGTGTTTTTTCCGGCCAAAACCTGATTTCTATAAATCCTAAAAAATAAAACAGACACATGTGATGCAGTTTTGCATTGACATAGTAGATTTGGTTTTGCCCCTCCCCCCCCCTTTAATATTGTAGATCCTGCCAGTTAGTCTCCCCAACCTTTTTTAGCAGACTGAAAACAATGAAACTAACAGGCTGTGTCAAACCATTTACCATTAATGAATGAACAGCTTGTATTCATATTTTTATTATATAATTTATCTTGAAAGGAGAAGCAAAGCAAGTTAACTGTTTTTAGCAGGAATTATGATTTTGTTAAATCTAATTCTATTGGTTGATATATCACTATCTTCTCCACAGACTTTCAAGTGGTGGCTACATCCATCATGTTGATGCTGTAAAACAGGGGTCTCAAACTCGCGGCCCGCGGGCCATTTGCGGCCCTCGGGATCTTGTTTTGCGGCCCGCACCTGGGCCAACGCTGAGGTCAGTTTTGTGGGCAGCAGGAGGCAGTGGCGTAGCGAGGGGGGTGCCGGGGGGCAATGGCCCCGGGCGGCAGTATTAAAAGGGGCGGCTGCGGCCGCAGCCGCCCCTTTTGATACCGCCGTGCGGCGGCAATCAGCATGATATTTAAATGACACAAAGGGTGCCCAGCTGATTGAAGCGCCCCAGAATGCAATGGGAGGCTAAACGTGATGACGTCATCACGTTAGCCTCCGGGAAGATATCGGGGCTAGCCGCTAGTCTGCATAGACACATTGGCGTCCCTTATGCGGCCCAGCTTCATCCTGACTTTGCCTCCTGCGGCCCCCAGGTAAATTGAGTTTGAGACCCCTGCTGTAAAAGAAGGGACAACACTAAACCAGGATGTGTGTCAATGGCTGGATCAGCACGTAGAAATATAGAAACTGGAAGGCTAAGAACAATAAAACAGAACATAGCAGCTCTAATATCTGCTGCAACATGAGCTGCAATGATAAAACTACACTGTGCATTGCCTGCAGTACCACCAGCTGCCACAGGGTGGTGGTATATCAATGTGCTATTTTCTAGACAACAGAGCAAAAGCACATTCTGTCATTTTACAAACAATGTCAAGGTAGCCATACACGGGCAGACTCCTGCCAGATTTTTCAGCCGATCGACCATAATGCGCGTTCCCACCAATCGCCCGGTCGTTTAAATCGAGGGTGCCCACCTGGCGAGATTGACCCGGAATCTCCCGCATGTCGGATATATATATATATATGTATGTTGCAGGAGTTATTAAAGCTTCCCTTTGTAATTACCATATGAAGTAGCTGTGTATCCCCAAGAATCAGTGCGTTTTTGCCAATCTGACTCTAATACCTCTTAAGGTACTTGGGGAAGTACTATTTCTAATTAAGACATACTACACCGTCATCATCTAGTAATTATTATGCTTCATTGTGCGCTGCAGAGCCATGTGTTCCTTTTATAATGGGATGAAGGAAGTAGGCCACAAAACCAGGAGATGCATTTACTGCTATGCATATTTTATGAAAGACGCACTGGGCACTCTCACATGTGCGCCATGGAATTACTTTTCATCCTTCCCAGGCTTCGCCTATTTGACAATTTCAGTTCAGATCATGGTCTGCTACACAGTTAATATCAAGCAGGACTCATAGGCTACATTAACCTAGATATATACAGTATCTCACATAAGTGAGTACACCTCTAAAATTGTAATAAATAGTTTATAATATAATTTCATGGGACAACACTGAAGATATGACACTTTGATACAATGTAATGTAGTCAGTAAGTATACTGCTTGTCAATTTGCTGTCCCCTCATACAACTCCACACACAGCCATTGACCTCCCTAGCATCCGGCCCATACCTCGACGTTTTTAACGGCACGGTAAGGGCGATCGCAGCAGAGTACATAGTATCCCACCCTCCCTCTGCCCCTGTCCACATCCACCGGTGACGCTCTATTAACATTGAGGTCTATGGCACCAAACCTAAAAATGCTGCAGCAATATAGAATCGGAGGTATATGGGGTTCTCCAGATCCCTGCTCCTGTATCGGTTAGGACAAACCCAAACAGCGGATGAACTGGGTTCGACTCAACCGCTAGTGAGGTTGAAGATTTCACCTCTAGCAACAAAAAATTTACAAATTGTGCCCATATATATATAATATGATGATATATATTTGGGTGTATTCATTTATTTTCTTCAGGTTGCTGTAACTTGCTTGTAACTGTATAATACCAGCTCTTTGAAATATGAAAATGAGGAAATTTAATTTGTCCTTCACTTTGAGATTACAAAGTCATATGTCCAGCTACCCTTTATGAACGCACATGTCTTCATAACACATGATCTGTAAGTTAGTGTTTTTCAGTCAACTTTCAGGTTAATGTGCTAAAAAGGGCTGTTTATTATGCAATGTTTAACTACATTTACATTCACTGTAAAGCCCTCCATACATGCTTCGATTTGCGGCTGATATGCCAATTTGCCAATTTGTGGATGTTGTATATGTTATAATAATAGTGATAGGGATAATGTTGGATCTGAAGAGCTTCTTAGGTTCTGGTAACATAAAAAAGGGGTAATGATGTCAATGTAGCAGTTATGGTTCTTCCAGGTCAGGGTTTACCTTTATCCATCCCACATTTCTGATCAGTAACCTGGTTTCTTTTAGCTTATTTGAATCTATCCATAGATAGCTTTGTTGACACAGTGGTGATTCCTGTCCTATTCAAATAAATGGGATAAGTTGTGTCTGCATCTTCCAGTCGATGCAAAATTGCAAGCTGTATTAGGTGTACTTCACCAGCAAGTGACGCAACATAATTTTGTGGGACTTTGCAAGAACTAACAAACTTTTATTTATCTACATTTTTATATCTACATATTTTAAAGGGTTATTAACTACTCTTATATAAGGATGAAATCATGTACATAAACTTACATGTGTATTGCTTTGATGTGTTGCTTTGCATTTACTGCATTAATTGTTGTTTGAAAAGCAGCCTCAGGCCATGCGCCCACTGCTGTTTCCTTGCGTGGACAGATATTTTATTCAGCTGATTTGCAGGCGGATGTCCCGCGACTTGTGGGCAGTTTGCCCGCGGCTTTGGGCGTGTTTCTGCCACATCAGCAGGAGTGCATCCTGCTAATTGCCATAAAAAAGACGCGGAAAGCAGTGCCTAAACAGCATCGGGCACTGCTTTTTTGCGTCTTACTTACATGTCCATTGATCTTTAACAGACGTGTCTTTCCCAGCCAAATCCCAATTTCAACAAATCCTGGATTTTTCCCAGATTTTAGAATTTAGGGTAATTTAGCAGGGAGAGGGCCTTACTCTCTCTTCTTATGTTCCACCCCGCACATTATCAACACAAGCAGGGTGGGACATTAGCATGGAGAGTAATGCCCTCTCCCTGCTAAATCAGCATAGAGCTGATGCCGGAAGTGATGTCACTGAACACGGAAGAACCACATTCCAAAAACCGGAAGTTATGTCAGTGACATCACTTCCTGTATTTCCCCCATTTTCTTACAGATAAAAGTTAACAGGTATGATGAAGACGCGGTATACCATGATTTCAAAACAGCTCCATGAGCGTGCCGCATATGACGCGTGTTCACCACAGGAAAAAAGAAACAGTGACACAAGCCCTTTGGCTGTATTTACACTGGGCTGCTTTCCAGGCTGCTGACAGCTGGACAAAACCCGGAACACAACACAACCTGAAACGCAACTTGGCACTCCTGTGGGAGTTTACAAATGCTCCCAGGCTAACACTATAGAGCAAGTGACCGAAAACCGTCAGGGGAATGCCTCATGTCGTGTTCCCCAGGCGGCTGCTCTTATCGGGCTTTTGATGGACAGTTTACATATGACCTTGTAAATGAGTCTTTAATATGTGCACCAGGCATTTTGTTTATTGCAGTGACTATCTTTGGAAGCCTCTATATTGCCACCACTGTTTGCACACCCACAAACCACTGTCTTGTCCAATTGGCAGTGTGTGTTCCCCATACAGGAACTTTGGGGAAGACCTGGCAAGAGGAAAGAACATATAATAAAAGTAATAACGTTATGTTTTTACATGAGGGTTGAATAACCATTCAAGCGCATGGGAGGCCTGGGAGCCGATTAAACATTAAAGCACAAAGGTAAAAGCTACACCCTCGAAAGTAGAGCTGTGTGTGTTATATTTACTTTTGCTAAAAAAATATGTTTTCTTTTAATCTGTAGTTAAATGCTGTAATTCACTGACTGTGAAATTCCCTTATATTTTTGCATTATTATAATACTGGCAGGCTAATACCAACTGAGCACTTTCCTAAAAATCCACTTACGCTAAGAAAACAGTTTCTGGGCAAATGTTTTTCCAGCTCACCACATTCCGCCAGGCTAAATGTTTCCCAAAATACATTTCTTTAACCTTTTGGGGTTCTATTGATATTATTTTTCCTTTTTCAGAATAACATTGAGATATTTTCACCAATGGTCTGTTGATTTACAAAGCTTCCCCGTCCATAGTGCAATGTACACAAATCAGAATCAGTGGAGCAAAGCAAATATGTGCCATTGAAGTGCAGTGAGGTGCATTGCTTTGCAGTAATAACACTTAGAAAGCCAAATCTCTTGAAAGATAAGCAGGATAAAGCTAGCTGGAACAATCTGGAAATAACTGGTTCAACTTCAATTGACCAATGGTCATGTTTCTCACATAAAGTACAGTAAGTAACCTGGTCTGATGTTTACCAGCTTTGGCGCTTGGTAGCCGCTAACAAAGCTTGTATTCCGCATCTTTTCTCACATTTTCTATTGACTATACTTATTATTGTTATCATATATTCACCACTTTACAAAATGTATTTTCCACTGGATGTCTAGAAAATAATTTAATTATTACAATGGACTATAGACGGCAAATAGTTTTAGTTGAAACTCATCAAGGAAAGATAAATGGTGCTGCTCTGATTTACTTTGAAAAATCAGTGAATACATTTTGATCATTACAATAATGATGACATTTAAGGCCTATCAGTATAGTTTGAATGGCAATCATCTAATATATACTACGGAAATAAGACACTGTGTTATAAAAAATTTTTAGGAGATGACTTCTTTTTCCATGAAGAAGAATACGGCACTGTATCAGGGTGGAGGGATCACTTAAAATGCGTAGGGGGGCTCCAAATGGCATAGGAGACTCATATTTCAGCGTGGGTTAGGCTGGGTTTCCACTACGTTTTTCAGTCCGTCAACGCACCTGTGATGCGTTGGGGGCACGCGTTAAGCATCCGTCAGACATCCGTTAAGCTTCCACTAAGCATCATGGATGACAATGGTCTAGGTCAACATCCTTCCATTTCACGTAGGTCAAACGGAGGGATTTTGATGCAGTGGAAACCCAGCCTTAGGGTGCCTTATTTCCGGGAGAAACAGAGTAGTAGTGTGGTAGAACCAGCAATTTGTGCAAACCTAGGATCAACCAAAAGTGATTGAAATTAAACATAAAATCTATTGAAAAGTAAATTAAAGTAAATTTCAGTTACTTGTACAAGTATTTAATGGGTTTTCTAGGTATTTTGAACTATTTGTATACGATTGTACTATGTAGCATGCACACCTATCTAAGAACAGGAATCAATTGTGTTGAAATCGATCACACTGTGTGGTATTACAATTGAGTGATGTAAGACTGAGGATCGATAATTAAATCGCACAAATTGATGTAATCTAAGAGCAATCGTATAAGCCTCGACCTGTGTATGGCTACCTTTACACAACCCTCTGCACAGAGCTTGTATTGTTGTATAAAAATATAAAGAGTTCCCTAAATGAACCTTATAAACCAGGATAAATTGATCGACTCTAGGATGGGAAATGCAGCAGTTAAGGCACAGAAACACACAGAAAATGTTTTTGTTGTAGGGTTTACTTAAATGTTAGTGACACCCCAAGCTCCACAGCAATGCAAGGTTACCCACCATACACTTTTAGAAATGCAGCATGCTGTGTTTGTAGTCTACTTCAGGATGAATGGTGGGGAGGAAGATGGCTGTGAGCATTACACTCGAGTATAGGCCAAGTGTACCTTTAGCTTTATACTCAAGTATATATTGTATATAAATATATGTTGTCTGCTGCAAAAAAAAATCCATTGTCAGGTAAAACAGCTCTTAAATATTTAAACTGTGTAGTTAGTTGAGTGCCTGGAGTTTAGCCTTTAGCTTGTAGGAGTAAGTTTGGCATTCCTTTAGCTGCTATTAGTAGTGGGCAACAATGGTATTTAGCATAATAACTACATGTTTCTAGACTATTCTACATAATTTTGTATGCATGCCTTGAGCAAAGCTAGAAACTTCTCTTTCCTATAACAACATCACTGTGACAAATTGTCAGAACCAATCTTTATTATTTTACCTTTCAGATACATTATTTACATGCAGTGCATTCCATATACATTAGTTATAAGCCATTATGGATAACAATAATACTCTGCCATACAGAATACCGTATTTTTCGGACCACCTTTTCACCCACAAAATCAGGGGGAAATAGTGCCTGTGTCTTATGGTCCGAATACATGAATGGTCGCGCCTTGGCTTTCCGCCAGCTCTCCCGAGCTGTCAGATGAGAGATGCGGCCACAGCCCTGCTGATAGAAGCAGTACAGCAGGGAGTTACTGAAAGAGGAAGCACCGCCCATCTCTAGCATCCGGGTGCACCGCATGTACCGGGATGAATCAGGGGACATCAATAATCTCACCCCTATGTTGCCACGTACTCTCTCCAGGCCTCCACATACACGTACCTACCTTCCGTCCAAGGGGCAGCCAGGCCTCACAGTCCTCACCTGCAACAGCAGCAGAGACGCCTGTTCCCCACTGGACCCAGTACACCTCTACTCTCTTCTACTTTGCTGCTAGGAAGATGCAATTTACATAAAGTCACTAACTAGCTCCTATTCTCTTCCCAGATGGCTCACAAGATCACAACATAAAATGTTCCAAACATTTGCAGTGACACCTCGCACCTTATGTTTTGCCCAGCAACAGCACAATCACAATCACTGACATTATTCATGGGGACACAGTTAACCCCTTTAACGCCCATTGTACACTACAATCCACCTTCCTACATCACATACATTGAAGCGGCCAGCCAGCAGCTTCCATTTATGTCTGCCTGTTAGCTATGATCACTGTGCAGCTCATCTGGCAAGAAGGGAGAGAAGAATGCAGAATCCCCCCCCCCCCTTCTGCCTGACGTGTGCTGAAATAGGGTATATTGATTAGAACATTTAACTTTTTTTCTGTTTTTCCTGCTCTAAAAACAGGGTGCGTCTTATGGTCTGGTGCATCTTAATGTCCGAAAAATATGATACATTAACCTCCCTAGCGGTTGAGACGAACCCTGTTCGTTCGCTGAACAGGGTCCTCTCAACCACAGGGGAAGCCGGCGGCAGGGAGACCCTATGCCTCCCCGGAAAGCTGCAGCGATTGTCTTCATCGCTGCAGCTTTCCGGGTTTGCAGCACCGCCCCGATCGCTTCACGGTGACGCGGAAGGGTGCGGAGGGGGGGGGGGGCGGCGCCATAGACCTCCATGTTAATGGAGGAGCGCCGGCTTTCCCTCTCACGCAGCTGTTGTCAGTAATGACAGCAGCTGCGTGAAGAGCTCCGTCGAGATGCCGGAAATGACAGGCAGTGTACTGTGTACATTGCCTCGATCGCCCGTATCGCGACCTTGTAAACGGACGGGCGGTGCACTAGGAAGGTTAAAGTAAACACAGGATTTCATTTTTTAATCACACTTGCTTATCTGCCTGGATGTACAAGAATTTTTTATGTGTTTTATGTATTTATTTTTGCTTTTTATACAAAGAAAATGTGAGTTATAGCTCAAAAAGACGATTTCCCACTTTAAATGGAAATGAAGCTATATTTATATTTAAGGTCACACTCTCACAGGTCACTGATTTTCAGTTTTAGTATTGTTAGGTTGTTGATCTACTGCAGTGATTCCTCCCAACAGTGGCCACCTATAACTGGCATTGCCAGCTTTAAAATGTGACAGATTGTGATGCCCTTGTCATGTCCAAGGATGATTAATAGACTGAAACTCAGGTAGAGAGATCTTCCTGCCAAGGTTCTGAAATAATGGCAAGTATTTCAGCTTGGTGAACTGATATTTCAACTAATTAAAACATAGATATATATATATATATATATATATATATATATATATATATATATATAAATTTGTATTTACATACCTTTTTTGTTATTAAAATAATACTGGTTAAATAATACCAGTTGTACAATATTCCCCCTTCAACAAGCAGCTGTGCCCAAGGATTCTCATTATCAATGTGCCCAGAAGGGTTTGTTGGCAGATTTGACAAATTATAGTTGCAATAAAAAGTATGTGAACCCTTTAGGATTACGTAGAGATTTGCATTTTTGCTTTTTGAATTTTAAAGTGTTTTATATATATATATATATATATATATATATATATGACTTAAAGGCATATTCCGTATGGTTACCCTTGCAAGGGCAATACCATTCAAAGCCGTCAGTCTTTCTAAAAAAACTTTTTATACTTTTTTGGTTCAACACTATTAATAAAGACCTTTTAACATGCAAATAATGAGTTTGACCTTTTGTGCCTGCTATGCCAGCTTGTTAGTTTAATCTAGGGTATATACATATACCTATAGTAAGGGTCTGGTTTTCCATTCAATATCCACAGGCTAGGGCACTTCACTTTAACTCTACAACTTTATCCTCCCTTTAGCTATAATTTATATAATCTGCCAAGATGACTGCTGCTGACCTGGCCTCTTTTGAAATTTATGTTTCAAGGAACACAGTTGTGAGGGGTCTTTATCATTTGAGGCTTCAGTACCATCATCCCAGAAGAACCCCTTTACTAAGAGTGGCACATCACAGCCCAACTGAGGTTTGCCCCTGGATATTTGAAAGGTAAAGATGAGTTTTGGAAGTCCGTGCTTTGATCTGATGAGACTAGACTGAAACTGTTTGGGCACATGGATGTTGCTTATGTTTGGTAAAGAAAAAGAGAGGCCTTCAGCTGTAGGAACACAGTTTGGAATCCTGGGTACCTTGCATTACTTGCAGTACTGCAACACAACATCAAGACTTCTTCTTGCCAATAAGTCTTGCCAAAATCAAGACTTCTTGGCAGATTAGGGATGCGCCCCCCCCCCCCCACCCAGATGATGTTGCACTGTGAGAATTAGAATATTCCTGAATGCCATGAATGTAGTTTTTTAAATCCCTGATTGAACATGTAATCTTGGGCTGCTAATAGCATTCTGACAAACATCGTACATTAGGTCTGTTTTAGGAATATTTTACCTACTTTCATTCTGTTTTCAGTGTGAGATGCATAGGGAGATGAATTGCTCAGTTTTGTTCCCAGTTTTGCATGTGGGCAGGCTATTTGAGCTATTCACTTGTTTGGGTTTATTGTCTGTTTCCAAACAATTAAACTTTGTATTGCCTTTCTCTGATGTCTCATATATGGCTTGTGGGCCATGAGAATAAAGACAAGTTCATTTTTGTTACTTCTGAATATAATTACACATGGAATGAGACCAAACGTCATGAGTAACAGGCAGTTACTATTTAAATGACATGAATGAGTATTATAAATAGACTTTTATTTCAAGTTAATTAATTGAAAACTTGAGAAAATGATTTAAGATGTTTTGCAAAAAAGAACGGTTCAGCTCCACCTTGTTTATCAGCTTAAAGTGATACATCTGTACATCTTTGGCACCATGTACAGTTTTGGCAATGCATGCAGCATGTTGTCTTTATAGTACACAGATTTCCCCATACCTGTGTATATAACTTAGTAATAATACGCTGCTACTTAAATTAAAAATGCAACACAAGCACTGCAAAATGCAAGGCAATCCATAACGTTTTACCTGAATCTTTCATTTTCATTGAATAGTTCTAAGTAATTAAAGTCCTATAAGGAAGATATATTTTCCATCAAATTTATCCCTGGAGAACCATCCCCAAATTAACATTACTCTATGTCATAATGGAAATGTTTCCATAATGTTTAAATGGAAAAAGCATCCAGAATATCCTGTAAGATTCCATGGCACAGTTACACAAGATAGACAAAATAGGCCAGTTGGAGTGGTCCAGTAATAGCTTAATCCAACTGTGACTTGGGGTAGCTTAACATAGGCATTGATCTTGTTCTGTGTAAGCTCATTACACTAGTCATATTGTGTAACTATTCTATTTAACTGTAAATGACAGGTCATTAAAGAGTTTGGGGTTAGAGTAGTTAGCAATGCTTCCGCCCACACTACCAAATTTTGTAGGTTAATGGGCTTTTTCTAGTAACCTATGGTAGAGACGTTAAACTGGGTTATTGATGTGACTACTCTGTAAATAGCTTTCAATGCCATATTAACATGGTAATGGTGTGTGATTTATGGTTTATATTTAAATGTTGTATTACTATAATAAAAATTATAATTTTAAGTTATAATATAATTCCAGCTGCATAAATTATTAAACAACATTTATTGCATTTACACATGTTTATACAATATTGCTAGTGGATAACAAAGGCAACAAACTACAATATAATAATAATAATTTTAACATATACTGTATACGGTTTCAATGTTCTGACCCACCATCTACCAATGACAGTGTCTAAAGGTAGCCATACACGGTAACATCTGTGGCCGATTTTGTAGCGGCTATTTGCAGCAAGATGACGTCATCACGCTGCAGCCAGGCACCCAGAGGATCGGCTGGCATGTGATTGGCCAGGAATTTACGAACAAGTCGGATCAATGCACAATCTCTTAAGTGGGATTTCCAGTAAAAATAAACCCTTTTGAATATTAATGGAAGCAACATGTATATTACTAACACATTAAGGTTAAGAGCTATTTCTATATGGTTTTGCAGTTACGTTATTATGTCTGGAATCATGCTTCAAATTGAATTATTATGTATTAGGACTTTTTTAATTGTTTCAATGTGAAAATACCATAGCATGCATTAGAGATTCTTGAAACAAATTGATGTAATTTTCTTGTAAAAGTTGGCTTTGCCCCTTTGCCTCCAAGACCATCCTCTCAGTGGCGGTTATAGATAGGGGCATCTGGGCATCAAAAATTATTTTTCGATGGCCAGATGCCTCCCCCTTATCAAGCGCACGGCCGTCCTGGGAGAAAGAAACTCATCTCTAGAGGAGTGCTGACAAGTCACGTCTGTAACTCACCAACAACTACCCCTGGAGAGCTCTCTGGCAGTGACAAGAGATGCTCATTGGGGGGCTTCCCCAAGACACCATTCTCACTAGGACCACCCCTGCATCCGACACTTCATAGCCCTATCTATTGGCCTTTTAATGCAATTGACGGATTTCCTAGAGCATTTGATGGACTGACTATCAGTGCTGGATCTTCAGTTTGACTAACATATTCTTCTGTAAAAACATATTAAATTAATGTTGTTAATTAATGTTTATATAACACGGTGACTTTCAGCCAGCATTGGCTTCTGACTCATTTATGTGATCTTGACAACAGATGGTGTAAGTCACCATGGCCTAGGATAGACATCATGGATAGGCTGGGATAATGTTATTAGGTTGAATAACATCTGTCAGGATTAGTTGTTGCAATTAGGTCTATTTCTAGAGCTTGAAATGCATGGGCCTATTGGAAGGAGAAGCTGAGCTGGAAATTCAATGTAAAATTAAGGCCAAAGGTCTATTTTTATTGTAACCCTTTATGTTATATTTAGATTTAGTATTTTTGTGTATCTACACTCATATTCTGTATAGTATCTGCTCTTGAAATAAATATAAATAAATAAGAAACATAAAAATACTATTTGTCATTGTAAATATGGCATGTCCAGAGACATATGTATCCAGTTCTACTAAACAACTGAACAACAAAACAACAAAATCTAAAGTGCAACTGTGAACCATGTATGGCCAGCTAAAATTATATAGAATTGGTCAAGGTTGGCTTAAAGACTCAAGCTTAACTACTAATCCTGCACAGGTATACTTCCTCTGCCACTAAATGGCTTACACTTATTTCACTGCATAGTGTCACATTCTTATAATCAAAATTAAAGGGTCGATTATATATAGAAGATACAGCCCACCTCATTTCCTGGAATGAACATCACTGTCAATATAATAGTGTTTTTGAGTCCATCTTATTAAAATATTTTAAATTTTCATGTGTAAAATAAGTTTGAAGTTTGCACCTTTAATAAAGAATCATCCAGGGCAGGGTTACCCTTTTGGCATCAAATCATGTTAATATCTGTAAAAAAAAAAACACACATACCTTATATAGACATATAACTTACCTGTCAGCAGTGTCAATCTGGGAAAACGGCTGCACAATCCATAAAAGAACATTCTTCTGTCCATCACTCCTGGCGCCATCATCTTAAGTAGTGGCAAAACAAAGCCAACTTCCTCCATCTTTCCTGGTTTTTTCCTCAAGATGCTGGAGCTGCAAATTTAAACTTGGCCACCAGATAGGCCTGCTATGAATACAGGGAGTGCAGAATTATTAGGCAAATGAGTATTTTGACCACATCATCCTCTCCACTTGCCACCAGGGCCAATATTCAGAGCTCTAGCAAAACATCACTGGAGTGCCCAAAAGCACAAGGGTGCAATATCAGAGAACAGAAAGGTGAAAAAGACGACCAACCAACTGAACAAAGACAAACACAAGCTGAAAAATCAAGACGGGGACAAGAAATATCTCAAAAGACTGATTTTTCTAAGTTATGGAGACTGATGAAATGAGAGTGAGTCTGAGGGCAAGATGGATGGGCACGTGGACTGATTGGTAAAAGGCAAGAACAGAGAGCTCAGTCCGACTCAAGAGCCAGCAAGGTGGAGGAAGTACTGGTTGGGGGTATCATCAAAGATGAGCTTGTGGGCCTTTTGGGTTGAGGATGGAGTCAAGATCAACTCCAGTCCTATGCCAGTCATGGAAGACACCTCTTCAGCAGTGTACAGGAAGAAAAGAATAAGAATCACTTCAAGAAAAAACATGAATTATCATGAAGGACAATGCTCCATCACAAACGTCCAAGACTCCACAGACGATGGCGGCAAGAAGGGTGATTTACAAGGAGGAAAACAGACACCTACTGAACAGGTCTGGAGGCTTGGTTCTGCTGCACGAAATGTTGATGGTGAACAGAACAAACATGACAGAATACATGGATGGCAGGCTTCTTTTGAGTGTCCTGCAAAAGAAAGCAGAAAGGTTGAAAGGTGGCTATATTGGTCACTGATTGTTTTTGTTTTGTTTTTTTTTTTTTGAATGTCAGAAAATGTATATTGTGAATTTGAGATGTTATATTGGTTTGCACTGCGTATAAAAAATAATAATTGAAATGGGTGATTATAAATTTGTTTTTTTTTTGTTTAAGTTGCCTAATAATTAGCCACAGTAATAACCTTGCACACACAGATATCCCCCTAAAATAGAATTTTTCTTTTAAAAACATAAAAAACAAAACTAAAAACTACTCCAAAAATAGTCAGAGTTGAAGTAATGAGTTTTTTTGGGTCATGAGAACATGGGTGTTGTTCAATAAT
>CM070035.1:102583407-102594301 GCA_036250615.1 Ptychadena robeensis | reverse complement strand
TGGTATCAGCAGCAGGAAGAGGAGGAGAGATGAGAACTGCCTTCCGTGCTGCTGATTGGTCGACACATGTGCCAAGCAGTCCAGCCGGAGGCTGACAGGTTACCTCAGCTCTCCTATGCTGAAGCAACATCCCGGGCGAAGAAGCGGCATTACAGGATCGGCGGGCAGAGGGGCAAACATCTGATTGGAAGTAAGGGCACGGGCCGCAAGCGGCCAACCGCGGGGGGCCGCCAAGTAACGGGAAACGGGCCGCTTGGGGCCCGCGGGCCGCGTGTTGGGCACCTCTGTTCTAAACAATTGTTGCGGTTTTAGTAGTCGCCAATTGTGATTAGCAGCATAGGAAATATTTACATTTCTAGGATTATTCTTCAAATATTCAAAGTAAATTCTCCTTTCATTATAGCGATTTATTGCAATGTGTATTGTCACGGCCACATTAAGTTGCAGAATTTGAAATTGCAGCTGAAAAAGTGAAATCACATAAGAACACTCTGAAGAAATTCTTTGCGAATATCGTCATTTGTACATGCGAATATTGTGTGCGCAATGCATGATACTTACCCCAGAATATTCAAGATTATGAAGATAATGACAAATGCCAAAAAGCATTGCTTGTGAGAACCAAGACCATGGCATATGTGAGCCTTTGTCATGTATACAGACAATCGGCACAGAAAAGGCCCCCATACACGGGTCGGATTCCGGCCGGATTCCGGGCCGATCGATTCCGGGCGCGTGCACGCGAAACGATCGTGCCGGAATCGTGTGCAGCCCACCTTGTCCGATCGATCACGTCCGATCGTTCAGGGGCCCAGAATCGGATCCGACAGAGAACCAACGTGTTGGTCTTTTTGATCCGATTCTGCACAGATCAGGGGGAGTTGCCATTTGTGAGGTGGACAATCGGACACGGAATCGTCCCGGAATCCGTTGGACAAGGTGGTATGCAGCGATCGGATTCTCCTAATTGGCCGATCGATCACACCTGCGATTCCTGCCAGAATCGCCGGAATCGATCGGATAGGTGATCGAGCGGCCATGGAATCCGACTGTGTATGGCTGGCTAAACACTTTTTGCTGCAGTATGCTATTTTTTTATGCAAGTTTTTTGCACATTACAACAGGACACATTCCTATAGTTCTGCAAGTCATGTCTCTGATGATGCACTCTGTATCTCACTGTGAGGTCACATTCGCCTGATCTTTGTGTTGTAATAGAAAGTTGACTTTACTAAACAGACTTGCTCAATAAACATACATATTGCCATGCACTGCTGTAGCAACATTTCGTAAATAGCTTGCCAAGGAAGGCTTGTTCCATCTGGCTAATTCTGATTGGGTGAGGTGTATTCTCTCCAACACACCCAATAATGAATAGCTTGTAGTTAGTTGGAATACAGGGAGGCATTATTGGCAGCATAAGTGATAGGACAATTTATCCTATTGTCCCAAATGCCTGGGGACAAAAACAGCTGCTACAAACAGATATTTGCTGAAGTGTTTATCGACAAAGGATAAAAAGAACAATTTCTTAGAAAAAGACAAAATCAAAACAACATTAACTGTTTACCTATGATTAATGTCTGTAATATATGACATTATATATGATGTATATATGAGATTTAATAAACATATTAATAAATATACCTAGTTCATATAACTAGATATTTGAGTTTGTTTTCTTTTTATAATAATACTGATTTAAGGAGTTTACTTTTTTGTTAGCACTTGTGACTTAGGGGCTGGTTGTATCCTACATGCTGCTATAAGAGCTAGGATCCCAGGGGACAGTGCTTAGTTTCAGCAGAGTGTGCAAGGCTGGAACTATACTGTATGTTATTATACACTAGAAGTAGAGGCACTTTCAGAACACAGAAACACATCTATGGACATATCTATTTTACAAGTTGGCACAAGCATCTAAACCACATCAACACCCACTTGGGAGGAGGGGTGAGTTTCTGTTACATGATATATTGAATGCACTTGCAATTCCCTATGTGGAATGAGCCTCTCATGAAGTACCTATATGTATATATTGAACTGCTAGTGTAATTAATATATTATGTGACAGAGACTCACCCCTTCTCCCAAGTGGGTGTAAATATGTAAAAATTGATCAGATTCTAGTGCCAGCTTGAGAGTGCCTCCATTTCTCAAACATCTGAATAGTGATGGCCGAACATCGGCCAGGACTGTCCGCGAACGGGCGGGTCGGACTTCTAAAGACGTCCGCCTGTTCGTGGACAGATTCAAATTCCCCGCCTCTAGGTGGGGAATTTGAATCGGAAAAACCGGATGTGACGTCACTGACGTCACATCCGGTCCCTGGAAATCCTTATAATGGGGTCTCCATGCTAGACAGAGCCCTACTGGGACTTTATGGGCACTTTAGTAGTCAGTCTTGATAACGTCAGTAAATTTAAAAGGTCTTTATTGATACAATTAGTAGGACCAAACATAAAAATGAATATATAACCATGTATTCATACTGTGTCCATGAACATAATACTGTTTCCAGTCAAGTACAATACATATTCAAATATTACAATTTTACATATCCGATATCACATGTAATATACGAGCCACTGTATCCCAGCATAGCCTTTAGCAGATAGTTGCCTCCAACATGTTTCGCCTTTATGGCTTCATCAGGGAGGGAATATTCTGAGGTATTTGCATTAGCTCATTGGTACATGTGTGCAGCTCTCATTGTTAGATTGTACATCATTTGATAAACAGTGTACATACATTGTGCCTTACATATTAAGCAAACATATACATATTACATTTCTTTAAAATCATTCAGTTGCATGTAATTGTCTCAGTTTAAGTATAGATCCATATATAAAGTAATTCAGATTGGTAGTATTGATAGTAACAGGGGCTCTTAATGGTATATGTGATAAGGCATTCCAATATCTCGTTACCAAGTTACAACAGTAGATATGAGCATAAAGGGTCAAAAAAAGTTTTTACTCACAAGCTGGCGTGGTCCCAAACGTATTCTTGTGGATCGGTATCCCGGCAGATTCGGGGCCCCCAATTAGCTCCCACAGCCTTTGCCCCCAGCGGATACCTCGGGATATGATCCCCGTGCACCCAAATATGGATGTCCCGCCGGCCGAACACCCATGACTGGTCCGGTCGGAGAGCAGCCTGTGTCATCCCGTCGATGGAACCTTAACAGGGAAGAAAGAGGGGACCACAAGGAAGACATGAGCCCAAACCAGGAGGGTCCCCACACTCATATAGCCCCCATGGTAGGATCTGGTCCTCAATCGTACCTAGATGGAAAAGAGCCTCAGTTCGCCAAGTGGAGAGTGCTAGGCAACAGGGGGTGATTCAGTGGCTCGTATATTACATGTCAAAACATCATCACTGAAAAAAATCCTTGCTTCTTTCTATGCTCCAAAATTTAAGATTTACACAGGCGGTTGTTAACAAGTTTGCAAGTGCTCGCAGACATTTAGGTTTCATGTAAATGCAGCCATAATTAGCCATCCAGGCCCTAGTTAATGTAGATAAGGTCAAATAAATCCCCCGTTATCTTTGACAGAAACCTAGATACTGATTAGATCTGGTGTATATGAGAAGCTGGAGGATTTTTTCATGATGGACATATTTTAATGGAATGGGATGTTTTAAATATACAAGTTTTATAAGATTGTAAGCACCTTATCCCACAAAAGCCTAAGTAATGTTTATGCTCCTGGCATCGCATGGAGTGGTTCTCAAATCTATCTATCTATCTATCTATCTATCTATCTATCTATCTATCTATCTATCTATCTATCTATCTATCTATCTATCTATCTATCTATCTATCTATCTATCTATCTATCTATCTATCTATCTATCTATCTATCTATCTATCTATCTATCTATCTATCTATCTATCTATCTATCTATCTATCTATCTATCTATCTATCTATCTATCTATCTATCTCTCCTTAGATTTAGGTTTGTATATTTGAAATATTGCTGTATGATAACAGCACATAGCGTTTGAATGTTCATATGATATTACTAATATTTGTTTTCAGGCACTGTTTTTCATTAGGCTCTCAAATCGTTTAAGAACAAGGACTGAGGCGCACAACCTAGTATAACAAAGTAAGGTACTGTAAATGGTTTACAAGGATGGATCTCTCAGGGCCGTGTGCTTTCAGGAAATACCTCACTTCCTGGTTGGGGATGAGATCACTTCCTGCTTACAGATGCTGGGGGGCTCAATGATAAAAAAAAAGATGCTGGGGGGCTCAACAGGAACAATGGGACGCGTTTGGAGCGGAGGCTCTTTTTCAACCAGTTCAACCAGGATGTGCGCCTCTGTCCTTGTACTTATTTGTCTGTTAGAGGGGGCCACACTCCTTCAATTTGAGAGCTGCACACCTACACACAACTTAAACACCCACCCCTCATAAGCCCCCCATAGATGGGCCAATTCCCGGCCATAGTTGTAGCAGTCCAACCTGCGTGCTCGCTCCCGCCGAGCACATAAAGTTTGGTCGGCTGCAACTATGAGGGAGCCCACCTTGAGTTTTGTAGAAAAAAGCCAGCAGGTCGGATCGCACACGGATCCATCCTGCTGGTTTTTTTTCTGCCCGACTGTGCTGCAGGCTGTTAACTCGGAGGGGAAGTTTCCTCCCCCTCCGAGTTAATTGGCTTCAGTCTGACAGGAGTCCCATGTGTTAGTGGAGCACACAGGATTCCTGTCCTCGTTGTAGCAGACTGCTCACAGCGTGGTGACGTCACCACACTGTGAAGAGTCTGCTAAATGTCGGCCATAGATCGGGACGTCTATGGCCGGCTATACTGACTCTATTTTACTATGCAATCTTTGCTCAGGCCCCATACACCAAGAGCCCTTCTGCCCACTGATATCACTGTAGCTGTGAAATCACTGCTTAAGATTGTTAGCAGCGATTTATTGTCTTTCTCAAATTGTTTAGCCTAATGGTTTGTTGTCATTGATGACAGACAAGATTCAGCAAATATATTCACTGTTAGTAAATATAAGTGGTTGAACTATCAAACATTGCAAATACTGAAAGAGGCATTTTTTTTATAACTACGTAGGCAATGAAAGTGTGCCATAACCTTGCCCAAAGTCATGTTCAACAACTGCAGATAATATTAATTCACAGGCAGCCAGACTAGGAAGTCTGTCGCTTTGTATCTGCCAAGAAGCTGGCTATCCAAGGTGTCCCATCCTATGAAGGAAATTTCCTATTATATTATGACCTCTGCTGCTCAGAATACATGCTTTGCATGTGTCATCATAGAAAATCCCACTTTAACTTAATCTGTTCTTTTTATAGAGCCAGGCACACACGGCTCAATTTTGTAACATATCAAGGAAGCCAATCTGATGCGTGATGACGTCATTGTGCTGTGGACGAGCTGGCCCGATATCAAGTCACAGCACTTCTCCCCGCCCATCCAATACTTTGGATACCAGCAGTCCCCATCCAATACCAGCAGTCCCCATCCAAAGTAATGGAAATCAAACAAGGTTTTCCAGTATGTTGGAAACCTGTTCGACATGTATGCCCAACTAAACACACTTAGAAAAGTTACGAATAAAGATAAATTTAACAAAACATTGTAACATTGTAATAGGTAGACATTACGATGCTTCCACTCATGAAATCTCACTCTTATCTCAAATACCTACTGTCCTTGCTCTTTTGAAGGTACTGCAGACAATACAAGTGCATGTGTCTGTAAGGTTAAGCCAGCCATAGACGTCACCACGCTGTGAGCAGTCTGCTACAGAACGGACAGGAATCCTGTGTGTTCCACTAACACACGGGACTCCTGTCAGACTGTAGCCAATTCACTCGGAGGGGGAGAAGACTTAACAGCCTGCAGCACAGTCGGGCAGAAAAAAAACAACAGGACGGATCCGTGTGCGATCCGACCTGCCGGCTTTTTTTCTACAAAACACAAGGTGGGCTCCCTCATAGTTGCGGCAGACCAACCTTTATGTGCTCGGCGGGAGCAAGCACGCAGGTTGGTCTGCTACAACTATGGCCGGGAATCGGCCCATCTATGGGGGGCTTTAGATTGTTAGGAGACCCAGAACATGGTAAATGAAGGTCACCAACTATTTAATTTAGGCCAAGGTAGATAGGGCATGAAACATCCATCCAAACATATTATCTACTTTATTAATGGCATCTACCATGTGTGCCACATTAGAATAGGTCACTTAATAATAATGGAAATCTAAAGCCCCCCATACACCACATACAATTACCATGCAATTTCTGTACAACCAACGTTTTTAACCACTGTTCCGCAGCACAGTGTGCAGCGGGATGTTGCCTGGTGTGCCGTGGGGTTTTGACCCCACGCTCGGCCCTCCTATCTAGCTGCCTCTTATAGTATAAGTCTTATACAGTCGATCCGTGTTATACACGGACCGGCTCTGTGAGGATGCGGTTGCTTAGCAACACGCGTCCCCACAGACCAGGGGCGATGTTTTTGCTCTGCTGGTACGCATCTGCATTCCAGCGGGGCACCTGCTGATGACGTACTTCCGGCGGGGACCGGAAGTGCGCCGCGGTTATGCGTATCATCGGTGCCCTCCGATTTTTTTCATGAAACAAGTGTGCCTTTGCCCAAAAAAGGTTGAAAAACACTGAATTAGACAATGCTGCCTGTGGTTATGCCGCTTTCCAATAAAAGAAAAAAAGAATAGTTTTTTTCTCACATTGTGTTTAATAGTTAATAATATCTTGTCAAGGGACAACCCTAAAGATATGACACTTTAATGCAATGTAAAGTAGTCAATGTATGCTTGAAATTTGTTATCTCCTCAAAATAATTCTACACACAGCCATTATTGTCAACCCCTTTTGAGCATCTGTGGAGCATCCATAAGCAAAAGGTGGAGGAGTGCAAAGTCTCTAACATCCACCAGCTCTGTGATGGAAGAGTGGAAGTGGATTCCAGTGACAACCTGTGAAGCTCTAGTGAACTCCATGCCCATGGTAGCTCAGTGTTCAGTTATTTTGAGAGGACAGCAAATTTACAAGCTGTACTGTAAATACTGTACTGTATTGTTTTAAAGTGCTATGTCTTTAGTGTTGTCCAATGAAAAGATATTAAACTATTTTCCACAATGTCAGGAGTGTACTAACTTGTATGAGTACTCAACTGTATGTTCCATTGACAGCACAATTTTAAGTAAAGCGTTATTATTTTCTAGCATTACTGTATTCATTTGTATTTTGACCAAGTGACTTTTGTTCATAGTGTTTTTTAGTTGTAGACATTACAATTACATCATCCTACTAAGAGATTAACACACTTAGTTATAATCTGAATCTAAACATGCAAATTGTATATTGCACATTAAATCCAGGGGGTAAAAGATTCAATATTACCTGAATCTATATTTAATATCTTCAAAAAAGTAATGGTAATGCTGTACCCAGCAGCCTTTCCATTTCCATTTCTTATCTCCCCTGGACAGATGACAGTTGGTTGAGGCTCTGATTCCCTATATCCGTCAGTTTAGCCAGAGAACAGCAGCATAGAGGGGAAAGTATTAGCATTAGGAAATTAAGAATATTTATGATATAGTTAACATGTCTGTAAAGACAGGTTTCCCCCCTCACTTTTAAAAATTGGTTTTGCATTTATCATCATGTTATAGCAAGACTGAGAGGACAAATCTACCCAGTGGGAGCAAAGACTGTAATCTCAAATGTTTTCTTATAGATGGCGTCAACTGGGTTGGTCGATTAGCGTTTTGTCCTGCTGGATCACTGAACAATCTCGCCTGACATTCATATAGATGTTTTTTTTATGTTGTCCTTCAACTATTTACAGTTGGGGGGGGCTTACACGCTTTGCAAATTCTGTTTTTATTTACAGTGCCCTCAACTGAAATTGGGTTGTATAAAATGATCAAGACAATCAAGGTCAAGTGCAGCAAATGTGGATTCAGGAAAGATGTTTGTTTGCAATGATAATAAGTCATTGTAGGTCTTCACCAGTAACACATTGTGTATTGAGTACATAAAGTAGAGATTACAGTATATTAACCTCCATAACAATGTATCCATTCTCATGTGTGTCCAATAGAAACCAACTGAAAAATAAATAGTGTGCTTAGACAGGGGTTTTCACAGTGCGGAACATGTAAGCACACATAAACCTTTTCTGGGCAGATTATTACCGGTAGGTAATTACCGGGATTTCTTGCGCTGTGCAGTACTTACATATACACACAGCACACTGCTTTTAGCTTCCCTGCTTACATGCATTAACACTTTAATATTACAGCTATAAATACCATATAATTTAAGGTTACACAGCTAGGTAATTGTAGAGAGACATAGTGATCCTGTATAATTACTGTTTATATATGTTTGTATTTTTGCAGCTATAAAAGAACACTTCCGCAGTTGAATTTCCATAGATATATATATATATAAAATCACATATATATGTACTTTACCACAATGAATTTTATATGAAAAAACTCACACGCTGTTGAACTTGCAGCTTTAATTCAGTGGATTAAACAAAAAAAGAGCAAGGAAATGTGAGTACCAAAAGCCTTTTTTCTACACAATCGCTTTTTTTCTGGAGCTCAAAAGTAATTGGACAATTGACTTAAAGACTTTTTAATGGGCATGTGTGGGCAATTTCTTTGTTATGTCAATGGATGCAGACAAACGGTTTGCATATGTGGTGCTACTTGAAAAAGCAGTAAGCCACTTTTTTGTACTGCAACTGCACCTAAACTGCGCCAGTGGAGACAGGCTCATTGGGGTAATGTTAGAAGTTCAGGCGCAGCTAAAAAAACAAGCCAAATCCGCTCCTAAACCGCCCAAGTGGAGCCTCAGTCTAAGGCTGTGTGTCCACCACAAAGTGGTCGGTTTGCAGGTGGATTGCCCACATTTGGCAGATGGCTTTCCCACAGTTCAGGATGGCAGGAACACACCCTATTAATTAGCATTAGCACCGCCGATCCTTTTCAAGCGCAACCTTTCTTTAGCCCTGAGACATGTCCACTGATCTTCAATCGATATGACTCTGGTGACACTGCACTGCAATGAGAATGCAACATTTTCATTGCAGTGCATTCCGCTGCTCAAATGCGTGCCCACTCCAGCCACGTGCATCAGCCGCGGTTTTGCCATGGGTTGTAGCCCATTGACAGTCTATTGCCTGTCAATGGAAAAAAAAAACGCAGTGAAAACCCGCAGGGAAACCACATGTGTTTTTCTGTCCTCCCATAGTGGAGCCTTTAGACTGGAATTCCCCTAGTCTGTTGTTGATATTAGAAAGTCCCATCGCATATTAGTTTCACAAAGCATATAACCCACAGATCAAGGGCATAACAAAGGACATTGTGGGAAGCCAAAACTACTTGTAGCCAATAAACAAAAAATTGTTAATTAAACTATGTGGCACCTATATTGAACAAGCATCTTAAAGCTTGTATAGAAGTAAGATAATTGTCACCCTGTACAGCTGTTGGAGTTGTCCTGCTTGATGACCACTATGTGGTTTCCTATGGGTGATCATGGATGATCATCTCTCTCTCATCCTCCCCCTTCACCTCACACCTCACATGGGAAGACAGAATGAGCACGCGTTTATTTCTCGAAATTCTGGGATTTGTCATGAATGATAGTTTGTAAAAGCATTAAATAATTAGGCTAAACAGAATTTTTTAAAAATTCTATAGTGGGCCTCATGTATAAATAAAAATATATTCTGAAAATGTCATTCAAAAAGATGATAACCACTAAGATCCTACATTTTACCCAGACCTATGAAGGAAATAAGTAGTTGATGTTTCTTCTACTTTTCATATTATCAAGTGAAAGGCATTATGTCTAGAATACAAGGATACACACCAATCGTGTGACATCTATCTGTGCAAAAGTTAGATGTGACCTCTGGGGATATAAACAAATCTAGTATAATGACATATTATCTCAGACAGATTTACAGTAATGGAATTATCTCTATATAAATCCTCTTCATGTTACAAGCAGATCATGAACTTTTCAATTATAATCCACGTGTCTTTTCAGATCTATAAACAGCACCATTTCATTAGGTAGGTGGGAAGTAGAGATGGTCAAATTTTTCTTGCTAACTTTGTGAGCTGCTTGCAAAGCCCCTGAAAATGGTATCATCACCAAAATCGCAGGAGAGATAGAGAAGGGTTGGAGGAACATTTTAAAAAAAAAAAGCTTTGCTCTAGAACATGTATTTTTGCATAAATTAAGTTCAAAGTTAAAGTCAAAATTCAGATTTTCGAAATTTTTACTTTACCTTTTCTACATCCCCAGCAAGTTTGGTGATGATAGCATGTTCAGGGGCTTTGCAATTAACTCGAAACTGTCGAACTGGTAAAAAATTTTGAAGTGGGAAGTGGGAAGGTGGATTACTAAACTTTCCATAGGAAATGCTTTTAGTGTAGTGAAATGTATCTGTTTGTAGTATAAAATTTTACATTTAAAGCAAAACTTTTTAAAATATTTTACCATACCACCTTGGTACCACAAATATACACTATATTACAGACAACATAATAAAATTGAGTATGAGGAACTCTAGTGCTCAAGAAGTGTTGGTATAAGTGTAATAATTTTTCTGACAAAAGATAGGTTCACATGGATGTTTTTTCTAAAAAATAAAAGCAGCTTTTAGCATTGTCTTTGTGCATTTTTGTTGTTTTGTGCTGTGTTTATTGCAGTTCCCATACCACACTTGTGTAAAAGCCAGAAAAATGCCTATAAAAGCACTCAAAGCGCTTCTGGCAAAAATAAATACATTTGTAAGTTATATTTTTGTAAAGAAAAAGTGTTTGCACTGTAACAATTAAGCTAACATGCTGTTGGGGGGGGGGGGGGG
>CM070035.1:102572484-102583391 GCA_036250615.1 Ptychadena robeensis | reverse complement strand
CAAAAGCCTTATCTGTATGTATGTTCTGTTGCTTTGGTTTCTCAATAAACTTTTATTGCTTAAAATTGATCCTTCCCATTTGATACCCAGACCCATATTTAGCGTAGGGTCTGGTAAACCTGGAAAGGGGAGCAGCGAACAGTGTGCCCCCTGCTCCTAACTATACCAGACCTCTTCAAGGCATAGCCTGTCAAAGCCTGGAAAGGAGCCTGAAATTGCTTGGAGAGGGCATGCTGTTTGTCACCTCCACCCCCTGATCCGCCACAATCAGGCTCGATGCCAAACCTCATCAAGGATAAGACCCTCGTTAAGGTAGGATCCCAACTGCAGGTCCCCACAACACCTGGTATGATTGTGGGGGACTGTAGGTGCTGTTTCAAGATACATGCATGCTAATTGTGTCAAATAAATACACTAATAGGGCTTAATGCTTTGCTAAATGCTAATGCATTTTTCAGCGCTAAAACATCAGGAACAAACAAAACAGAAATTATTGGCTTTATTGCATTATTACCAAAACAGCAAGAATACATTTAAAATTATAGAAACGATATATCATTATGAGCCATACCCATCATGGCAAAAAAATCTCCCCTCAACCAATACACAATATTCCTAATTTAACTATATATTAATATTACATATACACATGTTCATCATTCGGAAGCGTTTCTTCTACTGTGAGACCACATTTTGATCAAAACAAACAAAGGTAAGTAATCTTGTACTTTTAATTAACTTCCCAATTATATCAATATTATATCAATATCAGAACAGGAACAATGGGATGGCTCTTTTTCAACCATAGGTATGCCTCGAAATGCATCCCATTGTTCCTGTTGAGCCCCCCAGCATCTGTAAGCAGGAAGTGATCTCATCCCCAACCAGGAAGTGAGTCTTCCTGGAAAGCACATGGCCCTGAGAGATCAATCCTTGTAAACCTCTCTTTAAGTGAGTATCTTGTCTGTTGTTTTGTTTCATTCTTTTCCATTCCATATTATTTAACCATTTATAGCACCTTACTTTGTTGTACTAGGTTGTGCGCCTCTGTTCTTGTACTTATTTGTCTGTTACAGGGGCCACACTCCTCCATTTTGAGAGCTGCACACCTACACACAACTTAAACACCCACCCCTCATACTGACCCAATTTTACTCTGCAATCCTTGCTCAGGCCCCATACACCCACTGAGGGCCCTTCTGGCCACTGATAACACTGTAGCTGTGTAATCACTACTGAAGGTTGTGCGCAACTATTTATGATCTTTCTTAAATAAAAATGGTCACTACATGACAAGATCAATGGGTAGTTTGTTTTGTAAATAATTAACTTTGCATTAGTCTTCTCCATTTTTAACCACTGACACAGATTATTTATAGTGTTGAGCTCTAATATTCGAATTGCAAATATTTTTGACAAATATTGGCTATTCGAGAAATCACAAATTTAGTGTACATTTTTTCTGTCCAACAATGCTAGCAATTGTTTCTTCTGCTGACCTCCAATGGTGCCAACATTTTCTCCAACTTGCCACTGGCACCCACCTTTTTTGTTAGTCAAAACTGATGTTAAACATTAGTGTTCATGTGTAGAGGTGTGGTACTGTTCCTTTGTTGTCTATTGTATTGTCTACAGAATGTATGCAGCATGAAAAAAGTATTTATGAACAAGCATGTTGTGTCATCATATTCTGTAAGTGATCTGTCTGAAAGCAAGCAGTAGCCTTCAGCCTTAAGCAATAAACCTTAAGCCCCCCATACACCTTCAGATTCCTCCATACAACTTTCATGAGACCTACCAACAACTATGTAGTATAGTGACCTCCCTGATAGAACACATAGTGATTGGAAGGTGTAGAAAGGTCCTCCTATTACATGGTTTTGGTAGAAGAAAAGTTGGTTGTACAGAAGTTGCATGGTAATTGTATGTGGTGTATGGGGGGCTATAGTGAAGGTTATATATCTGGCTGGGGCTTTTTATTCTCCTTTTAATGGTGGATAATATTAGAAAGCCCTCAGCTGCCCATCATCTTACACTTACCGGATCTATTACAGACCAAATATTTCTGGCTGCCTTCACCAAAACCTCTCTTGAGACATTTTCAAAGGTCATCAACCTTCATGTTTGTTGCTGCTAATTATAAAATCTGGCAACCAAATCTAGTAAGAGTCACACTAGGGTTAACCCTTCTGAAAAGGAAGACCACAATTTTAATTCCATAACATAAATATACATTTATGTGTATCCAATATCACTAAGAATGAAATCAAGCACTATTAAGAATTTAGTATTCTTATGGCTTTGGGGAAGTCACTGATCTTTTTTCTCTTATTTTGGTAGGGGTAAGGAGATGACTCCCTCTTCTGACCCAAGAAGAACGCCTGCAATTATGTTTGAGTGCAACGCAGTCCAGGAGCAAAAGCAAAAAGCTGTGGGATGATATCTCTTCATAGATGTTAATTTGACTTTGTGGAATGGAACGCCTCTTGAGGAGATTTACTTTGATTAAGCCACAGCTCTTTAAAATGAATTTTCATCTTAGCTAGGCTTCTATGTAGCTAAATAGATATTTTGTATTATCGTCCAGAATGAACAATTTCCTTGTTCCCTCCATTAAGCAAACCAACAATTTTAAGACCACACAAAGTGTGGGTTCAGCTCCAGGAATGGAGTAAAGCAAGCCATACACGTGTCGGATTCCATGGCCAATTGATCACTCACCCGATTGTGATCAATCGGCCAATTAAGAGTATCCATCGCTGCATACCACCTTGTCCAACGGATTCCGGGACGATTCCGTGTCCGATTGTCCACCTCACAAATGGCAACTCCCCCTGATCTGGGCAGAATCAATCTGATGGAACCAACATGTTGGTTCCCTGTCGGATCCGATTCTGGGCCCCTGAACGATCGGACCTGATCGATTGGACAAGGTGGGCTGCATCCGGCACGATCGTTTGGCGTGCACGCGCCCGGAATCGATCGTGCCGGAATCCGGTGGGAATCCGACACGTGTATGGGGGCCTTTAAGCCTGGCCATACTTTTAATCCACTTAAAACAATAGTTTTTTTGGTCGATCTCACAGGAATTGATTCCTGATACGATCCAAACCAAAAGTGATCGATAATGAACAAAAAATTAATCTAAAGTCATCGGACATGTTGGTAAATTGAAGTTGATCATACAAGTGGAATTCAAATGCAAAATGAATGACCTGTGTATGACTAGCTTTAGTAAGCTATGAATTTTACCAATGAAAAGGTAAAAATGCATTGATGAGAAATAATGTGGTATGATGTAGTTTACAAGGCTGTGCTTTAATATATTTCTTAAGTTGTCTTGTAATATAGTTACCCAGCCTTTTGCTTTACACATGGCTATTATTTATTTATTTATTTATGATGTGTGTTTATCTTCCCCCCACTAGACACTAGTACTTGGGGTTATGGTCCTCTTGGGAAATGGATGTTGGTCCTGTGGCTTAGGGTAACTGAACCCAGTATTGAAACCCCTTTGTCTCTTTTGGGGGGTTAAGGGTCTCGAGTCCTCAGCCTGTTTAGAAGCATGCCCAGTGCTGTTGTTCACATTTGTGGTGCTATCTTTTTGCACTTTGTGTTTCTGAATATGTTTGTGTGTATCTCACACACTTAGGGCTTATAAAATGATTTACTGCTCTATAACCCAAAGGTCTATTATTTAAAAAAAAATACTACAACTTTCAGGTTAAGGGTATCTCTAGTTTGTTATGTGATGTATACGGTTCTTGTAGAGCAGAATTTATAGTGCAGCTCATAACATTATTAGATACTAAGGCATGTGTATTCTAAATAAAGGGTCAAGGGTATATCTGAACACACAAAAAATAACATGTTGTTTGATAATTATTGCATAATTGTGTGTTCTATTTAATTTATAAAATGTTTAATGGAATTGAAATGGATAATATAACACTGGTATGTATATGTTTCGTTTAAAAGAAAACACATAGTTCAGGTCAGTGGTGAGCAACTAAGTTGATATGGAGGGCCACAAGTGCGGCCCTCGGTATCACTAAAGGGCCACAAATAACATCGATCCAGACCCTCCTCCCATCGACATATGTCAGCAGGCAGTGAACTAGATCCCGACAGGCAGTCAAAACCCGACAGCACCCACCCCCCTCCTGACCTGGTTTCCCCTATAAACATTGACAATTTTACTGATGTAAGACCGCCAAGAGTGATTGGGAAAGCTGGGTCAGCGTGTGATGCCCTATGCACTAACAGTTTTTAGGTTTTAGGTTAGGTTTTGGGGGCCGAATGTGGAGGACCAAGGGGGGGCCACCAAACAATGCCCAAAGGGCCGCATGCGGCCCCTGGGCCGCAGGTTGGGCACCTAGGGTTCAGGTGATAGTGGAGACAGAATGTACATGTCCACTAGTCAGTAACTTTAGGTCTGTTTGTACAGGAATGTCCCTTGTTGAATTTTGTACCCTTAAGCAATCGGTGAAAGTAACACACGCTAAGCATGTTTTGCTCAGTAAGACTAAAAAGACGGTAACGGTAATCCATCCCCTAGAGGTCATTAGGACTGCTTTTGTTTTGGTTGTTCTGCTTCACTAATTACTGGATAGACAGCTTTAAGTTCTATTTACTATATATCATTTCTGCACCTATCTGGGGGATTCTGAAATAACCTGAGGCAGAGGATTCTTTGAAAACTCACCTGGCTTGACAGACAGATTAAGACTGCTATCATTGTCCGTCCTTTTAAAATAGTAGTTGGCTGGCTTTGTGCTAATTCACTGGCTTCAGTACTTTGAAAGTGACTCAAGTGACACATATGCTGCTTGGGAGTCCCGATTTAGGTAATTTACATTGTTAATACCTTGCCTAGGTGACCTTGACCAACTTGGGCAAATTTGAGTGTTTGTTAACGGAGCCCCTTTTTGCTTCCATCTTCTTTTTGCTTGTGGTTCTTGTTCTGAAAAAAGGAGAGCAGTAAACAAACACAACTATTTCTAAAGCCCCCCATACACCTTTAGATCACTCCACACAATTTCCATTAGATCTACCAACAACTATGTAGTGCCGGGTCCTCCCTAATAGAATACATAGTGATTGGAAGGTTTAGAAAGGTCCTCATATTACATGGTTTTGGTAGAAGATGGTAGAAGTTAATTGTACAGAAATTGCATGGTAAGATTGTAAGGTGTATGGGGGCCTTTATACTAAGTAGATAAAAGTTTGATTTTTTTCATTCTTTTTGGGAACTGGTCTGTAAATCTAATATCATTTTTGCCTGCCTGACTTTTCCTATATGCAACTTTAACTAAAAACAGAGGGCCCTATCAGGTATCATTTTGTATCCTAGATTGTTACATTTATAAAATTCATGAAGGAAATTGAAATGGCAAGATGGGTTGATATTTTTCATGAGAGTAATAAATGTTAAATTTTAAGTACACACGCAACAAACATTCTCAAAACAGGGATCATTAAATTTCCTTTGCGTGATATCAGACTGCTTTGCATGCAAATAACTGTTTTAATTGTGTAGTATTGTGTTGCTATACAAAGCTGAAGGAGGAAAGCATTTGTCATACCCATAACTTGCTAGTTAGGTTAGTTTCCTTGAAAAAAAAATGTCAACAATTTTGACTGAAAAGCCAACCACAACCGGTGAAAACCTGACTGCTCATCAGCACTGTTCATTATCAGGTTGTGTTTGAGCGGCTTCTCCAACAGCTGGAAGAATGTGGGTGTGTAAGTGAGAAGCAGGTGGGCAGAGGAGATAACTAAACACTAGACAAGTTACTGCTTACATTTCTATCACCATATATGCAAACATGATCCAATTTATTGAGGATGTATCTTATTACTCATCTCCTGTGTTCCAGGACTCCTTAGTCCACCATGATGATTGCAAAACTGTAAACACATTTAAAAAAAACAAATTCTATCCATCCCGGATAATTGCACATCTAAATCCATGAAACAATATTGTAACACATTACAACTTACCAAGATGTGGTGGATTCCATCATTATTATCTGTCAAGATAACGTGTTCTGAAAGTACTCAAAACACATGTTAATCTTCACTTTTATCTCAAACGATGTTATAGAGCAGTGATGGGGAACCTTTTAGAGACCCATTTCCCAAACTTAAACCCAAAACCTACTTATTTATCTCAAACACAAGAATCATTAAAAGATATATGACATTCACTTAACTTTTTATAAGATATAAAAGCACCTATAATTATCTCTAAAATATATCTTAAAAAGCATAACTTGGTAATATATGATTTGCTTTAGCAATTTTTATCTGTACCATTATTTGAAAAAGCAACAAATACAGCTTTCACCTTATTTTCTCCTTTTTGTACCTCAGTGCTGATCTCCTCTGACATCTTTTCAGTCACTGAAACAAATGATTACCATAAGGCCTCTAGTGTAAAGCAGGACGCCTACATCCCAAATATAATACGAGAAAAAGGATAATGGGTAGAGAGACCAGTGGTCCCGGTCTATCCACCCATCAGGTTTTTTCCCCGCCAAAGAAGCAAGGACAAGAGGACTTTTCTTGGGCACCCTCACTGAAAACACGCATTACCCCATACTGGGATTCACAGTAAAGAACAGTAAAATAGCAGTCAATTAGATAGTCAGAAAATATAAAGTAAAAACAATCAAAATGGATCTCACATAGGAGATAAGTTAAATGGTATAAAGTCCAAGAATGAAATTCATAATATCGCTTGAAAACGGTTTTTCATTTATTCTTCAAGTTTCGGTGAAAACAGTCAACATCTGATGCTGTCCACGATAGGCAGTGCCCCAAGAGTCCGATTCAACAATATGAATACGAGAATTTTGATTCCAAACACCTCAACGCGCGTTTCTAAACCACGGTCTTCATCAGGAGGTGTGGGTTATCATACAGGATAAATACGCCCTCAGTCACCACTCCTCCGGTGACTCCATGCAGTGGCCCCTCGTTCTCCCCAGGCAGCTCCTTTGATTGTTTTTACTTTATATTTTTTTGACTACCTAATTGACTACTATTGTACTGTTCTTTACTGTGAATCCCGGTATGGGGTAATGCGTGTTTTCAGTGAGGGTGCCCAAGAAAAGTCCCCTTGTCCCTGCTTCGGCAGGGAAAAAACCTGATGGGTGGATAGACCGGGGCCACTGGTCTCTCCACCCATTATCCTTTTTCTCGTATCTTTTCAGCCACTTTCTGTTTTGATGAGTTGGTTGCCTGGCATTACAAACAATGCTGCCTGTGTATTATGCATAGAAATGTACATTTGTAATCTTCATTAGAATCCTTGTGTGACACAGGAGGAGAATAACTAGGAAACAGGGACAGAGTGTTGTCACCCTATGAAAATACGTTGCTGTAGGAAGGGAGAGTCATCTTTTTTTTTTACCATTTTTTATTTTGATGATATTTAAACATCCAAGGTTAGAGGTCCCTGATCAGGTAAAGTAACTTTCCATAGAACCCTTTTTTTTCCATTTACACAAATAGTAATACACACTGTCATCACTTTTCAACCTGTTCATTCCCTGTCCCACATCTAGGATAGCTTGTAATTACATGTAGTTATAACTCTGGGTTATTAGCTATGGCTGCAGTTGTTGTTCATGGGGGCTCGTGGCAGTTGCAGGCTTCCTGTAAATCCTAGGCTGCTGATGGACTACATATTCCAGCATGCATATAGTCTTCTGATAGTGTTCCATGGTATGCTGCTGACTGAGCAAGCATAAATGGCAAAGTCCCAACTTGCTGTGCTAAGAAACCTAAACTGCAAGCATTACATTCTGCCTGTTGCTGATGAACTACTCAACTCAGCATGCCCTGCTGACTGTTCTATCTGCTACACACACTGTCACACACACAACATACACTATTGCCATGTTGGAAATTACGCCCTATGCTTTCGATTAGCCACCCCCTGGCATGCCTGGCACGTCATTTCCCGTGGGGGAATCAGGGGGGGGGGGGGTGCTCAATGTTCCTTTTTTTCATGTGGAGGAAAAAAGTAGTGCAGACCCAATCTTAATAAGAAGAGTAGACCTGGACTCCATCATACTTACTAACAGTGACTAGAGTTGTCAGCAGAACAGGAAGCATTACAAAGCATATTAATCAAATTTTTGGGGGTATATGCTTCAGGCTAGCCATATAGTAGACAGGAAAATGGAACACTTTTCCTGTAAATCTTGATGGAAGAATCATTATAACACTTTGTTAATGTTGACACTTGGTTCTGTTTTGGTTTCTTAATCTGGCTTCCCTATACACGAACCCATAAAGGTAGGCATACACGGGGCGAGTCCTACTCGATCGACTGCTGTGCACATTCCCACCAATCTCCCGGCAGTCGCTCGGCCGCAAACCGTGTGCGCCCACCTGGTCAGATCACACAGTGATCCGACATGATGCCGATCACATTAATTTTAATGGGGATGGCAGTCCCCATTCAAAGTAATGTCCAGAACACAAAGGTGCCTGCCGATCCTCTGAAGGGCCAGCTGCGGTGTGATGAGGAAGAATATGCCCATGTATGGGCACCTTAAGTGTGACAGGTCCGTAAGATGTGGTACATGAGCTTATTTCAATTAGCTAACACCCAAAGGGAACTAGAATGTATACATTTAATATACATATAGGGGAATTCATTCTCATGTGTCTGGTTTGCCCTGAAGATTCCGAGCTTGAGTTATTAACCAGGGGAAAGTTAGGAATTGCAGATTTAGTGGCCTGATTTTAACTAGGAATGGAGAACCTTTGAAGGGAAATAGCACTGCCTCCACACTGAATGCAAATATACTTTGGAATACTTCTTCCTCCATTATGGATTTTATTTAGCTGATTCAAACTTAAAAGTCAACTGGGCTTTAAATCAGACTGCTAGCTATTGTACAGCACAGCGTAATATGTTGGCGCTATAAAAAATAAATGTTAATAATAATAATGTATATTTAATTTTCAATTGCTTATAGTAAAAAAGAACCATGGTTCTTTAATATTATAAAATTATGTGTGTTATGAAAATTAAACCACATCATTCCCACTTTGACTATGCACGGTATTGACTTCCCAGACAACATCCCCTTTCACATTGTGCAGAGATTTAGATAAATTCCTATTTCTTACTACTCTATAATTCCTGTGTACTTTACACGTATTTAAGTTATTACATTTCTCAGATTCTTTATTACTGTACTGTTCTCATTAACAGCTACAGGTGTAAGCCTACAATCCTACCAATAATGTACACTGTGTTTTCCTAATAAATTGTTGCTTGTTTGTTTGGAATGGAATGTGTTTTTGCTAAATTAGGTTCTTATTGAAAAACAATCCTCTATTTTCAGCTCGATTCTTTTTGTTTCATATACATGTGTGTGTGTATTTTAAACTTTGAATATTGCCTAACAACTAAGTTCTGTGATGTGTGCCTTTTTTATTGACACTTGCCACTTCACTTAGGATGCACCAAATTTAGGAAGAAGCCAGAGCAAACTGGTTGTTTCTAGTAAAGTCTGAAGAATGTTTTATTTTTGTTGAACAGGTTTTTAGAGGCAAATCTGTACAATGTGGAAATCCACACCTACCCTTTTCCTTGAAAATGTGAAGAAACGAAGGGTGACCTTAGAGAGAGTTCAAAAAAGTTGTTATTTGTTTGAAAAAATGTTGTATTCTGGGTTCGTAAATCAGAGTTTTGCTATGTAAATTTTTTTGTTGTTTTTTTTAACACCATGATTGTGCATCAGGTTCCCCCGGGAGTTCTGGAAATTGGTGGTTTAACAGCATTGACAAGCCTTTATCTGGTTTTTACAAGGTACCCAAATAGAAAAAAATAAATTGTGTATAATACAAGCAACATAATTTCCTGACCAACATAGCCTCATTCAGTATATGGTTTTCACCTCCTATTTTCTAGTCCTTCCTTTTGAGTCCAATGAGTGTATGATAGTGGAATCGATGTGCCATACCTAGTGATTGAACAGGGATTTACCAACATGTAGGGTCCCTGTTTGATCCTCAATTCATAATGGATCAAACACTCAAGGTGGGCAGCGTTCGTTACCTGAACGATCGATCACCGTGAATGCACACAGAGCCATGTATGGGGACCATTACTCCATTCAAGTTTCTGTGCCATGCTTTTGTAAATTTTCTCTTTGGCAGCACATTCCTATTCCTTCCTAGGCAAGATTCTTGAAGTTGAGTGATTTTTAATGACTGACGTACAGATATTACAGATATGACAACCGAAAATAAAATATCATAAACCAAAATGGCACTGGAATTTGTTTCCTTACCTGTGTACAGTTACTACATAATGTTCAATAATACCATATATAGATGTACATAAAAAGCTTAATCTGCATTACAAAAAACATTACTACAATACCTTCCCTCAAACACTCTCCCTTCATATCTAGACATGAAACTTCTACAAGAACAAGAGAAATGCAAAAGCGAACTGAAAAAATGATGCAGCTACATGAATTAAGTCTGCTAAAAGTAAATTTTCTTTTTGATCAATATATTCTTTATTAAATTTGTAAACATCATCTCATACATCGATTTAGAAGCAACAATTATAACATGTTTCCCTAGCATAGTATACTAGTTCCTTATATAATCAAACTTACAGCACGTCCTTCCAATCACACCCATTCATAATCCATTCCATTTTCACTCCTTTCTCCTTCTCCACTCCCTCCCCTGAACTTAATATATCATTCTCTCTTTTTTGTAGTCAGCGGCCTATTTTACTCTCTATATATGTATCCCATTGTTCCCAAACCATCGCGAATGTCTTATGATCGCCATTAATCCCTGGCCCATAGTTCGCACATCACTGATCCTATTTAATAACTCCCTACGAGTGGGAGGCAATGCGG
>CM070035.1:102545373-102569410 GCA_036250615.1 Ptychadena robeensis | reverse complement strand
AGGGCTTTTTGATTCCTTTCATCCCTTCTCACCATAACCTTCACGGGTACTTCTCTCTGCCTCTGACGTGTGATACACAAATGACAAATGTTTAAAAAACCACATAAACAGAATGGAATTCTTGGTGAAAACTTGACCTATAAACTCTCCTGCCTGACCTGTGAACTTTCTAGGCTTGACCAATAAGGATGCTTATTGTCTCTTCTGCTTTTAGCCAAGGCAATAGAAGACAAATCATTCATCTGTCAGATAAGAAGCCTTGTGGAATGTCAACACCAACTTTGCAGAATGTTGCAGATACTTCTGGTTTGGGCCAGTTTTTCAGTGTGCTAGCAAGAGAAGTCATGTTTTTTGCTTCCTTTATCACTATCACTAAGTTTTCACATCTGTCCACACTTGGTCCACATAACAACCATCTCTTCAACATCAAAGAGCAAATGGACTCTGGATAAACAGTCAAGAACAAAGGCCTATTAATACAGCAAACATGGAAGAAAAACAAATGAAACACCTAACAGGGGTTTCAGTGGCCAGATTAACTAGAGCTCGATCCAAACTGAACTGGTTTGTAAAGTCCTAAGTAAATATTCTCACCACATTGTTGCTAAGTGCTTAGGTGATGTTTTGGGAAGACCCATAGGATAATTTATTAGAACAACAGAACAGTTTTGTCTCTGTGTGAGAGAAAAATACAAATAAGATTAGGCCATAAACAGCTGTATGCTAACATTTACATTTCTACAGATTCCGTTGCTTCTGGTGTATCATATTATATTATATTATAATTATATATTTTTTTAATTAAGTGAATGTTACAAATGTGTCTTTTATTTGACATTTGATTTCACATATGGTATATGTGCTTGTTCTAGAGTCAATATTTCAGCAAAACCTACGTTTGTTTCCATCTGAAAAGGTTCATCATTATATCTGATGAGAAGAAAACACTTCCTCAATTGTATACCTTTTTTCAATAAATTTCAAGTTTGTTCCTCTCTTTTGTCTGGGTTTTTAATTTGTATTTCAGTTTGTATCTATAGGAGCATAATGTAGCCACCATGGCATTAAAAATGTCCTCCTGTGGAGAGGGTAGTGTTAGATGAACTAATAGATTTAGATGAATAATTATTATTAATAATACAGTTATTATTAACTTTGTATATTAAATATGATTACCAACAAACTAAGCTAAACAACTTAAGAAGAATATGTATAAAAGATCATTGTAAACACCTCTTCCAGTGTGCTGTCAACAAGGGCCATTTCTAGCAGATGTGGACCCCTATGCAAATTGTTTTGCTAGTGCTAGGGGTGCTAGTAGAAAGTTGTTGACCTGGGGGTGTTGGGCTGCTAGTAGAAAAGTTATTGAGCGGTTGGAGGTGTTGGGGTGCTAGTGGTGCTTCTTCCTCTCCAACACCAACCACTAACCTAGAATACATCCTCCCCAGATCACACTGGTAGGAATTAATGTGAGTACGGCTGTATCAGGGAGGATGCGGATATGCATGCAGTGACTACAATATAGTTCTGTATGTCCATATCTACTGTATGTGTCAAGTCGTAGAAATCTACACTGAATGTATGATTTGTATATGCAATACAACCAAGCAACATTACATAAAACGTATCAACTTATATAATGTTGTATCATTGCTGAATTCTCAAAAAAGGAATCATACAAGCACATAAACAACACAAAGGTAATAACTAAAGTGAGATGTGATGAACGGTATAATAGGGGCCTTGTAAGCACCCATATAATAAAGGACTTAACACAAATGTAAATCCAAACAAAGGCTGAATAGTCTGGTTCTTACCACATTGTCTGGGTTGTTTGCACAGCAATTAAAGTAGGAAGAAGATGTCACTTATCATGTTGTGTTTTTGCTAAATAAACGACTAAATACACTTAGAGACAGTAACCTCTTCCTTAATGGCGGGTTATTTTTAGAACAGGTTTCAGCTACTTATAGGTTGTGTGAATTGATCAGTTTACCATTTAGGGGACATTTGTTTGTGTAGAAACCAGAGTGCTTAATCAGCAGAAGATAAAGCAGCACATTTTCAGTTTTACATCTACTACATATGTATTGTGAACGCAGTTTTTCTATGTTCTAAGATTTCATTATTTTTGTGTTAGTACCCTGTTTCCCCCGAAAAAAAAGGCATCCTCTGAAAATAAGGCACCCTTACATTTTTGCCTCACGCTGAAATATAAGGCACCTCTGAAGATACTGTACTGTAACTCTGGACAGGGGGGATCAGAGGGGGCAATCGAAATGACACAGGAGGGTCAGAAGGGGTTACTAAAATGGTAATCCCCCCTCTGAGTGCCTGCGCCATTTTGATTTCCCCCTCTGATCCCCCCTGTGTCATTTTAAATGATCCCCTTACCCTGATACCCCAGTGCCTTATTCTTCTTCATGGAAAAATAAGACATCCCCCGAAAATAAGACGTAGGGCATTTTGGGTGCAGAAATTTATATAAGACACTGTCTTATTTTCAGAGAAAAACTGTAGTATTTTACTGCATGCTTTTTTATTTTTTATCCACGATTAGAGGCATTAGTTACATTTTACAAATAGGGGTGTTGGCCGTTAGAGAAGATACTACGCCCTGTGACATTTATGCCCTATTATTGTAATCCTAAAATGTGTCATGATCTTTGGGGTTGACAGTGCAGACTGCCAAGAGAACAGACGTATCTCTGTATTAGATCAGATACATAAATATACTTGAATGAATATGCAGATACTGTCAAAAAATTTGCCTATATTAGCACAAAATTATTGATCATAAGAATTCCATAGATGCTCATTTCTATATTATTAGACTGCGATTTGCAGACAATGTAAGGTATGATGGCTTTCCATACGTGGCAATATCAGAATTCTCCAGCAGGGGGAGAAGAGAGCTGCTTTCTAAAAAAAACAATACAAAAGGACTATTTCCTCATGTTTATCATTTTACGCACACACACACACTTTAACACACACACACATACAAATGTTAATACATATTTATGATAATATTGTTTTTTGTTTTTTTTTTTATAACTTATTAACACTTATTCAAGAATTAGTTTTGACAAATGGGTTATGTATGCCAACTTGTACTATCATTGTGTGAGCACTAGGGATGGCTAAATCTCCTAGGCAAAGTCCTTGTGCAGTCTTCCCTTATTCACTGGCCAGTGAATTCATTCAATCATTTAGTGTCATTTTTGTTTGCTGTCTTGGCAATTAGAGAATATTACAGAATCAGCCAATCATCATCAACTGATTAAAGCGAAAGTATACTCAATATGTTAAAAATACATTGGTAAAATTAGAGTTTGACTTGATGGTGGCTTAGAGCTCCACAATCCTAAAATAATATTCTTACCTGCTGTTCTGTAAAATTGTATGAAAGACTCCATATTTATCACCAGGCTTCTGGAGGTTAACACAGGGTGCAATATCCGGAGTGGCCACTGGGGGCTTTAATAGTTTTCAATGGGAATTTTCATCATTGTACTGCAATGTAGAGCCGAGATCATAGAATAAGCCAGCATTCACAGTGCTCTTATGGGTCATCAGAACCAGGAAGTTAGGGGATGCTGCAAGGGATCTTCTTAAATTACTCCTTACAGGTAATTTTTGAAAAATGTTTTATTAATGCTTTCCTCCCTATTATCTTCACTTCTTTTATATTCATAAATGAAAAGCTTTAGGTAATCATACACTTTTCTATAAGTTCTCTTATTGCTACTGGGAGGATTTGGCATCCTACCTGGCCATACACAAGGCGATTTAGCGTTCCTGAACACTGCCCACCTGGAGCAACCAATCCCGATCCAAGAAAATGTTGAACGAACAGGGATCCGACATGTTGGAAAATTCCTGTGGAATTACCGTTACTTTGATTCCCATACAGAATCAACCGGGAATCGATTGCCAAAGGTGGTGCACATCTATTCGCCAAGCGATAAATTGCGTCACCACCACTTCATAAGTTGAATACTGTGTATGGCCAACTTAAGTAACCATAATTTTGTGTTCTCCGAAGACAATCCTCCTGGAGGTTCCCTTTCAATGATAAAGTAGGGAACCATTTTTACAAAGACAGAACTAAACAAATATATATATATATATATATATATATATATATATATATATATATTACCTATTTTAGGACCCTGCATATTATTTGTACCATTGACACTGATCATGAACAACTTAATGTAGCCATATACCTTTAGATTATCCCTCGATAGAAGAGAGAAAGACTGGAGTGTGATGACATCATCACGCTGCAGCCAGCCCCTCAGAGGGTCGGCTTGCCAAATTTCTTTTCTTACCTTAATGTGATGTTATGGGGTGGATTTTTTGGCCCCGTATCATATGCACTCATCTTTTCTGTCTCCTGCCATCACCTCCATGTAGAGAATATTACCTGCTACCTTATATTTCCATTACCTGTGTGTGTTCCCCTGTTGTTTAACATGTACTGACTCAGTAGTTACCAATCTTTCTGAGCCTCAATGCCCACCACACATTGTTTCCTGGATGCTGTTTTTTTATTTTTATTATTGGTTTTGTGTTATTTTTTTACACACATTTTTTTAGTTCTTTAATTAACACTCTGCAAGTACAAAGAGCTTGATGTAGGCTAAAAACCAACAGCTCTTATACAGTTAGGTCTATAAATATTGAGAGATCGACACAGTTATAAAATTTTTTGGTTCTGTATACCACAATCAGTGAAGCAAGCCATTATTAGGCTGAAAAAACTGAACAAACCCATCAGAGAGAGAGCAAAAACATTAGGTATGCCCAAAACAACTGTTTGGAACAATCGTAAAAAGAAGGACCATGGAAAACAGAAGAGAAGAATTTGGAGAAGGAAAGTAACTACTCATGATCCTAGGCATACCACCTCACCCATAGAACAAAATTGATTGCTTAGTAGAGAACCAAACAGCCAGCCCAATAAGAGATTGTCGCATGAAACTTTTAATGACAATCATTTCAGGATGTAATCACTGGTTGTGTGTTAAGCTGGGCATAGACGGTCCAATTCCTGCACGATCTGATTCCCGATCCGATGCCGTGCACGCTTCTGCATCGGGTCGTGCAGGAATTGGAGGCTGTAACTGACGAGGATTGGGCTAAAATCAGCTGTCCTGTCGGATCGCACAGTTATCCGACAGGACAGTAAATTTTAACCCGATCCCATTAGTTTGTCTGGGGATGGCTGCCCCCAGCCAAAGTAATGAGCTGCACATAAAGAGTGCCGTCCGATTCTCGGCACTAGCGGGCGTGCATGATGACGTCATCACGCCGCTCCTAGTGCAGAAAATCGGATAAGGAAAAGACAGTTAATCGTACTGTCTATTTGCAGCTTTAGAAATATTTAATCTGCACAATTCACTATGTTTATTCCTGATCTGTGACTACTAGTCCTTCTTGGCAGCAAGATGGGTCCAGCTTCTGAACACTGAAACAAATGTCATGTATTTGCCAAGCTTTCAATCCTGCAGAGCAGAAGAGAGATGATGCTAACATCATGATTTATTGTATTTTCCCTTGTATGCTCAGCCTGTATTAGCACATCTATTATCACAGAGCAAATGAAGGTAATATTTACTACAGTACTTATCTATTCACAGCAAATGGTTTCCTGTGAAGGGCAGCTTTGTATACCAAAATCAGGGCATAAGGAAAATGTAACTGATGGAAAAATCTTAACCATTCATTATATTGGCTTTACACTTACATATCACAAACATTAGCATTGGTTATTAGGGAGGATACCTGATAAAAGACCAATGCATTGGGTATTAAATTGTCATGGATTATTGAGGTTCCTGCTAAGCTGTTCTCATTATCTTATTCTCTTCTCTCCCTTGTTTTCTCTATAGTGATTGTAAGAAAACAATAACAAATAGAAACCAGGATCCATAATTGCTGTTCTAACTGGATCACCAGTCAATGAAGAGATGTGTAGGTGGACTTGTATAGAGGTGGTTCTTCATATCACTAAAATAAAATTGATAGATGCTGGATTGCATTTCCTGTACATGCTACTTCAGTAAAACATATTCTGCATGGCAAATCAAGCCTTCATTGTCTTCTTTTTTAATTTGCATATATTTTTAGTCATTAGAGAATTAGGCTATGTTTCCACGGCATCAATTTCCCTGCATTTGACATCTGTCAAACCAGGGATGTTGACGCATCCAATGTAAATCAATGGACTAGTACACACATGCATTGATTGCCTGCGCTGGGCATTAACGCAACGCATGTAAGCATAGAGATTGCATTGAATGCGTCAAAAACTCATCAGTCAAGGGGGAAGAGGGAAGAAAGAAAAACAAAAACATATATCGTATGGTATAATGGTGTTCTGCCCAAGATGTTGTGTTCTTCAACTGTGCAAGACCTTGGATCAAGATGTGTAAAAAGCCACATGGAGGCAAAAGTGGGCATGAACCGACAATGTTTTTTTTTCAGTGCTAAATATTTTCTGACAATTAAGTGACATGCATTGATCATACATCCACTGCCTACACAGAGTATTAGTTTAAATGAAGGTCCCCAAAGGTATGCAAAACAGAAACGTTTTTTTTAAGTTTTTGCAAACTTTAACTGTATGTAGAATTAAAGTTTACCTTCAAAAAATTCCCTATATAAATTGGCCCATGGTGATCTTCCCAATAAATTCCCTAGGCCCAGCAACACCCACTGTTCAACTCCATCCTGGGTGAATGGATCTCTTGTCTATAATGGTTGTTTCCATAATCTAAGGCAAAGCAAGAGCTGGTGTTATGAAAAATTGAGAATCACCTCTGGTAAGCAATTTATTTTTCATAGTATACTGTTTATATACAGCAGAAAATAAGTATCAAACATGTCAATATTTTTCTCAGCAAATATATTTCTGATGGGGCTATTGGCCCAAGCAGTCCACACATAAGTAAACAGAACAAATACATCCATGAATTAAGTATATTACTACTTTAAGTGTTGTAGAAAAGTTGGTGTGCTAGTTACATTGTTAGCGTTAGGAAGCAAACTCTAATTATAATTATATGAAATGGTATCATACTATTTGTTCCTAGCTTCCACCATCTATTATTTTAATTGGCCAGCAGGCTTTAATGTCATCATCCACTAAAATGAGGTAGAGTAATTGACCTTGTACATACTATTGAGCTTTGTTTTCCCATTAACTTAAAGATTCAATTTCCAAAATTTATCATGACAAAGAATCTTCAGCAGGCAGGTTCATTCCAGGCAGGTGTCTCACACTTAATCTTGTCTTTGCTATCCCAAAAGGATAAACAATGTGACAGCTTCACTCTTTCTTCCTTATCTTATGAGCACTCTCCCTCTGGGTAGATGTATGTCACCTGAGTGTTTCACTGGTGTGGCAACTTGGTGCTTACCTGTATATCTAAGCTGCTTGTTGCAGTTGATAACCTGCTGGAGGCAGTTTTCGATCTTGATATTTTCATCAGACCCAATCTAAATCAAATCCAAAGTAGTACCACATGAAAGGTCCGATCGTAATATGACCAAAATCGCTGATTTTCCAACATGTTCGATCATATTTTGATCGATGTTTTGATCTGCATCAGACAATTTTCACCAATTGAACCATGTGTGCAGTATACGATTTAAGTCTGATCAATGTAAACTTTGATTGTTTTTGGTCGATCGAACGCTAAAATCAAACTGTGTATGCCAAGCTTAAAATTATAGATTATTATAGAGAAATGAGGAGAATAAGTTTGGCATACACGGGTAGATTCCTGTGCAATCAACCCCCGATCAATCACAGTGTGGTGACATGGGCACATCAATTCCCGTTTATTGGGCACCCATTCTCCCAAGCTCACAGCCCGTGTTGTGTTGTGAGAGATTCACTCACTCACAACACAAGGCTGCGAGCTGGAGAAAGTCAGCCAGTCAGCCTCACAGAAATGTGCTGGCTCCGCCCCATTCACACTGAACACTAAAGCTAGGCTGTTCAGCAGCACCTCCAATACTTTAAATGGAGATTCTTCTCTCAATTCAAAGTAATGGAGATTGAATGGGGTTTTACAAAATGTTGGAACCATGTTCAATTGAGTTTCTTCGAGCTGCATCTATTGATCCTGCTCAAAGGAAGGCTTACATGGGTAGATTTGTAAATAGATTAGAGCACAATCAAGCACCGTGAGCACAGCGCTCGATTGTACTCAAATCTTTTTAAAGATCTACCCATGTATTCCTAGCTTAAGGTGGTTTGTTATATCTGTGGACTAGAGTGTGGACAAAGATCATAGGACTACAGCAATGTTCAAAGACTACCATGTGTATGAATAAGAAAAGGATGGTGTAATCATGGTGGTGAGATGGTGGACATGGGTGCTAAAAAGATGCCCTAGGCAGTTATATTTGCCATCTAACCTCACAAGATTACAACATATTTCCAAAAAGTCTGGCTATACCTAGATCAGAGGTGGGCAAACTTTTTGACTTGTGGGCCACATAGGCCTATTAAGTTTGATAAAAGGGCTGGACCAAGAGTCTCTAATGGCCATAGGGGTGCCAATTCCATGCATCGCCGGCATCAATATTGATGGCAGTGATATGTAATAGGCGACATGTGACAGGGACCAACACAAATTGTGGGGATAATCCATATTAAGTCTGTGCCCAACATCCCACTATATAGATACAAAAACATATGTTGGTCAAGAAAAAACTCGATACCATTTTAATTTCCTGCACTTAAAAAAAGCGAATTCCGAGAGACTGCCTGTTGTCGTCATAAGGATGTGCCCACATTGTCATGCTCACACCACTGTATCATCCCCAAGGCAATGTTTGAACACCTTTAGACATTATGTGCATTATGTGAGCCCACACCTGACCTAGATGCTGAATCTGTGTATAGATAAATGAGATTGTGTAGATTAACAGGTCAACAGGTCAAGCTCTTTAGTGAACACTGTTAAAGTACCTGTCTCACCACTCACAGTTACACAATGATTGCAAGATTGGTGGCCAGAAGATGTTAACCTGATGGTAAGCAACTACAAGTCTAAGCAGTCTTTCTGTTGGCAGAACATCTATGACCCAATTGATCCCTAAAAACAAACCTACCCATTGTTACAATAGCTACTGTCCACATGTTATTATTTCTTTCTTCTCTTAAGCTAGCTTTGCATATGAAAAAAGAGTATGTATAATGTATAAAAGGGGCAAACAACTGACCCCAAATCACAAAACATGCTTGGACACATGAAGTACCTTTAACCAGAGAGAATTTTAGTGTTATATAACTTAATATGAAGCATGCATGCATTTTAGGGTTGTTTCCCATCATCACAAAAATATTTCACTTGACTATATTCTACTTTGGAATACTTCATCCAACATCAGAACATCATTTGCTTCTGGTCACATTTATTGTGAAATACATTACATTTTCTGTGTGTAACCACTCCTAAGGTCAAGGTAACCTAAGAAATCAAGATAATGTAAAATGCTCTTGACATGATTCTGAGAATCTGGAAAGGACTTTTACAGTTTTATGCAAAGTAATTATTTCTAAGAAAATGTTGTGTGTTCTAGAATAGCGAGATTATATGACTTGTATCCCTTTAACACAAGGCTGAATATGTATTCAAGAGGTAAGAAATTATGGCAATTTTCTCCATTTTAAGAACCTCATGCTCAGTTGATGTAATCATAACTGAATAAAACAAAATATTGCAGCCAGAATCAAAAAGAACAGAAAAAAGCCGTTCTCAGGAAACAAGAAGGAAAAAAAGTTTGTTTCTCAAGATTGCTTTATCATAAAAACAAAAAATGAAGTGCCATGATACATGTATCCCTAAACAGATTAGAAGAAATAAAAAAAAACAAAAAATAGAATGTTTTTAAAGCAATATAGTGATTGAGAACCCACCTTAACGAGCAAATATCACACCAGGGCCACCACCTTTAAGACAGCAGCTCACTGTAAGATGTTGATTCCTAAAAGCAAGAAGCCACTATCTGTGATATATTTTAAGACGCTTTAACAATATTAACTCGGTAAACATCCATAATTATACAAACTATTGATCATTGCAATTTCTTTCATGGCAATTTTGCTTATAGGAAAAGTAAGATATAAATGCCTGAAGTGAGAGCTAAATGCCTGAACTCCAAGAAGAATACTGGATTCTGGAATCAGGAATTGATAATTGTCATCTGGCCAAGACTGTACATATGACCGCCCACCTACTCAGCTGGTTAAAATATAGCACCATTGACCAAAAACTCATGATTTTATGCCAGTATGCATTACAGTGCTTATTAACTCTAAACAGTAACAATAACACCAAATAGGCTATGTACAATATATACATAAAAAGCCTCTGTAAAGTGAGCATAAAAATTTATAGTATGGTACATAATTGACAATCAATCTATATTCCGTTAAATAGTCCCATGCACAGAGCATTTACATATTACAGTTAACACCTAGATTTATTGTAGTTTTACTGATGCATTGATACACATATGGACATATTACCGGGCAGAGCTGGAAAGCCATTGGGTGATTGCCAAATTCCTGTAATGGAGGAGTCTGCTTTCCTGCAAAGATTGGCTTCCCAATCAGACTCCACAGAAAAGAAGATATGGCCAGTGCATCAAGAGTCTCTTGTGCCTGACAGGTGGTGGACCCAGCCCAGGACATTGTAGGCAGATGACTACAATAACAGTAGGATAAAGTACTCCATGGTACTCCATAATTGCCAAATATGAATCTATGAAAAGATGGCTGTAATGATAAAAAATCCCTAAGCTGATAGACATCATGTAGAATTAATTCAAAGTTTTTACATTCAAGTTTATTGGCCTCATATGTTCAATACAAATACTTAACTTTTCTATACAGAAACAACATTTTCATTATTGGATAAAATAATATAGTGTATATTACGGCATTAACGGAACAATCAACCCGACAACGCTTCAATGTCAGAGGCACACGTCGGCAAGAGGAGATGAGAATTGCCAAATGAGGACTGCATGCAGTCTCTGCCTCTGATTGGTGGTTTTAGCAGTGAGGAAAGGGAAAAAGTATAAATACTATTTATAACTTTTTGCTTTACCTCCAATACAGCCAAATCAGGGGCAAAGACTGCATGCACGCCACTCTGTGTATTTATGAAATAGTCTTGTGTTTCTCTGTGTCTGTATGATGATGTCATTCACAGACAAGTCTACTTAACTTAAAGTTTGGTGACAGGTGACTCAATCAGACAAAATTTGTTAATGCCCTACTCTACAAACTATGAGGGCCTGAAGGAGAGCACTACCCATTTTGCTGTGAGTAAGCTTTACTACATGGTACACCCCTTACTACATGGAACACCCCTTACTACATGGTACACCCCTTACTACATGGAACACCCCTTACTACATGGTACAACCCTTACTACATGGAACACCCCTTACTACATGGTACACCCCTTTCATGCAAAATGTACTGCAGCATGAATTTTTATGCCACAGCACAAATGTCTCCCATACAATAGTATGGGAGGTATAATGCAGCGTATTGTTTACCAGCAGTTTACACTAACGCAGGCATTGCCGGTAAACAATACAATGTGGCTAGTGTGAAAGGTCCCTACACATTTTTATTGCTTGTTCTTTCTTCTTTCATATTGCATCTACCAGAGGATATCTAATATTTGTCTCATTGCTGTGTTACAATTGTATCGTACTTACTGATATATAAATTATACATGGAAAATGTTCTGTTCTTCTTTTGTATATATAAAACAAAGGAATAAAAATAGAAGCTTTAAAAGTAACGTCATAATCAGGCTCCAGGCCTGCAAGTGCGTTCTTGACACAATAATGATAAAACTCATAAAAATGGAAAAAACATTCAAATATCAATGACCAGGAAGCAAATGACATCCTAAATTAGGCATCATATGTATTCTCTTTTTCAGTCATTTGTTTCTCTTTTAGCAAATTGGCTGTTCTCGACCTGCTGTCTCCAGTGTCCATCCCAAGCATCCTGTTGGAGGAAGACCTGTTTCCTGCAGCCAGAGCACTGATTACATTCCAGGCTATTCCAGGCCCCAAAGAAAGACTATGTAATAGATTTCTTATGTGGCTGGGAGGTGGTAGTGGTGGACCCTAGGTCAAACTACATTACTACAGAAAATTACAAAACATCTGACCTACTTAAAACAAGAAAGAACACCGAAAAACGTCAAAAGTTCAAATGTTTTTCTATACCATAAATATTCATTGCTGTTCAAGTGTTCTTTGCTGATCAGAGCAATTGCTGCCTTAATCTAAATTCTGTCATCAGAATCTCAATTTAGGGTATTGTTCATAACATGGACGTTAGAACATGAATCTGACCTGAAATGAAGGAATATTTTATTGCTTGGGAGGATTTCATTTTTAGCTGGAGTGGGGCAAGCGTAGAGGCAACTGTGCCCATATTATCACTATGAGCAACTGCCCCAGATTATCCATAGGGAAAACTGCCCCCATATTTTGTCTGTGGGTAATTGCCCCCATATTATCCTATGGTAAATTTCCCCCATATTATCCCTATAAGACAACTGCATTTATATTATCTTCATGGGTAACTGCCCCCATATTATCATGATAGGCAAATGCCCCAATATTATTTCTGTGGGAGACTGCCAGGAGAACAACTCGTTTTGGGCCACCCATGTGAAATGTATAATATATAAGGGCTATAGCACATATTTTTTAAGTCGTAGTTCAACTTCAATAAAAATATATAGTGCCTGAAGTTTGGCTTTAACAGAAGCAGAAGACATATAATAAGAAAGTTTTAAATGTTGTCTGCAAGAGGTGTAATGATCCTGGTAATCTGACTATGATAAATAAAAAGTTGATTTGGTATACTTTGGGTTAATGTGGCAGGTTGCTAAAGGATAATCAGGTCTCTAAAATATAATTCAGCAGAAAATAATGGGCATTAGTCGTGCACAATAAAAAAATACCTAAAAATTAATATTAAACAGTCTCTGAGTCATGTCATTTATTCTGATAATAAATCACTTACCAGCAACAGGTTTCTTTCTTTCTTTGTGGAAAATCAGTCACGGAAGTGACATTTTACAATAGCAAATGTGTGAAATGTGTCACCCAAGCACCTTGAACTTGTATGTGTTCACTTAGCTTTGTTTAGTTTACTGTCTACAGTGTGCCCATTCTCATAACATTGAAATCTGTATACTGACTCCTGGCCACAGTTCTGTTAACGTCATTTATCGGAGACTGGATTTCTGCCAGAAAATAATGTAAAGATAGTGCACAGTGGATGACAGCATGAGGCAAGTGCTAACGTAAGCCCTTATCACTCACATTCAGAGATGTATAGCTCCAGTGTTGCTAATGACTTTGCAGAATCGTTTCAAGGTAAGCAAGTAAGAAGAGGAATTTATCATTACCCCAAAGATTAAACGCCAGATAATGGAATTTAGCTTCCAGAAAAATTGTCTCTAGAGAACCTATTAGTATGTGTTATTTTTAAATAGCTTAAGATCATTCTATTTTTTTCTACAGAAAATAGTGGCTTACCATCGGCTCTGTTTTATGTAAAACACTAAATTAAACAGAATAAATAAAATTTTTGCTCACTTAAATAAAGTAATGATGTAACTGTGACCAAGCCATGTGGGAGTTCCCAGCCGAATATAGTTATTTAAGGTTCCAATTATGGGTGGAGTTAAGGTCTTCCCTTGGGGGAGAGTGCAGAGAGAGGTTCACTGTTGGTTCCTGTGGGAAGTGGGCATTGCATGCCTGCGGACACCAATCATAGCTGAGGTGTGTTTACAGACATCCCCCTTGTCCCCCTTTAGGGGCAAGAGTGCCCTAGCCCTAAAGTGTTGTCACCGTGTGCAGCGAGGGCTAGGCCAGAGACTTTTGGGAGGCAACAGCATTTTCCACATGGCTGGCACAAAACTGATGCACTGCACCTGGTGAACATCAATAAATACCAGTTCTTACACCAATCTGTCAGTGAGCATATTGACATTAACGGGAGTGTGCAAGACCCTGTGATAAGGCTCACCTCAAAGGATGAGGGAGGTTCTACTGGCATTTCAGGCATGGCTGCAAGGCGATGATTAAAGCAGTTTCTAGTTGACCCCACAAGTAGAAGGAGGTTGTAAAGAAGGAAGGTCTGGCTGCGAGATGACAGTGAGTACCCATTCCTAGCGGTCTCCCTGATTAGCAGGGGGGCACCGGCTGTGATGGAGGGCCTAGTGGAATACTCTGCCGCCGGGTGCAACCGTCTGCAGGAGGGGCCAAAAGAAGGTACTGGAAGATGCCAAACCCTGACCCTTGGTTCACCGCGGTATGTGTTGGTACACTCAGCTCACAAAGGGAGGTGCACACATATACCTTACAATCTTACCATACAATTTTTGTACAATCATCTTTTGTTTAAACAAAACCATGTAATATGAGGACCTTTCTAAACATTCCAATAACTGTGTATTCTATCAGTGAGGCCCCTATACTTCATAGTTGTTGGTAGATCTAAAAAAAATTGTACAGATTCAATAAATAGGAGTTACCAATGTTTCTTCTTCACTAGGGTACCTAGGTGCCCAACCTGCTGCCCTTTGGGCGTTCTTCAGCGGCCCCCCTTAGTCCTTCATTGGTGGCCCCCAAAACCTAACTGTTAATGCAGAGGAACTCTCCTGTCTGCATCAGAGGCAATAGCTTTGATGATATATATGAGGCACAAAACTTGATGATATTTATGACTCAAAATGTGCATTACCATACTACAGTGTTCCCTAATGTTCCCTATAATATTAAACAAGTTTTGTTATTTAGAATATTGTCTTGTGGCTATTTATGCTGCCATTTTTTTTTTCATTTTAAATGCGTATACAAGTCAGTAGAGATTGAAAATGTTATGTGCGGCCCTTTAGTGATGCCGAGGGCCGCACTTGTGTCCTTCCATATAAACTCAGTTGCCCACCACTGGTATACAAGATAGCTGCCCCTTTTTTCCCCAAATTGTTACAACTAAATTCACTCCCCAATAACCTAACTGGAATAACTGAGACTCATACTGATTGAAGTTTAAATTGCACAGCAACCATTAATTATGAACATATATAAAATATAATACATAAATTAGAAAATAGGTCCCTTGAAGGCAGTTATCCAGCACCCTATATCTGCATTACCCAATATATAGGCCTCCAGGTGCACTATACTGACTCTGAGACACTTACAATAAAATGCAGATTTTACTGAAATTACGGAACTTTTTCCCTGGCACTCCGTCATCCTTTTGAAACCTGAAAACAAAGAAATTAATCAAAATTATATTAACAGTGAGGGAGGGAGGGTAGTAAATTCAGCTGACGCACACTATCCTCCGACTGAAGTTAATTTGGTCACCACCAGACCTGACCAATCAGGTACATAATAACATAATAGCATTTTAAGATTTACTTACTCTTACAGCCTGAAATAAAAATACTTATTATTAATAATAGTAACAAGTATATATTTAGGCTAATACTAGAGGTGTAAACATAATGGAAAGAAAAGCCATGGTATCATGTTTGCTCACTGTGTTTTTATCTCAAGAAAATAATACAGTGTCATAGAAACCTGTAAGGTATTAATAAACATTCATTTTAGATATCAATATTCCACTGGCTGGCATTTTACAGTAATATCAAGATGTTCACAGTCATACACTTGGTGGCCGCTCAATTACATGTACCTTCTAAATCTAAGTAACCAAAAGGTAATTGATGTGGATGAACATTTACTACACTCAGTATCTGAGACATGAGGACATGATATAGAGGTTCATTTACTGGTTGGCTGAGCACTTAAATGTGGAAGTTGCCATTTAAGCAACGTTCATCATGAAACTATGTTGTATTTTAGTAGCAGATATACTGTAACTAGGTCTTTGAGAAGAAATAGCATAATTAACAATGGTACTTTTATTATAAAAATATGAAGACTTTGTCATTGAGAAGTCAATCATTGTATATTTGAGTCTAGCAGTTTCTTCTGCACATGGTTAGACCACTAAGCCATTTCTTACTATTTCCAGTAAAGAAAAGTACTGGCGGTAAGTCACCCTATGCATTTCAAAAGGGAAAAACTTGCCCAATGCATTTCGAGCAGAGCTTTCCGCATCACGCTTATGCTTCCATTGATATTTAATGGGTGCATCATTTGTCATTGACTAGTGGAACCCATCACAGTCAAGTGTAAACAAGTCCTTAAGGGCAAACCCTCTAAAACTAACCAACGAATTGAACAACCCTCTGGATGTAGTAAAGAGAGAAAAAAAACAGGATTCTTGGTGTGACTGACATCATTTGACATCACTGGATGCTATACATTAAGAACATAACAATATTTATCCATTGTGTTATAAAACTTTTTTGGAAGTGTATTTTAAATGTAGAAGGGTCAAATGAGGTAAAAACCTTACCAAGGAGAAATGTGTCAGCCCCAAAGACAGCTTGTTTGGATGCACATAAGGCCCTTTATAACACCCCCCTCTTGAGTCATTATAAAAGAATTTACCTTTATGTGGGCACCTACCTTAATGAGCGCAAATGCAGGTCATTTAGACTATTGTTTTGGGAAGTTCATTCACTAAGGCTTTCTCTACACTGCAGAAAACTGCATGGTTTTCCAAGGAATAGATGCAGAACACCTGGCCGGGCATTCTGGATACGGGGGCACAGTACCAGTTGTTTACCAATGGGCACAGTTTGTGACACACACATACAGCTTCCTATACTTATTATTGGCAAGCCGAAAACATGGCAAATACCACGCCCTATACCCCCTGAAAACAGCAGGTAAACCACGGATGGACGCCCATGCGGTTTAAGATGCAGCATGGTATAGACCCAGCCTAAGATGTTAGATGGGAAGAACAGAGTACTACTATCACTGCAGATGATCACTACTTCTTGCTAATCATGCATTGTACCTCCATTACTGTATGTGCATTATTTTATTATTATGGTATATCTCCTCCATCAACAGAACTCACCGTTGTTTAACTAGTTTTTGCTTGTTTGGAACTTTGTATATGTTCTGTATTATTCAGTATAGAGAGCTGTTGGTTTCTTATTAATAAAGAATACTCATAAAACAACTACTGCCTTCATGTAATTATTGCTTTCCTGTAAGGATTATGCTTCTGTCAGTAGTAATTATATAAGGTTTAGCCATAATAGTTCACTGTGCTCCCCTTCTGTTTGTGGAATCTCACCACCCACATTGAGTATTTCTTTTGAATGTTCTTCACACTTGTTGGGTCTTAAGACAGAAGCCCCCATGGAGTCTTGCAAGTGGGAGATTAGGTAAACTTTAAAACAAGGTTATGTTTTGACTATTACTGCCTAAGAAGTCCAGATAATATTAAAATAGAAATACCTTTTGGTTTTTGGCTTGTCATAATGAATTATTACAAGGAGGCGGCTGAGGCAGCAGATGACCCTCAGGTATGGTACAGACTAATGTGCAGCATATGGAGAAGCTTCCAAAACAAACTTCTTACTTTATGAAGTTATTAAAAACATATTCTTAATAACAAGCATTATCGTGGCTATATCAAACCTTATTAAAGTTCATCTTGTTGCAGTTTACCAGCCCTTAGATGCAGTAGTTGCTATAGTTTTCTTTTTTATATTTGTTCCCTTTATTTTTATCTGATAATCCTAAAATAACAAAAATCCTAGTGGTTACATGCATCACTTTTTTATCGATGCAAAGTTGTACAATCCACTTGTCTGCCTTTGTTAACTGTCAAAGCTACAGATCTATACCCAGTGTAATTTTTTTAAAAGGTCCTTCTATTAAGAACTTATTCCACCTAGCCTCTCTATGCTGTAAATCTAGACTCTCACATATATTTTGGAAGTGGCTTCAACAAGCAGATGGGTGGACAGTTTTGGGGAGGCTGTACAGAGGAAACAGCCACTGCCAAGCCTTGTGATGCAAACAACATACATTTTCTGAGCAGACCAAAGACACAAGGAAGATCCCTATGGACCATCTGCAACCCCTGTTCCCAAACCACTCTCTCTGTCTTTTGGCCCCCATACATGCACAGATATTAGCTGCCGACCAATTAAAAACTATAAATTTTTAGATCGGTCGACTGAAAATTGGTGCATGCCCACATGGTCCGATCAACTAAATTTGATCGTAATTGTGAAAAAATCGATCAAAACATGATCGGACATGTCGGAAAATTTTGATCGGTTGAGTACAAATTGTTTTGTAACCGACGGATTTTGATCGTTCTGGATCATTTGCATACTAATACTTCATTGTCATCAAATGACCATGCCCTCTGTACACAGCACTACCAAATGAAAAAATAATCGCCCATTTAAACGGTCAATTTCATGGACGATCAAAAATACAAAAAAAATAATCTAATCTAATGATGAGAGTATATACGATGATGATAATGTCAGTCCTGATTGGTTCAGTTTCCTTTTATTTAGCTAAGCTGTGAGGTATTTCAGGAGGGAACATGTTGCATCTGAGAAATCCTCCATATTTCACACCATTTGTACATATACACCATTGCACATTTGTATACATGGCTAAATGCTATGTTTCTATTGCGGCAAAAATTACTCCTCTCTCTCAAGAACCACAGCTGTACTGTCAATGTCTTTGGCTTTTTTTTACAACTAGGAGAATGGTCAATGACTTCTAGGGTTGGGTAAAATGTGGCTGGACAGCTGGGAGGACTAGAAGTGCTAAGTATGTGTAAAGGAAAAGATACCCCATGGTGTAGTTCATTTGCTTTTAATGTTACGAGTTTAAAGTAGCTTAGGCTGAATGGTGGGCCCAACACATTTTCACATTATGAAACACTCTTTTCAAAAAGTTTGGACAGTCCTGCTTAAGGTATAACTAAAGAGACTTGTATGATAATCTAAATAACTACCTATACTTAGTAAATGGTACTTGTTAAACTTCAAGGGACTAAGACTTTAAATGCCCTTAAAACCAGGTGATTCGGTACATGTTGAATTTGTGTTTTTTTATGGGTGGCCATAGTTCTGTTCCAGAAATGACAATGAACAGGTTCCTCTCAGCACATAATTCCCTTTCAAGCTAATATTGATAATAATGTCAAAGCTTCCAGTATAATAAAAGGCAAACAGTAAGCCAGAAATGTGTTTCCTGAGTTTTATGACCCATGTGTATCTTATGATCACCAGTATGATTCTCACTGTAGTTCTATGTATAGAACATTCTGGAGAAAAAATAATTTGCTACCGTTAAATTCTATTTACCATAAAATATATAGATCACATGAACCATCTAGACTTTACTGGTTTCTAGTTAATCATTGACCATTCAAACACACTGGAGCTATTACATAAAGGACAACCAATGTCTTATTTATTTGAAAGTAATGTTAAGTTGTCACAAACATTATTCTTATGCTAGCCATACACTCTGAGATAAAAATTAGGATCCATTAAAACAGACCAATGTATCCCGGCGGCGTTATCGGTTTTGATCGTAATATTCTGCAAAAAAGCTACCACATTGAAAATCCAATTTAGGATCGTATTTTTTTTTACGAGGATGTCATCGAAATTCATCGCCGTTTATATCGGCCATTAGGATGTATTTTTTTTTTAAAGGGGAAGCCTCGGCAGTAATTGGTCGGTAAACACTATGAAGTTTCCCGATGTTGCCAGACCAATTAAAAATTTTGAACATGTCCAATAAATTACGATCGTAAAAAAACGTCAATTACGATCGTAATATATCGGTTGTACCATGTGGACATGTGCAGATTTCGGGACGATAAAATGCATTCATTGGTCGGTTTTAATGGATCCTAATTTTTATCTCAGAGTGTATGGCCTGCTTTAAAGGCATCCATAATTCTTTTAGCTCATATCAGCACATCTACAAAGTGGTGGAGTAGATAAAAGTCTTTGGACAGTCCTAGTGATTGTAGTGTGATGTATCTATTGCAACAGGAAATGATTTAAAACTCTTGTCAAGGGAAACAATGTCCTCATTGGGATATTTAGTATATTACTTTGTGGAAACAAGACATCAATTTGCTTTTGCCTTATGCTCGGCATACACAGTGGGGCTGTGGGGCGACAGGGATCTGTCGCCCCATGTGGGCACATGCCGATTAGCGCCCGATTTTTAACCTGACCGACGGCGTGAGCGCGCACACCCGTCGGTCAGATTAAAAATCGGCCGCTTATCGGCATGTGTATGCCTAGCATTAGATGTTGTGACTCTGGTCACCATGACAAAGACATTTAAGAAACACCAACGCATAGACACCCAGAGAGATTGCGCAGTACTAACGGTGCAACGGGGTAATGCAGGTAAATTGGGTGGTTCCATATTTTTCACACCTCCCACTCTGCCATACTTCACGGTGACTGGGTTAAGGACTCTAGATACTGAGGTATGTATGTTCCTTGAACTCATTGGAGAAGTAGCTTGGAGTGGCTACAAACGTTTTTTACACAACTTATCAAGTAATTATTTAAGATAGGTTGAACATGACTAACTACTGCTAGCTATGCCATGACCTGGATGAATGAAAACTTTATAGACAAATCAGGAAAATGATCACTATCAGAGAGGTATCAGTCATTTACTTGAATTACCACTGAACGGTTTTCTTAAGAGGTCAGCACTGAAAAAAGTAAATATACCTTATGTGGCTTAAAATTCTCACTGTACAAATGCTATTGAAAGATAACGTGATGACGTTGAAGTGAAGCATGGGGTATGCCATTAAGAATATGGTTTCCTGTCCCTACTTTTTTGAGGTCAGTGACCTACAACAGCTGTTAAGGTTAGAAAATAAGAAATAATACTTTTTCTTGCATACATAAAAAACAAAAAAAACAAATAAAGTTATTGAAGCTATTGGAGAAGCAGAAACCCCAACCTATAGCAACTAGTATTCATAGAAGGAAGGATCATTAGAGGCAATTTGTATATCTTGCATGGACATTTCCATGAAAAATATCTCCAAGCCAGTTACTGTGCCTTAGTTAAGTATTAAAAATGGCTCCATTAATAATCAAGAGAAAAGTACAACTTCATTTTGCACCACATTGCTTCATTTTCTACACTTATGTTGTCTTGTGTAAGGGCCCCATACACCTTTAGATTTCTCTGTTAGATTTTTTTTAGATGTTTTACCAAAACCATGTAATATGAGGACTTTCTAAACAATCAAGTCTACCTGTGTTCCATCGCAGAGGACCCTATACTACATAGTTGTTGGTAGATCTAAAGGATATTTGACAGAGAGATCTAAAGGTGTATGGGGACCCTAAAGCAGGGTTCACACATGGGCCAGATCGATCATTTTTGAGCGGGACCAATCATACCGATTGAAAACTTGGCCGATGTCCATTGCTTTGCATGGAGACCGCGGGGTCAAGCTTCTGACAAGTTCCTGCCTGGGAGAGATGTCCCAGACACAGTTTCGGCTGCACAGTTTCGCATTCGAACAAGCTCCCCTCCTGCTGTCAGAAAAAGGATCTCGGCAGTATCGGCTGAGCTGCAGTAGTGTAATTTCGTAATTTTTTATAATAGTGCATAGTGTAATTTTTTTTAATGTTTATACACATTAGCAGTGGATTCTATCACCATGTTTCGCCCTACATGGGCTTCTTCAGGTCATGTACAATACATACACTGTTTCTAAGGTTTTATCTGTTTTCACCTGCTAGTGATTAATAGAGATGGTCGCAGCTGACTTTCTGAGTTGAAAGCCCATTAATATGCTATGCTATGAAATTTCCACTTGACTTGATTAATTTATGCAAAATCGATTTGTGTTAGGGCAATACTTTTTTGTAGTATACCATGGATTCTTCTCTACATCTTCAGCAAGTTTGGTGATGATACTAAGCTCAGAGGCGTTGTAATCAACTCGAAAATTCATTGAAAAGTAAAAATAGGTACAATCTGTCAGTTACCAATTGTTTTTTTATTATTATAAAAAGTATTTTTTTCAGGAATCTTTAGATGTATTTAAATATTTATATCAAGAGACTAGGGTAAATTTCTAAATCTATCAATAGGTTTAGATGAACATTATCTGGATTTAAAGCTGTGCCCATAGTTATTTGTGTGTATAATGTTTACGTGGAATTTTTTATGAAGACACATAAGTCTGTGAAATATTAACTTTTCTTATGTGCCCTGTGAAGCATGTCAGTTAAACCAGTGTTATTATTTAACATCAGGTTCTGAATCATCTTCTATTTCATAGGTTCTACCTTTCCTGCCCTCTGTTTTCTTGAAAAGTCTCTTACCTTACTGCATTCTGCATTCTATCATTCCACTCAATAAAAAGTCAATCGAATATCAAAACAATAAAGTGAATGGTTATGACTGGTTGTCAGATCTACTACTCAAATAGTTTAGATGCCCTTGATAGAATATAGAAGTAGCCAGATCTAACTTTATTTATGCACTATGAGCTTCAAAATAGCTAGAATGGCCAGGATACATTTAGATAAAGAACTGCAGAGCTACACAACTCCCATGTCACCGCTTTATCCTTTTATAAGCTCATTCATTTCTTTAATTATTTAAAATGGTCTATTAAGGGATGGTATATACCCCAGGTGCTCAACCTATTCAAGACTACTTATAATGAATAGCACTATGGACATACTGATTATAAGATACAGATAAAACTCTTAAGGAGTTTACCTAAAACATATTTATTTACTTTCTGAAACATACATTCACTGAATCAGTAGGAGGGAAATGGTTGTCAGACACTCCTCTTACCATTAGGCTGCCTATGTAAATTTACACTTAGGCTATTGAGCTTTGTAAACCACATCCATTGTCCGACAGAGCAGGTCATCATGTGAAGATGGCACCTTTTCCCTCATGTTCAGTCTACTTACCTATGATCTTTGACTTGCCTGCCTCTACAAACGCATTCCTAGCCCACGTTTTGGTTTACCCAGTTGTTATTTCTACTATGCACTGTGCCGCATGTATGAAGGTAGATGCATGCACAATACGCACCCATATTTTTTTGGGAGCGTGTTTTGAGTATGCCAAATGGAGTCTAGGCCTAAGAGTTCAAATTTCCTGCTTTTCCCCTGGCAAGATTATCTATTCAAATGCTGGAACTTAAATACGTCTGGAGAAGCAGATATACTGGCTGCACTGGCTATATATTTTTGGTTAAGAAAATTTTCAGCATAGAAGGTCCATGTTCTTCTTACTTTCTCTAAACTACAGTGATATCTTTTGTAAACTTTAAACCTGTCTACCTCCATGTAATAGAGATCATTGAGATCCATATTTGTATGGATTTAGTGGAAGAGAGATGTACACACCCAAGAACAGGAAGTGTGTTAGGAGAAAAGAAGATCAGTAAACATAATCACTAACATTCCAAATACATTCAACACATTAATTTAATCTAAAAGGCATTTTATATATTAAAAAAATCCCTTTAAAAATAGCTAACATGTGACTGTTTTTAACTAATGTTATTTGGAAAAAAAGCACATGAAATCAACTCTTAGTCACCTTAAATGAAAAATAAATCCTCTTTGATGATGTGAATTCAAGAAGACAATCCTTTACTTCTCATTATTAAAACAGCAATTTCCCAGTACTATTATCACACATGTAGCTGTAATAATCATTTTATAAGCCATCTGAAACAATTATTGTTGTTTTTGTATTAGGTGACATTTAAATGTTCCCAGCAGGAATGTTCTATTAATGTGTGCGCTGGTATTATAGTGCAAATAACAAACCCACATGTATGCTGATCTTAAAACTAGCTGTAGGCCCACCATCAATGCATGTGGTAAGTAAGACAACTATGTATAACACAACATACGGTAATCAAAAGGTCATGATTTCAAGCTACTATGTATGTGTAATGCTAGGCATACACATGCCGATAAGCGGCCGATTTTTAATCTGACCGACGGGC
>CM070035.1:102502713-102545273 GCA_036250615.1 Ptychadena robeensis | reverse complement strand
GTCACTATACTACATAGTTGTTGGTAGGTCTCATGAAAGTTGTATGGAGGAATCTTAAGGCGTATGGGGGGCTTTAGGCATACAAGAACAAAAAAACGTTCTACTCAGCAGATGTAGTCAGGTGGTTGGTTTGAAAGCCAGAGGGACAAGAAGCTAAATTTTCAAAAATAGTGGTGGTGAAAGTTTGTGAACCTTTTAAAATAATAATGTGATATAAACATTTGCTAAAAGCAGACAAAAACATTTTTTTTTCAGAAAAAGAGAGAAAAATATATTCTAGATGATAAAATTAAAAATATTGTTGTACTCCCATCAATTGTTTTATTTTTGGAAAAATATATATTATATATTAATGAATAAACGTAAATAAATAAATAAATATGTGAATCATTAGGACTCCCACATAAGAGTCTGGTGTCAATGGAATATCAGTTAAGTGTAAGTTAGAGATCATGTTTTATTTAAAGCCCAAGTATCCAGCAAAGACTGCTCACACATACAATGCATTTGTGTATGTGAATCAAGGCTTGCACCTCTGAGGACTTCTGAAAAATGGTTGATGTCCTGATGAAGAATTTAAGATTCAAACTAAAGAGTTTAGACTTCTCCAGTCATAATTTGCCCACATTTTTTTGATGATTTCAATGCTTCTAGTCATTGCACAGTGCAGGTCAACTGAACCATGAGTACTCCCACTCCTCCTAATACAACTCCCAAACAATTTCCATACTGCCTGATACAAAGCAGAGGACTCATCTTCCTCTAGTCCTGCAGGACACATCTGCCACGTACAGCACACTTCTATAACTATACAAGACATTACATATTTTTGTTAGGGGCCACATGACAGTAAACTTCATCAGACTGTAATCTATTGTAGTGTTAAACTATGTTGCTCTTTAATGTTTAGCTACATTGAATTTTCCATTTAGCTAACTGCCCATCTGATATGTTAAGTACTGTGTTATTATTAACTATGTGGAATAATGGAGATTAGAATAAACGTAACACACACCAAAAAGGTATTGTGCTATTAAAGTTTTGAAAATTAGAGTTTTGCCAAGCACTGTTATGTAAAGCATCAGTAGTGACAAGGTTATAATGTGCTATATGAACTAATTGTCAACATGCCAAAAAATAATTTTTATCAAATCAATGGCTTGACTGTCTGCAACAGTTTAACTTAATGCATTTCTAAAATCGAATAAGCTGTAATTGAGGAACCCTTAAATCTTGGGTGCCTGGTAGTGATGGCTCGAACCCGGAATTTGATGTTCGCGAACGGCGAACGCGAACTAGCGCTCGCGAACCTGTGGCGAACCGCCATTGACTCAATGGGAGGCGAATTAAAAAACAAAGGACCCTTTCTTGGCGCACAATAGTGGGGGAATGTTTCAAGGGGCTACACTGGACAATGCATGCAGAGGGGATCCATGGAAAACTCCCAAGAATTTTGTTTTTTTCACACAATATCCGCACCAAGGAATCTACATATGTCAATGGGATTTGAGCGGACACACATAACAACAGGGGGCACGGGAAGGCCACCTGGGGGTGGGCAGTTGAGGGAACTTGGGTGTCATGTGTTGGAGGACACTGGTGGTGAGGCAGTATGGGACACTGGGGAATGGCAGGTGGGAGACACTGGGGAGATGGTCAGTTGGAGGAACTGCGTGTGATGTTCATTGGAGGACACTGGTGTGATGGTCAGTTTGGAGGACACTGTGGGAGGTCGTATGGAGGACCAGGTGGTGATGGTCAGTTGGAGGACACTGGTGGTGATGGTCATTTGAAGGACATGGTGGTGATGGTAGTATGGAGACACTGTGGTGATACCACTGGTCATGTATGAGGACACTGGTGGAGATGGTCAGTTGTTAGTACACTGGTGGTGATGGTCAGAATGGATACACTGGGGTGATTGTCAGTTTGGAGGACACTGTGTGGTGATGGTCAGTATGGATGACACTGGTGTTGATGGTCACCATGGAGCGACCTGGATGGTGATGTCAGTATGGAGGACACTGGTGGAGATGGACAGTGTGGAGGACACTGGGGTAGATGGTCAGTGTGGAGGTGACACTGCTTCGGTGATTGTCAGTATGGAGGCCACTGTGGGTGATGTCCGTTGGGAGACAACTGTTTGATGGTCCGTATGGAGACACTGGGGGGGATGGTCAGTATAGACGGACACGGTGTGCGAGGACAGTGTGGCATACACTGGGCGGAGATGGTCAGTGTGGAGGCACTGTGGCAGATGGGACAGTGGTGGAGAACACTGGGGGGGAGACTTGTCAGTATGGGATGACACTGTGGTTGATTGTCATTATGAGTGACCTGAGTGGTGGATGGTCAGTTTTTGGAGGACACTCGTGGTGATGTCAGTGTGGAGGACACTGGTGGTGTGGTCCGTGTGGGGACCACAAGGGGAGAATGGTCAGTGTGGCAGACACTGGGGGAGATGGTCCAGTGTGGAGGACACTTGGTTGCAGATGGATCAAGTGTGGAAGACACTGGGGAGATTGCCGTATGGAGGACATACTGTGGTTCGGATGGTCAGTATGGAGGACACATGGTGGTGATGGTCCCCAGTATGGTAGGAACCACTACTAGTGGTGATGGTCAGTAATTGAGGACAACTGGTGGAGATGGACAGGTGGAGACACTGGGGAGATTGCAGTTATGGAGGACACTGGTGGTGATGGGGTGAGTATGGATGACACTGGTGGTGATGGTCAGTATGGAGGAAACTGGTGGTGATAGGTTCAGGTATGGAGGACACTGGTGAGATGGACAGTTGTGGAGACACTGGGAGATGGTCCGTGTGGAGGACACTGTGTGGTGATGGTCAGTATTAGGACACGGTTGTGATGGTCATTTTGTAGTACACATGGTGGTGATGGGTCGTATTGAGGACCATGACTGGGGGTGATGGTTCAGTATGGAGGACACTGGTGGAGATGGACAGTGTGGCAGACACGGGGGAGATGGTCAGTGTGGCCGACACTGGGGAGATGGACAGTGTGATGACACTGGGGGAGATTGTCAGTATGTGAAATGACACTTGTTGGTGATGGTCAGTATGGAGGACACTGGTGGTGATGGTCAGTTTGGAGGACAACGGTGGTGATGCGTCAAGGGTGGAGGACACTGGGGTGATACATGGTTCCTGTGGAGGACACTAGGGGAGATGGGCAGTATGGATGACACTGGTGGTACAAAAAATCCGCACCAAGGATTCTACAATGATAGTCAAGGATAATTGTAGCTGGCGAGCCACTAAACAACATGGTTGGACACCGGGGGAGATGGCTGTCAGTTTGGAGGACCTGGTGGTGATGGTCAGTATGGAGGACATGGTGTTTATGGTGCAGTTATGGATGCCCACTGGTGTTTAATGTTCCTTTTTTATTACACTTTTTTTTCTACTTTCGCTTTTTCGGTTTCCCAAAGGCTGGAGGGGGAATGGTCAGTAGGAGGACCTGGTGGTGATGTCACTACGGAGGGACAAAAGCTGATGTGATGGTCATATGGAGGACACTGGTGGAGATGGACAGTGTGGGCGACACTTGGGGAGATGGTCAGTGTGGGAGGGACCCACGGGGTGGTGATGGTCAGTTTTGATATTACCCTTGTTTGATTGGTGCCGTTTTTGGAGGACACTGCATGGTGGTGAATGGTCCAGTATGGAGGACACTGGTGGTGATGGTCAGTATGGAGGAACACTGGTGGTGATGGTCAGTTTGAAGGACACTGGTGGTGATGCTCAGTATTGAGACACTGGTGTGATGTCAGATATGATGACACTGTGGTGATGGTCAGTATGGAGGACCAGGTGGAGAGTGCAGTTGTGTGAGGACACTTGGTGGTATGGTCAGAATGGAGGACAACTGTGTCGTAGGTGATGGTCAGTTTTGAGGACACTGGTGTTGATGGTTCCAGTATCGAGGACACTGGTGGTTGATGGTCTTATGGAGGACCCTGGTGGGTGATGTTCAGTAATGGAGGCCACTGGTGGAGATGTACATTGTGGAGGACACTGGGGGAGAATGGGCATGTGGAGGGGACACTCTGGTGGTTAGATCAGTATGGGAGGACACTGGTGGTCGATTGTCATTTGGAGGACAACTGGTGGTGATCGGTCATATAGGAGAGGACACTGGTGGTAATGGGTCAGCTATGGAGAATCTGGTGGAGATGGACCGTGTGGCAGGCATGGGGGAGATGGTCTTGTGGCGACACTGGGGGAAGATGGTCAGTGTGGAGGACACTGGATGGCGATGGACAGTGTGGAGGACCTGGGGGAGATTTGTCAGTAATGGAGGACCTGGTGTTCGATGGGGTCCGTGTTGAGGACCCTGGTGGTGATTGGTCAGTGGGGTGGAGGACACTGGGGGGATGGTCAGTGTGGCAGACACTGGGGGGAGATGGTCAGTTGGGAAGGGACACTGGGTGTCGATGGTCAGTTGGCAGAGACACTGGTGGAGATGGTGGAACAGTTGGCACCAAGGCTGTATGGATGGAAATTACACAGTTCACTATGTGTAATATCTCCCTTTACTTTAATAGGGCTGAAAAAAATTGCTGGGTATTACCCTGCCACCAGATAACCTGTGGCTTGGCACTGGGCACACCACAGTATGGCAACAATGCTGAAGGGACGGAAGCTGTGGCAATTTATTAATACCCTACAATAGGTGAAATAAATCCCCTCGGGGTAACAAAGTCCCACCAATAAGTATGGGTGGGCACTGTGCAGTGTGGGCGCTACCACACTTGGGCACACAGGTTTAATTCTGGACGGAAAGAGCCCTGCAATATTTTTAATACCCTACTAGGGTGAAAAAAATCCCAAGGGACATTTCTGGCCACAAATAGTGTTGGGAAAGTTGTTTCCAAGGGGTCAAACAACCTGGTCAATGACATGACAGAGGGGAATCGCATGGCAAAACTCCCAAGAAATTTTTTTTCACACACTAATGTCAACCGCACTCATGAATTCTATCAATGGATACTGGGGGAGATTGGGTCATTATAGAGGACACTGGTGGAGATGGACAGTGTGGAGGACCCTGGTGGTGATGGGTCAGTTTGGAGGACCTGGTGTGAGATTGTCATTATGGAGGACCCTGGTGTTGATGGTCAGGGTGAGGGACACTGGGCGGCTGATGGTCCGTGTGGAGGACACGTGGGGGAGAGGTCAGTGTGGCAAGACACTGGGGTAGATGGTCGTGTGGAGGACACTGGTGTGAATGGTCAGTATGGCAAAGACAGGTGGGTCTGGACAGTTGGCACAAGGCTGTATGGATGCGAAAGCCGTGCACTATGTGAATACCTTATCAATAGGGGAAAAAAACTGCTGGGTATTACTGCCCCATACTGGGCTGGGCACGGGCACACATTCCCCAAGGCGTAAGGGCGGAAAGCCTTGCCATATTATTAATTCCCTACAATAGTTAAAAAAAATCCCCTGGGGTTAAAAGTGCACCAAAAGTTGGGTGGGCACTGGCGTGTGGGCGCACACACAGTGGCAAGGCGTAAAGGACGGAAAGCCTTGCAATATATATGTACCCTAAATAGGACTGTCTACTTCTCATCACATGTGACATGGCGTCCTCTACTTGCTATGCTATAGGGGGGGGATGGTCCGTGAGGTGGGGGGTGCGATGCTGATTATTCTGCACTGTGACCACAGGCAAAGTTTACCAAGTAAAAGATAGGGGGCGGGTCGAACTCGCCATATGTTTCGCGAACACGGCGAACGCGAACATGCGATGTTCGCCGCGAATAGTTCGGGCCATCACTAGTGCCTGGTAGTTGGAGATTTGTCTGACTGTCCTCCACTACAGAGAACCAACACTCCTCCGTAACCTAGATAGGACAGATGGACCTGTGTTCTCTAACCATGCCATGTACCCTTTAAATCCCTCAACTCTTAACCCCTCATACACATTTATTTATCTATCTCCTGAAATATTCAGTAGGGAGGGTGAGGATCTTTACACCTCACTGAACCCTCTGCGAATGGTACCGAATCATGTTCAACACCCCACACCCTGCAGCGCCTTCTTGCTGAGCTGTCCTCCAATCCAGTAACTTACAGCAACTCTACCCTGCACTGTCCTCTTCTCATCCCTGTCATGAAGGCCCTCCACTTAATACATTGCATTTCTTAGCTCCGAGACAGTTTTTACCTCTATAGAAATATACCAAGTAAAGTTTATATTTAAAACATATAAGAGCATAAACATGCATGGCACAATAAAATATTGGACACTTTAAACATCTCGACCTTGCGTTGATAAAGACTAAAATAGGGCAGGGCCTTTGCAATTTGCTGGAAGACTGTGATCCACCTGTTGGGCACCCCTGCCTTACATGCTCGTGCCTGCATTATTTTTCAGTGGTGGCTCCATTTACTGCATTGTATCTAAGGAGCCTCTTTTGAATATCAACTTTAACATTCTGGAGGCCAGGTGCCAACATGCGCTTTCTTCAGCGGCCCTCCGCTTGCACCCCCCGAAACCTAACTGTTAATGCATAGGGCATATGAACTCACCTGTCCACCGATCTCCCGCTGACGCATACTCTCCTGAGAGCAGGAAGAGGAGGAGAGGCAGGTGGCTTGCCCAGCTCAGTGACCCAGACAGTGTCTGAACAAGTACCTTGCCTCTCTTTCTGCTCTAAGAAGATCCCGGGCAAAGACGTGTTAGCGAGGGATTGGCGGACAGGTTAGTGTCCATGCTTCCACTATCCCAACGAATAAGGGATGATTGTATAATATAAATTGCGGCACATAACTTCAGAATAGGGGCACATAGACCTTGGAATGTGAAACAGGGTTTGATTATATATATGACACAAAATGTGCATCCCTAATGCTTGAAGTATCATTTTAAATCAAGTTTTGTTATTTAAAAATGAAAAATAATGTCTTCTAGCTATGCCTGTTGCCATTTCTTCATTATAAAATGCTCATACAAGTCAGTATAGATTGAAAAATGTTATGTGCGGCCCTCTAGTGATGCCGATAGCCGCACTTATGGCCCTCCATATCAACTCAGTTGCCCACTACTGTTCTGGAGAGAAGGTAGTGTAAAACCGGCCATAGAGGTGGCAATTCACAGCAGTAGTTGCCCACAACTGCAGGGTGACCACCTTGAAGATTCGACCCAAATAGCAATCAGGTAGGATCGCACGGTGATCTGTCCTGCCAGTTCTTTTTGTGGCCGATCCTGTTGTAGTCAGTTAATGTGGATGAAGAGTCTTTTCCCCCTCCAAGTTAATTGGCTACAATCTGCTGGAAATCCCCTGTGTTGGTGGAGCATGGATCGAGACGTCTATGGCCGGCTTTAGTTTTAGAAGGCATCTCAAGGTTTTTGGCTATTAGTTTTACCATCAGTAAAGATGGCAATCATTTTCAGCTTTTTTTATGTTTTCCCTGGTTGAGAGGATTGGTACTGGGAGGAAGAGCAGCAAATCCTAATATGATTGTGATGTTTTTAACTGCACAGCTTGCCACTTGCACACAAACTGGAATTTGAAATTTATAGTTTTTTTATTTTTTAAATATATATCCAATGGCCACCAATGTATTGTGCTACAAGGATCCAGTGGCCACTGGAATCCCATGTATGCTCTTTCTCGTCTTTTTAATATATTGGTAGATATGTTTCTAGCCCTAGTGGTCAGGACGGCAGCATCTCGTCCAGCGCTGCTACTGCTAGTATAGCACTGGACGAGATGCTGCCGTCCAGTACACATCGGGAGTGCATACTCACAATTCTGCGCTGTCCCGGTGTCCCCGATGTCACAGGCAGGCTGGCAGCTCCTCCATCTCTTCCCCCCCCCCCTCCGAGTGACGTGATGACGTCACATCGGGGAGGCGGCGGGAAATTCAAAAGCACAGTGCATGAAATCAGTTTTCTATGTAGAAAACTGATTTCAATGTGCTTCTATGTACTAAATCTCGCCTGAATAAAAAGTCTCTGGTGTCCCAGATGTGCCCATATGCAGTAACCCTCTCTAACCTGGTGTGATTTTACCACATCCATCACACCAGGTTAGAGAGGGTTAACTGCAAATGGGCACATCTGGGGCACCAGAGACTTTTTATTCTTATAAAATTTATTTAAAAAAAAAATTATTTTACATAATTGTTTGTTTCAAACATTATTGTATTCAGGATGTCTATTAGACCCTTGTATGGACATTTTTTGGGAAGTTACAGGCCTACAACATAAAGAAACATTTACCATTGAAGTCTATGGTGCACTTTTGGTACAGAAATCTGGACCTCAGCAGTGCGCTAGGGAGGTTAAAGCATATCTTGCAGCTTACCAGTAATTAGATCAGTCCTTAGCACCTCTATCACTGGTTTGTCTCAGTTTTATTTTTTTGGGGAACAGCTAGGTTCATAAAAATGAAAGTTACTGTCAGAATCAACAGGTAATTAAATGATATGGAGGGCACAGAATATTAAAACACTGCTGTGTTGAATTCAGAGACACACTTTATTATACTTAGATTGTACATTTGCCCCTAGTTATTTGTTTTTTTTTATATGCGTAAGCTCAAGTCAGGTGATGTTGGCTAGGCTGACATGATGCCATAAGTCTGCTGCAGTCAGAAAGGAGCATGTCTATGCTACCCTATAGTGTTCCGACTATTTTATGTCAAACGCAGCCAAGAATTTACAGGTAACAGACTGTGTTATTTCAATGCCAGAAACTCAATCCAGGAAGTAAATTTAGACTCGCTGTGATTAATGCCAGAACAAAGATGGCTTTGACCTTCTTGAAACAAAAGTCGATGAAGAAACAGCCGAAGGGGGTATTGTGCTCTCTGGGAGATGTAATATATGCATGGAAATGTTACACTTGTACATTTCGTAGTATGTATTCACCGCTAACTTGAACAATGTATCTGATGCTAGGTCTTTCATGATAAATATCAGTTTAGTATAACATTACACAACATTAAATACAAAAGAAGGTCTCAAGCCCCCCATACACCACACACAATTACCATGCAATTTCTGTACAATCAACTTTTCTTCTACCAAAACCATGTAGGACCTTTCTACACCTTCCAATCACTATGTATTCTATCAGGGAGGCCACTATACAACATAGTTGTTGGTAGATCTGATGGAAATTGTGTGGAGTAATCTTAAGGTGTATGGGGGGCTTTAGACTGTGTTCTTACTTGGCTGAAACTCTAATGGTTCATACAAATGGTTGCTAAGTCAGATTATTTAACATTCTCTCTATGCAGGTCAGCTGCTTCCAACAGTACATCATGTGATTACATAATTGAAGCGGCACCCATTACAAGTTAATTTAAATTTAAATTTGGTGCGTTGGTCATAATATTAGCACAGTACATTTTTTCATAAATTCAGTTAGGAAATGCAGCATGCTGAATCAGTTTAGGGGTTGGAAGAATTACACACCTATTAACTTTTATTGGTCTAGCCAATCACTACTAATGTGAGTTGTTCTAGATAACTGATGAATATTTAGGCTGCTGTCTTGCCACATGAGTTTCAGTTTTTCAGAAATGTTTTTCCAGCCTTTCAGTGAAGTTTTTTTGTGAACTGGGAATAAGAAAAAATGAAGGGGTTATTGAACCACCACTCTATCTATATAAAATCTTGGACTATGTACATAGACTAAAGCTAGCCACACACGGGTAGATTCCCGTGCAATCGACCACCAATCAATCACAGCGTGGTGACGTCACCACGCTGTGATTGATCGGGGATCAATTGAACGGAAATCAATGTGCACCACATGGGCACATCGATTACCGTTCAATGAAGACCTCCGGCTAGTTAGAGTTCTCTCCGGCTTTCAGCATGTAAAGCCGAACATGCTGAAAGCTGAAGAGAAATCCAGCCTGCTTCTCTCCCCGTAGAGCCCGGCTGGAGTGAAGAGTGCTTACTCCGCCCCCTTTACACAGACTCCGCTGCGCTGACTGCCTGGCTGGCTGTCAGTTCTGTGTGAAGATGTCGGCTTTCCCTGTACTCTACATGAAAACATTTAATGTTGAGTGTTGGTGATTGAATGTGGTTTTCCAACATGTTGGAAACCCTTTCAATCGAGGTACTTCGAGGGGGCTCTATTGAACCCCCTCGAAGGACAGCACACACGTTGATTGATTGTACTCGAATCGTTTTACAAATCTACCCGTGTGTGCCTAGCTTTACACTTGTAAAGCTAGCCATACATGGTTCAATTGACATGAAATCGATCATCAATTCGATCGAAGTTCTCGATCATTTAATCGTATGTCGATTGTAATTGAATTGAAGTACACACCACATTGAGTATGCAATCAAAGCCCGACTTCGGTTGAATTTAATCGTTTATAAACGTGGAGTGATCAAAAAGCGATTGTCACAGAGTGATCAAAAAGGGACCATTGATGTTCATAGAGTGATCAAAAAGGGACCAATGATGGTCACAGAGGGATCCAAAACCCATAGGTCATATCTTTGCGTTTTAATCCAGTACATTATAATCGCCATTACATCGCCATAACATCGCCATTACATTGCCATTACAATCGCCATTACAATCGCCATTACATTCGCCATTACATTGCCATTACAATCGCCATTACAATCGCCATTACGTTCGCCATTACATTGCCATTACAATCGCCATTACAATCGCCATTACATTCGCCATTACATTGCCATTACAATGCCATTACAATCGCCATTACGATCGCCATTACAATCGCCATTACAATCGTCATTACAATCGCCATGATATCGCCATTGCAATCGCCATTACAATGCATGCTTGCATGGTTTAAATGACTGTATTGCATTTCCCTCCTCCCGGAAGTTACAGTATGCTAATTGATTGAATCGAATCTCAATTGGACAGGTCAAACAACAGTACAAAAAATGAGACACAATGTGGGGACAATCAATCAAAATTTTCCAACTGGTCTGATCAAATTTCGATCAAGGAAAATGACAATTAAAATCGAATTTCAACTATCGTACCATGTGGACATGCTTCAATTTTCAATCAATCGACTAAAAAAATTGATCGAATGACACTGATTGTACAGTCAATTGAACCATGTGTGGCTAGCTTTAAGCTTTCATGTTTGGAATTACTGAGTTTGTTCTTGTATATAAAGCAGCCTCCATATGTGCACCAGGGGATTTCTGTTGTGTGCTGGCTTACTTTTGTTTTATACAACAGTGGTATTTCATTGAAAAAATAAGGCTACAGTGCAAATAACAAGGTACAGAGTAGTCTTAGTAGGTGACATAATGAAAAGTCATAATATATTCATTTATATATTCTCATCTATTTTACCTGCTTTCAGCACCATTGGGGAATACATGTTTACTTGCTTGAGAGATCCCACCCATTGAGAAGGTGCCATTGTATTAAAACAATGATGTAATAGTGATTATTCATTATAGTTATGGTGTTTATTACTTCAAGAATAAAACAATAAAATTAACAATTTTGCTAATCCCAACTGCACCTTCCTACCTATTGTGCATTGGAAACAACCACTCATATACAGTCCCCATTTCTTTCTAACTATTATTCCATATATAATCAGTTTTAAATCAATTGGTTTCCTTTAGTTTTATAAATGGTTGTCTAAACATCATCAAGCTTTCTCTTTCCCAATGATGTCAGTCAGTGGCATTCCCCTTTCCTTTATTGTAATATTAATATAACATATATATATAACAATAATATATACATTCAAAGGGGTCTTACACAATACTGTTTTTCTCTCCATAAGACGCAAGAAGGGGGGCACTGGCAGACAGACACACGCAACAATACAGCTATAAAATTCATAAACTCTCTCTATTGCTTTGGACTTTAGATATAACATGATACTCTTGGCAAATAAAAAAAGCAGCTGCTGCAAATGACATAAAAAGCCTGCAGGGAGATCTGGAGAGCATTCCCATTAAAGTCAATGGAGGCATTGGAAGCACCAAATGCCCCTCGAACTTGATATGACATGTTCAAAAAATGTGATGCTGGAAAAACACCTGCAAAAAGTGTCTCATGGTTTCCCTAATAGGGTTTAATGATCTTAGAAACGCCAAGGCATTTTTCTAGAGCTCAAACACTACAAAAAACAGCCTGACAGACTGCCTGGAAAATCTGGCCTTAGCAGTCAGTAGCAACAAGCCTCTTCAATACATAGTTAATTAAAATGGAAGTTGTTATTGTAACATATACCATACATTGCATATCCTGATGTCCTTTTATGTACATTTATAAATTATTTTGCAAAACAATTTAATTCTAAAAGCTGTAGAAGTGTAATAATTAAAATAAAAATGCATTATTTGTTCTGATTTGTAAACAGCTCCAGCAACTGTTTTCATGCTCTCCTAATCTACAGACATGTGCAGAGTCTGGAAGAGGATTTTCTTGCAGTCACATGTAAACCCAGACAATGTATCCTCGTGCAGGGAGCTCAACCTAATTCTCTCTCGCTTTACTTTCATAAGCAGCACAGCAAATCCACGAGGGTTTACAGCTAATGCTAGTCTGCATAGAGAACAAGCTACCAGACACAATTTAATAGTTAATTGATTATAAAAAAGCCATGTTTTTCTAAATGAGCAAATCTGACAGCAGGTCATAATAGAGAATAACATTTGCGCTGTAACCTTCATGCAGAGAGGTGTTAATAGGCAGTCACGTTACATTAATGGCATAAATTACAGCATAAACAATCTTCAGCCTTTTATCAATTATCCAGCAACCTTCTTAATTAACTTGTGTGTTTTTTTTCTTTTTCTAGCCAAGTGTCTTTTTAAAAACGTGACCCTATTTAAAGCATGAGCAACCTTTTTTTTCAAAAGATCAGCAGGAAAAGTGATTGCCCATTCAATGGCAACTTAAATAGAATTATGATGTTAAAATAACTCTTTTAAGATGTCCTTTATCCTGAAATGACAGTGCCATGGCGTGAATGGATTAGAAGGAAATCACATGTCTATGGGGTGGTCATGATTTTAAATGATAAGTTAGGGTAGACAAGATAATCTAATTCAAATTCCCACCCCCAGCCGGGGAACTATAAGCACAGCGGTGCCTGACTGAGGAGGGATAGAGTGGAGGAACAAGGATTGCTGAGGCGGAACAAAAGGCATGAGCCATGCGGGGGTAAAACCCTGCGTGGGAAGTGAAGTTTGCCATTTTGACGGAAGGAAGAACCCCACCCTCCCTCTCTGTGATTATTTGGTGTATTTATGTTTTTTCTCTCTTTTCTTTGTCACAGCAGGGGGGTCCTTGACGGTGTCCACCAAGACATCAATGTTGGTAGTAGGACAGTCACCAGGTTTCTGAAGAAACCGAGGTTAGAGCCGGTAGGTTGGAGGGCTGGTGGCTGGCACAGGCGGTTGTGGATGGTGGAAATAGGGACACTGTCTTGGACCTTGGTTGGTTCAGTTATGCAACTTCTGTTATGTGTATTCGATTTAATAAAGCTGTGGTCATAATCTTATATCCACTTTGAAATCAAAACTGGCATCATGCATATTTATTGGGTAAAAGTTGGGGGGTTATTTTGATTTAAAAGAGGTATTAGGCAGGAAGGGTGTAGAGGGTAGGCAGGATGGCATGTCTTTCTTTCTCTATCTTTTCACAGCTCGTCCCTATCCAAGTCATTCATCCAAAGTTAGGCTGTACTATTATTGTCTACCAATGCATCATTCTTTAGAAAGAAGTGAACTCCTGTGTACTGAATTTATAATAGTACTTTGTGTTAAATCATGACTTAGTATGCTACAAGTGACAGTTTAAAAATTCACTATGCTTGCTGTGTAGTAATATAAATAGACTTAAGGATTTATTCTAATATATAAGCACTTTGTGCGAAAGCACTCTAAATGAAACAATTTTGAAGGGGACCATAATTTAGGATATGATAATAGAAAATTCTCTAACTGCAGACACTATATTGGAGGGGGCTACAGCTGGAGGAACTATAATAGGGGGGGGGGGGGGGGGGGGGGGGGGGGGCAGCTATCATTGGAGGCACTATAATGGAAGGGACCATATTTAGGACACTATCATGGAGAAGACTATACTTGCAGACACTATAACAGAGGGCATTACCTAATAATGGAGGTAGTTTAATGGTGGGGACCTGAGGGTTATATAATAATAAATAAGGGGGGGGGGGCATAATTTAGGACACTATCATGGAGGAAACTATACTTGTAGACATTATAAACTAAAACATTTTAACTGATACAATTTTAAGAAAGGGAGTCTACTTGCAGAGACTATAATGGATGGCACTATAATGCAGGGGCCCATAATCTAGCACATTAAAATGGAAGGGACTATATCAAATCAAACAAATATTTATTGGTAGACATGCAAATACAAGGGCATGATGCATAATTTTGGCTCAGTACCATATGAGGCATGCTGTATGGGTAAAAGAAGAGCCACACTACACTGCTTAGAACATGTAATTTAAGGCCACATACTTATATAATATGCCCCTAATGGCATCTTATGCACATGGAGCCAGAATGACTGCACCCACTTTTCCATGTGTCTGATAGCTCCCCGTTCCTTGATGCCCAGAGGTACGGTAAATCTTTTTGATCCTACAAACACCCCTGTATAAAACGGTATGCTTAATTGTTTCAATTACATTGTAAACAATAAGACATATCATTTTTAAGAAGCTTATGTCTTGGCTTGGTAACTGTTATGTAACATTTTAATAATACTAAATTATATTAACAAGTTATTACAAATAGTTCTTCTCTTTTGTACAACATTACCACCAATGGTACAACATGCTTCCTTCATGAATTATTTAAATGAAGCAATGTGTTTTTCAGGTTTGTAATTTCACTTTAGGAGGCGTGTAAGCTCTAAAACACCTTGTACTTGAGATATAGGTCACTTAACAGGAAGTGGAGCATAAGCACAAAATAAGCAGAACATCTTGTCCTGGGTAACGCAAATCCTGCAAGTAGGTGTAAATATAATGTTATAAATTCAGGCTGCCTATACCCGCACCTGGCTCGATTTATTCATTGATCTTTTAACCTGCTGAATGCACAGACTTTCTTTCTTAGCTGGTACTCTTGCATCTGTGACTCATGTACCTATTTTGTTGTAAGAAGCTTAATGTTTTGCACTCAAATCCTTCCCTAAATATTTTAAAAAAATAGAAAATTGTTTTAGTTCCAAAGAAACTTTTGAGATAAACCATTAATTATGTAGAACTTATAAGGCCAAGCGTTCCAGTGCATATTTAATACTTCTAATGGCATCAATCAGTTTATGTACTAAAGTAGTTTAATAATATAAATATATTTTTATATACCATATATATGTATATATATACCTTTTAAATACTTTATATATCAAAACTATAGTGTGCACTTCCTTAAATGTATTTAAAATGTTATTTTCTTTGAGCATATTATCAATCATATGCTGCTGCATATGATTTTTTGTAAGCTTTCAAACTTTGATACCAGCTTACGGAAAGTGTTTTTCTGTTCCAGTTTGACTGTAGCCTTGATCACACATATGGCGACATAGGGGCATTGTATGATGAGTCTGGTGTAGAGAAGCTTAAATGGACTGCACAGTACCATGACCTCTACCATACGTGACAACTTTTTGATGACATGAAACACCAACTGTAAGCGAGATCTATTTATCCAACATCAGAACCTTGACTGAATGGGCACAGATTCTCACAGATACAAAACCTTATTTATTTTCTATATACAAAGAACAAATAACTTTTCTAAGTTGAATGCTGTGGTTACTTTTAATTGATAAGTGTTAATTTCTTCAGTATGACTGAAGGCCCCCACACACATACGGAGTGGGGGCCGACAGATCAGCGTAGGAGTGTAGCTTCATGACGTCATCACGCTGCACTCCGTCGCTCACAGCATCGGCTGGCACCCTTTGTGTGCCGGTCTCCATTGAAACTAAAGGCATCAGCCAAAGATTATCAGACATGTTTGTTCTCTGGCCAACCGAGCTTTAGGCACTCCCGGTCAGCAACCAATTTTGCCGCCTTAAGGGTGGGTGAAAAGAAACTCCACTCATCTGGTCCTTTACCCAAGGCTTCATTGGATTTAGTGTATGTTTATCACAAACCTGAAAATTGAATTTGTGGCTAAATGGGGATCCTGCATTGGTACAATGCATGAGTTCACAATAAAGTCTCTGTTACAAAGTCAGCAAGTAATAAAGACCATCATAACAGAAATGTTACAGAAGTTCAGAACTGGGCTAAAAGCGTAGGTGGGAGGGCAGCTTGACCCGGGGGAATGGTTTTGGAACGGAGAAGGGGATGTAGGGAAAGGGGTGTGCTTAAGGTTGGCAGGCTCAAGAAGTTTTGTATGGAAGGGTCAGCAGGGGGCAGATCCTCTTGGGATCTGGATTTTTACCCACCCTCCCTCACTGACTGGTTAGACTGGGTGTTCGGGGTATTAAGTGTTCTGTAACATATCTTATATGTAACATATCTTATATATCTTATATATATGTTTATTTTGTCACAGCATGGTGGAAGCTCATCAGTGCCGCAGGAGGAAATCTGACTTTGAAAGCTTTTTGTGATGTGTCGGTGAAAGGACAGTCACAAACACTGGTGAAAATGTTTTCTAAGGTGGGGCTTAAGCCCCAGTTATGTTGCTACTGTATCTAAAGTCATTCTATAAGGTACCCACCAAGCTATTATTAAAAGGCTGGTGGCTAGTACAGTTGGTGGAATAAACACGTTGGTGGGTATCAGGGGACCCCCTTTAACAATTTTAATATTGTATATAGGCTGTGGCCATGTTTATATATACATTTGCACTTCAAACTATATATGAAAGTGCATATTATGGCCTCAGTCTTGGCCGCAGCAGCTCAGGAAACAACTGCCTGCTAAAATGTAAAGGCACTCGCATATCATCTTGATATGGACCCCGCAGAGGTCCTATCAGGCGAAAGCCCAAAACCCGACAGGCGGACACCTTAGGTTGCGTTTGCCGGTCAGTTGCAGTTTATGGTCGTTTACCTGGTAGTTACAAAAACGCCAGTGTAAATGAGCCCTAAGTGTTTTAGACCTCTGCAGTGAGACTACCACTCTCCATAGTGAGCAAAAGTCTCACTCTTCACTTACAGGCAATGTATAGGATTTTCTACTTTTACCGTAACAGCAAAAAAAAATGACAGTACAACGATGCACCTTTTGGTTTAATCTTCAAGTGAACATATAGAGAGAAATATGAATAAAATGCTGACTAGCTTCAGAAGTTGTATTGCATGGCTGTAATGATGACCCACTAATTTTACTACTTACTGTCTGAGTCACTGACCTGGAAGTATACACGTCATGAAACATCCTTTTCTGCATACCTCTATTAGTCAGTTGGTTATTACTCTAAAGACAAATGGCCAGGATAACTGACAGGTAATTAGTATGTTCAGAACAAGAGGTCAGCAGACTTTAGTACAGTTTAGTGAGTTATTCTTATAGGAGTGCTGACTGTAGCTTGAATTCTGTAGATAAAAATAGATAGCAATAGTCAATATTAAAAATTCTTTGCAAAGCCTTGTACAGATACGGTACTTGATTTTCATTGTCTAACATCAGTTTATGCAATAATGGTTTCCATATAGAGGTCCCCTATTGGTTGTGATTGATAGCAATTATTGCTGCCTTCCCAGACATAAAACTTAAAGGTACAACCTGCTAATTCAGGCATCGCAACCTGAAACGATTACTAACAAGTGTTTCATGTAGCATTAAACCATTTTTAATGGAAATTTCTCAAACAACATGCTAAATATACAAAACAATTGCAGACAAAAAATTTTGCCCAACATTCGCAATAAATTCATACATTTGGGACTCCAGTAATTTTTACCTTCATAGCACAAATCAGCACATGATATTTGCAATAACAACATACAATAGTCACAATCAACACTATTGATTATGCCAAATAGCTTAATGGTAAAACCCGGATGGGTCTTCTTAGGCATTATACATAAGCCCCTCTATTAGTACAGCTGTGCATCATGACAACTGTATCATTATCTTTAAAATTGATATGTAGCCATGATGTTGTGAAGAACAGGTTTAATTTTACTTTGTGTAGATTTTAATACATTAATTTACATTTATCTAAATAAAATATTTAATTCCCTTCTTGACGGTGATATAATGAACACAGTATATTCCAAAAAGCTGGCAAATTCTTGCTTACTTTGCTGTTTCCAGCCTGTGTTCAATTTATGATATTACAGGTCCCATTAGGCATTCTCTTTCAGGACGATAGATGGATTAGTGACTATAATCTCTATGGCTGACCTTTCTTTTGGTTATTTTCCTAAGTGCACACAGCACAATTGTTCATTCGTTTCATGTCAACATGTCAACAGACATCAGCAATCTATGGTTTCTACTGCAGCAGGTGGGTTTACACGTCAAGATTTTTTCGTTTGACAGATGGACGATGAACGATTTTTTGGTTCGTTGTACAAAAATCTGAAACGGCTATTTGCTCCGATGGAAACAAAAATCTTGACGTGTATACCCACCTTTATTGGCTGTCAAAATCTTTTGTAAACAGGGAAGCCGTTTAAGTGATACCATAGTAGGCAAAGTAGCAGGATCATTTTCCAACATGGATCATTAAAACTCCAGCCGTTGTGAGTCTCAATTATTTCACTTAAGTTCTTAGATGGTTGCTAAAAAAAATTACACAAGAGAGTCAGCTAACTTTGACTCTAATCAAGTAAACTTCTTTCTTTGATTGCTGTAGGAATATTAAATTGAAATTTATAATAATCATAAATCATGAAAATCAAGGCTTCCAGCTGCACCCTACTAACTCCAAGAGTATTAGAAAAGAAGTGAGATACTGTTTTACCAGTTTTTTGGCATTCTGACATCCCACAACAAAGGGTGTGACTCCAACACAAGTCCCTGGCATCACTGATGATGCGAGGACTTGTAATGCCTATGCCTGTTGGATAATACAGACATAATCATGGCCATGACATCGGGGACATGGGGGCTGCCTGTCCTGTAGCTGCATAACTGCAGCATAGGGTAAATTTTGCCTTAAATGTTTACAATGATTGACTACTGAAATTAAGGGCCCTTTCACACTATATGCGTTTTTTAAAGGCATGTGTTTCTGCATATGTACTCATGCATTTTTTAACATTACATCTGTGTTTGCGTTTTGCATTTGCGCTTTTGAACAAATCACTACAGCAGGGCGATGCTGTAACGCAATGCATGCAGTGTAAATGGTTACATTTGTTGTCTATGTAAAAGACATAATGCATATAGTGTGAAAGGACCCTGAGACCAATTAGGTGCATGATGTTGTTTAACCTTTTGTTGCTTATTGTACACAATTTATAAATCAGCATTCCTTCTGTTGGATATTCTAAACTAAACTCTTTATTTTACTTAGTGTCCAAATACTTAACAAGAACTTGCATGAAAGAACAACCAAATGGTTTATCTTATTAATATGCATCAATGTGTTTTGTAGACAAATTGGATGCACTGACTTCTGACACAGATGATAGGTTGATATACTTTAGTTGTGGTATGACTCATACTTTTGGCTGTGAATAGAATTAAAAGGCTTTGGTGAGAAAATAGGATTACAAAGTCAAGTAGAGTACAATGTACTATATAGGGAATGTAAATAATTGGAGTGCAATCAGACAATTTTGTTTTTAAAATACCCAAAGCAGAGCATGATCATTTGAGCATTAGGTTACCCACTTAAGGCAACAAGAACCTGGTAAGGGTTTTCATTCCATTGTGCTATCAAATTAAAGTGTTCAACTATATCAGATTTGCAGTCAATTTAATTGAGTATGTAACTCTCATTTTACTCTTTTTTTCTATCAGTATTTAACAATAGGTGACAAGTGGACAATATTTCACGTGTAATATACCCTACATGTATTAATTTGCACATGTTATGTATTGTATAGGATGCTTCTGGTAAGTTTTCTATAATTTTTTTACATTTTGTACAACACAACTGCCTCTAAAATGTATCTTGTCAAACAATTTAAAAGGTATGTTATAGCAATGTATTTTTTAATATTCTAAAGCCTAGCAAGTTAGTGTTAATTAAGTAAGTTTGTCATCAGTAAAAATGTTTACAAATGAAGGTGAAATTCAAGTGTCTATAATTCTAATGAGCAGCAACAACAGTCCCAATTATATTCTAACTACAGCCGCATTTTGACTGTTGCAAATGTTTTATGTCATTGTGTTCACTCCACTTCAATTACATTCTGATTTAAGCATTACAAAACCACAAACTCATGTTGATGTGTTAATAAGAACATCTTTACTTTGTAAAGTGACCAAGCTTAAATCAATGAAGATGTGTTCAATCACCAATCAACTGTAAGGGTACCCATACTTCCCGCGATCAGCGATTGGTCGCAGCATGGTGACATCATGGATTGTAAACAGGTATTTACCAACATGTTGGTTCCCTGTTCAATCAACATTTCTTCTAGCAGGATCAATCAAACTAGGTGGAAAATGTACGATTCCTAAACAGTCACTGCAAAAACGCACGGCAATCAATCCTTCAGGAATCTAACAAAAAAGACATACGTGTATGGAGACCTTCATTTTTTTATGTATGTTGTAGTAAGGGGAGAAAGAACTGTAGCACACCTTAGGGGGCACATAAATGTTCATATGCTTTCATCTCTAAACACCCCAACGAAGGTGACAACATTGGAACCCAATGTACATTGAAGACGTGGGCCAACCTGAGAGGACCTCTTTTCTTGCAAGGAACATTCAACTGCATTTTGTTAAACACATGATGACTTATTATTTGTTTTATATATATATATATATATATATATATATATATACTTTCCTAATGATTCCGTTTGTGTCACATTCCGTTACTTTTATCATATATATGACCCATTTTCCCATTGCTACTCCTAAAAATAAGAAATCATAAAAATTAAAGCAATTAAAGAAAACATATGCTGGCTTGTCTTACATACTTCTTGTTCACAATCACATTTGGAATTGCCATGTATTACCTTCCTACTTAGAAATGTTTAAAAAGATTTTAAAGTTTCAAAGGGATTCACACAAAAAAGTGAAGAGGTTATGGCAGTATGAGGTTTGCGGAATGCTCATTAAAATATAATCTAAGCTTGCCATCGTTATGTAACTGCCTTCAAAGCCTGTTCAGTTTACATTAATAGTAAATGTTGCTGCACTGATTAAATGGCATAATTTACTTACTATTTTCAAAAGTATCATGTAAAGCTAAACATTTTAAATCATTTTTAAGTACAATGATATTGTTTTCATTGGCTTTATCAATTACTAGTTGGTTTTACTGGACCATTTCAAATATAGAATGGTTTTGGGGGTCTTTTTATTTGACTTTGCTTTTAATTTGTATTATTATAGTTGATAATAAAAATGAGACCACAATAAATTTGTTTTCCTATCTTAATTCTGACCTATAACATGTACAAGTCAAAAAACAAAACAAACAAATATGTTAAAAAATGTACAATAATCTGCCTGTATACAGTAAATTTGTACACCCATAAACTGTTCTTTGTTAAAGCACCTTAAACTAGCCATTCACGCATCCACTTTTGCTCAATTAACTTGATCGGCTTGTGCGATTGAAATATCAACTGACAATCTAACTTTAATTGTTTGTACTATCCCACAGTGGAATCAATAAAAAAACAATGGATTCCTTTCCAATGTCCTGTGCTCATGCTCCATAGTACCAATGGATACAAAATGGAAAACCTGCCAGATACTGGTATAATCAACTAAAATGTATCAAGTCCAATCAAGTTGCTATTGCTCCTCCTCACATCCCTGGAATTATCGATGACGCACAGGATGTGAAAGGGGGGATTACTCTGTAATCTTTTTCAATTACCTGTATTATTCTTTTTAAACCTATGCGATTTGGGCACAATGCTTGTTTTCCCATAACATGCACACCACGTTATGGATAGACTACTGGGTATGTTACAGTTAATGGTCCTACAATGTGTCTACAACACACACTAGTCATTGAGAATGGTAGGTGAAACAATTGTGGACAGAATGCAGGGTGGTGCTACCACATGATGGAGTGCAAAAGCTAATGGGCAAGCCATTATTTTTCATTACATTTTTTACCAGTGGTGGCTACAGTTGACATATACGTTTGAAATTGTTGAATGATTCAGCAGAAATGATTGATCTCATCCATGTGACTACCTCTCTATTGAGCTTTTCATATTCCACCCTCCCTTTTACACTCATCAGCTGATTAGAAATGAATCATCACTAACACCAGTATATCAAAGGCACACCAGGAGCTTAACAGATCAAAACACATCATTAATGCAGTCAACTGACAAACTGTATATTTTAGCACAGGAGAAAACCTACAGTAAAACAAACAGAAAACAAGATATAGGTAATGCAAAGTTAAGATTAGAAAAAGTATTTTATCTTAATGACACTTTGCCAATCATACTAATATCTAAGGGGACATTTACATGTGTCCTTTTTAGGAAATGCTCCCATAATAAGTATAATGGACAGAACACTGAAAACAACCTGGACACAGCTAATGCCACATCTTCAAAACTTTAGCGCTTTTCCAGTGCTGGAAATGTGTAATTTCCAGATGCCCGAGTGAATGTCCCATAAATGTTCTATCACCATCAAGCAAATAAACTAAGTAAAGATGTTGTAGCAGAATGATATGTTGAGTATGACATAGCTAAAATATTATTTCGCCAGGAGATTTTGGTATGCCTGGGAGCAGCAGACTACTCCTTAGTATAACTGAAGTCTTAGTGGAGAACATACTTATCAAGTAAGTTATTTAGTGTAAGTTACTGTATGCTACAAATATGTACACATATTGTATATATTATTCAAGTGTTTATAGATTTGTTTGTGCCATTTAATATAAAAGAATGCTTTACATTTTGGTGTTAGATAGCCCTCAATCTCACCAATTGCAATAAACCCCCTTAGCGGTCATGACGCTTTTTTTTTTATTACAAACACATAAAGTTGCAGTCCATAGTTGTGCCATGGCATGCAATACCAGGTTGTTTTTCTCTATTGGTACAGTAAACTTTACAATAAATACTTCTAAACCTCTGAATTTATACTAAATATAATAGGTACACACTAGTTGTGGGGTTACACAAGTTCACACAATTTTATTCAAAATGTTTGCCATTGCTAGAGTTTGCTATGACTATTAATTATCAAATAAATTTTCCATAATATCTTATTAAAGGCTATGTTGCTTTTTTTTTTACAATTATTCTCAAGAAGATAAGAGGGGTTATTCAGGGCTAAAGATTACATTTTTATACTGTGAACCCATGATTTTTGAGTTGGGATTCCGAGGGTTTATTGTACTTCACATCAGTAGAATTAGTAATTTTGAGGAATATTGTAACTGATGTTTCAAACTAATTAAAAAATGGGACTTATCTTGAAATCCTAAAAATGAAAGGAATGTCCCTGCGTGAGCTGCAAATTATTGAAGATTAGTACATTCATGTGAGTAGTTCGGTTAAGGACTAATGCAAAACATGACCTTTAAGGTGCACTGAAATGCTAAAAGTAGAAGCTTTGTTGAAATTCAAAGGAACACTTTTTATTTACATTATTTATACTATGCTTAGGTTACTAAGTTCTTCCACTTAAAAAAAAGAGTGAAGCCTGTAATTTTCATCATAGGTACACCTCCACTATAAGAGACAGAATATGGGGAAAGAACCCAGGAAATCACATTGTCTGATTTTTGCAAATTATGGTGCAAAATAAGCATTTGGTCAATATCAAAAGTTCATCTCAGTACTTTGTTATATCCCCTTTGTTGGCAATGACAGAGGTCAAACATTTTCTATAAGTCTTCACAAGGTTTTCACACACTGTTGCTGTGAAAAAAATCAACTGTGGGAGCAATAATTATAAAATAGAAGACATACTAGACCACTGATAATCTCCCTCGGTGAGAACGGTGAGCAAAAATTCCAGAACCACACAGGGGGACCTAGTGAATGACCTGCAGGGGGCTGGAACCAAAGTAACAAAGGCTACCATCAGTATCACACTACGCTGCCAGGGACTCAAATCCTGCAGTACCAGACGTGTCCCCCTGCTTAAGCCAATATATGTCTGGGCCCGTATGAAGTTTGCTAGAGAGCATTTGGATGATCCAGAAGAGTAGTGGGAGAATTTCATATAGCCAGATGAAACCAGTAGTAGACACTCAACTCGTCGTGTTTGAAGGAGAAAGAAGAGAGTTGCATCCAAAGAACACCATACCTACTGTGAAGCATGGGGGTGGAAACATCATGCTTTGGGGCTGTTTTTCTGCAAAGGGACCAGGATGACTGATCTGTTTAAAAGAAAAAATTTATGGGGCCATGTATCATTAGATTTTGAGTGAAAACCTCCTTTCATCAGCAAGGTCATCGAAGATAAAACGTGGCTGGGTCTTTCAGCATGACAATGATCCCAAACACACTGTCCAGTCAATGAAGGAGTGGCTTCATAAGAAGCATTTAAAGGTCCTGCAGTGGCCTAGCCTCCAGCTCATAGAAAAACCTTTGGTCCCTGTTGCCCAGCAACAGCCCCAAAACATCCCTGCTCTAGAGGAGATCTGCATTGAGGAATGGGCCAAAATACCAGCAACAGTGTGTGAAAACTAGTGATGAGTGGCGTAGGCAATATTCGAATTCGAGATATTTCACGAATAATTCTACTAATATTCGATTCTATCTTCGAGAATATCCGCAATCGCGCGCGATTGTGAATCTAAAATCGCCTTGTAATTACCTCGCAATCCATGGCCATAAGCATCCCAATGCAAATATTCGAGATTGCCGCCATATTCGCGAATTTAGTGAATTTTAGAATAGCCGATATTCGCCGAATATATTCGAAATTCGAATATTCAAGCTCAACACTAGTGAAAACCTTGTGAAGACTTACAGAACACATGTGACCTCTGTCATTGCCAACAAAGGGTATATAACTGAGATGAACTTTTGATATTGACCAAATACTTATTTTCCACCATGATTTGCAAATAAGTTCTTTTAAATCAGACAATGTGATTTCCTGGGTTCTTTCCCCCCATTCTGTCTCTCATAGTTGAGGTGAGAACTTGCACAATTGGTGGCTGACTAAATACTTTTTCCCCACTGTATGTCAAGCAATCTCTGCTTGACATTGTTTAGTTTTTAGTTTATATGTACCTTTAATTCTAATGAACGACAACTTACTATGACCACTCTGAATAAAGTAATTCAATAACATGTCTTTGAAAGAGGCAATCACATTAAAACACACCTAAGTTTGCATATGCCAAGGAATGTAGAAACTAGGAGTGAGTTGTGAACAGCAAAGGCCACCATCTGCCTTGGAATTCATTGACCATCCTAATAATTTATGACTCATTTATTCAGAGCTTACCAATCATATAGTTAATTATTTATAAATGGTCGTGTTTCTTTTTCTAGCAGCTGCGTATTTGTCGGCATTGCCTTCTAAATAGTTAATTAGAAATGTTTTACTCTATTTTGACTGAGATGAAAAGCTTCTACTGTGGCATATGCTAAAAATGTACAATTGGAAGGGTGACATTGTAGAGATAAAAGATGAGGATTAGCTGGAGATCTAAGAAGCACCAAAGATGGCAATGCTATATTCCCCATATAAAAATACACAAATAAATGTGCTGAAAGGTAGCTCCTTGGCCCAACAAGTACTGGATAAATTTTAGATTCAGAGACACCGGAACTTTTTCTTCTTGACAATGTTCCATTCCTTGTTTACTCCATCCTTATCCTGGCAATCCCTCTTCATACCATGGTTATTTATGACTGCCCTGACTTTGAACCCTAATGTTGTGCTCAGTGCATCTGCATTAATAGATAAATAACAACAGCTGCAATGATCAGAATGTAACATTGCCAGTTACTTGCCATGATAAATATAATTTCAACGTTTAACACAAGTGCTTTTTAAAGATAGACATTTTAATTACTATAAATCTTTTGAATGCTATTTTCTGATTGGAACAAGGACAAGATGCACACAACCTAGTGCAACAACTAGTAGTAGTTAATGGTAGTGTTAAGGAAAAGATAAAATATTTCACTCACAATAATGGAGCAGTGGTCTCTAACAAGAATAGGAGTTGCCATTTGCATAAATTTTACCACCACATAATGTAATAAATTAAAAAAACAGATTGATTCCTTTCCTTAGCCTTGTGCATATGCTCCATAGTTTGATTGGACAAAAATCGATCTAAATATCTAGGAAAATGTTCAATCTAATTTGGAATCACTTTTCAAACAATCGGATGAATGGATTGAAAAATGTAACCATGTATTGCTACCTTTACAGTCATAGTGTTGAGTAGTATAAGTGAGATGTGTTTCTGGGGGAAGTCCCAGTTTTCTGTACCCTTTCTGTACCCTTATCCCATTGTTTTACATTGTCCTGGCTGTACTCTGTACTTTTTTTGGATATGTGCAGGTCAATAGCAACGTACGATGTACCTGCATTAACACACCCACATTAATTGCATGATGGCAGCTTATTCATTGTCACTGCAAATGCAGCACAATGAATAAAAACAGGCTCAGTCACAGACACATTCTAATATGTGGGTTCAGAGTCCACAAATGTGAATGAGCCCCGACTAATTCATTTTAACTATAGCATCATATTATAGTCTATCATTTTCTTGATAATTTTGTAATACCTGTAAGTGTTGCTTGAGTTTTGCTTTTTGGGCATTTAGCAGCATTGGCCTAAAGAATTCTGAATTCTGCATACCGGTATCTTGAATCCAAATACCAATGAAGTCATTGTGAGGAAAAAAAATGTTGGTGATTTGATCTCTTAACAATTGCACAGCTTTGTGGTGTGCCCTTTTCACACAATGGTGAAACAAAGTACACACTTTTTTCCATCTTTTCAAATGTATCAATCAACTTGCTTCCTAACCATCAATAATGTATGGGTCATTAGTATGTCATGTAATATGTAACAAAAATCTATTAATTGTAAGTGTGAAGGTCAGTTATAGGTTCTGCAAAGTATGCACCCTTACATACATACACATTAACATTGGACTGCAGGCCGCACAAACCCTCAACCCTTTATTGAGGTTTAAAGCAATACCGTTAACCTAAACCAAGGCTTGAAAACCACCAACTGATAGAAAACTGCTTCATCATGCATACTATGTTTTGACTGGACCGCATGGATGTGGTTAAGGCCATATTGCTGGTAATGCGCCTTATTAATTTAAATAGGAAATAAGATGCCCAATGTTTTTCTGGCGTGGCTTTTTCCTGTGCCACTAAGGTGTCCATTGTTCATATTCAATGGACACATCACTCGTCATTAACAACGACCTCAGTGTGTGTGACGCTTTGTGACCACAACTGTTTAAGTCCATAATATGTAACCTAACAGAACCCCTAAAGTAATTAACATAATTTTAAGCCCCATAGGTTTAGAAAAGGAGAATGTTTTGACGCAACAAATTTTTTTTGACACCCAGACATGTTAAATAATTTGTGGACAGCAAGGCGCAATCTCTGTGATATTTGCTTACATGTAATGCATTTTTATCATTCATACAGTAAAATTTATTTATGAATGCCTGCACGAAAACCTTTATTGCATTCCAAACTCACAGATCCTGAGCTTTGAATTTCAAAGGAATGCGGACTGAATGTGGATTTGTAGAGAACCTGGCAATACCTCAACAAAATGCCTAATGCAGAAGAAAGTAGGTCAGATCCATAGAGATGTCAATGGATAACTTCAGTTGTAAGAGTTGTCTCACGCTTTGCCTGTTGTCGCCTCCAGTCACTGTAAACAGAACATTGCTGACGTTATACTCATTAATTATGCATGGCAAAATATTGGGAAATGGGCTATGGAAAATATACTGAATGTAGGTAAATATTTATTGCCTTTGGTTATAATGATCAGTGTTTTGATAGATGTGTTCCATGGTTTACACATGTTTTAATTGCTTTTCAAATGTCCGGCGGATAGAGATGAGGGTACTGTTAGTATGAGGTCATACAGAATTTCTGCTTTTCAATCTGCAATAGACTGAACCCAATAATGTATATTTGAAAAAACAACTTTTAATAATAAAAGTTTACAAAATTCTAAAAAATGAAAAAAAAACATTTTAATATTTAGAAAAATATAACATTAACTCTAGAAAATATATTTTTTACTTTTAATAAGTATAGTACAAAAACAACAAAAATAGTACAATTATGATTAATATGTGACTTATTAAGGCAAAAGATCGAAACAGAAAACACTGTAATTTGTTACAAAACACTGAGCCACACTCTAAAGTGTGGTAAATGGGCACAATTCCCAGGGGGGTTAATACTGTAATAATAATGTGATCCCATAGTAGTTCAGCTTCCTTTTCAGCCCCTAGGCCCCTTGACTCTGGCTATATTTTGTAGCAGATGAGTCACTGCCAACACAAATCAAAGGTAGTAATATAGTTATCTACCCATAATTAACATTGCAAATTTTCTAAACACGCATGCAGGGTTATTCACTATATCTAAAATTATACTCTTTAGAAATCATAATTGATTTATTTCCTTAGCTGAAAAATTGATTCCTTAAAATGTAATTTCCCTCAAATCAAAAAGGCCTATTTACAGATAATGATAATGTATTAGGATCGCAGATAGATTTTTAGGCGGACTCTTTTATGCTACATAATGGCATTCTTTAATCCCCTTAGCATTATTGGTCAATGTGGCTTTGGGTTGATTTTAATTCCCGAAATTGGTCATTTTGAGCCATGCTCAGGAATGCTTTCTTGTTTCAGCCATGCATGTACCAGTGTGCAGCATTGCCATCCAGGGCGACAATATCTCCCTAGGACCGCCCTTGGTTCCTACTAATAGTGGAGTGGTCCTGATAGCTCACCATATCGCTATAAATAAAAGTCTGCATCCTCTAGGTTGGGCACAATGTTGTAGGATCCTGCATAACATTTTCTTATGCCTTCTAGTGTGTGCCGATTCCCAACTGGCCATGGAAAAAAATGTATAGACACAATCCTATATGTGAAGAGACAGCAGACCTTCTGTAAAGGACACCATTTGATGCAATACATTTTTCTCGCTTCATACTGGCAATAGTTTCCTAGCTTTCGGCAGTCTTGCACAGCAGACTGTGACCTGAGAGCACGTGATTCTAAAATGATTAGCCGTCCCTCATTAAGTACACTGTGCCAGGAAAGGAGCCTGGTAATTAGCACAGCAGTTTTAATGCATCAGTGGAAGGAGAGGCGAGTTGAAAGCAAATTAATTATAATTTAATTTATATTTTTTATAATGTACTCTGCTGATATAAAGCAAGTCTGTTTTTCAGATTCAGAAAAAATGCTCTTATGACAAAATGTTATTCATTTTGGACAACATGGTTGAGATGGTAATTAATTGTTTCCCCACCTAATACAGTTAATTCAAAATCACAAAGGCATTCAGGATATATATTAAAAAATATATTTATACATTCTGATTATTCTTAAAAGAGGATCATATAAAAGCATATTGACCTAACAAAGACTTGGTTGTCCTCAAGGAACCTTAATGAGGTAACCAGAGAGGTTTATTCAGTGGCGGCGCCAGAGGGGTGCTTGGGTGTGCTTAGCACCCCCAAAATCCTCGTCCAGCACCCATGTTGTACATGGAAATCAAATTTTTTGGGAGGGCAAGCTCCCCTTTGAAAATTCCTAGCACCCAGGTAGCACCTTCAAAAAAAAATGGCTGGAGCCACCCCTGGGTTTATTGAACAACAATGCAATAGTTTAATCAAGTTCCATAACCCTCCTTCACCCAGTATTATTTCTATTTCACAATAGAGGGAGATTAGACCTGCATAATACATATGGTAACATTAACGCAGTCAGGAGCCCTACAATAAATCTTTTGACTTTCAAAATAATTCTTCATCACTAATTATTAGACAATAGTTAATTACTGTGTTTAATAGACCAAGCTAATTCCTATCTGTTTGGAGTTCGTTCAAAATATAAATAATAAAGAACAGTCATTTTCTTGTTGTATAAGCAATATTTATCTCATGCAAAAGACAATATTAGTAAAGTAGTACAAAATTAGGCTTTATTACATATATATATATCCCATATATAAGAGATAGCACAATCAAGCCTTCTTAAAACAAAAGGTATTTACGCGCCGAATCCATCACAAATCCCAAATGTTTAGGTAGAAACCCTCGTTTTAGGACAGTGGGCGGAGCCATGCAAATTATTCCTTTTCACCCCATCAGCCAAATGCACATCCAGAACCGCTGGTGTACAGTTACTTTGTTCAGCCCACACATTAGAGCCATAGTTTTGATGCACTGCACTGATGATGGCCAAGGAGCCTGAAACAGCTGTGTGCAGTTTGGAATAATTGGCTCTGTACCATAAAGGCTATATTTGCACTGTACACCAGCGGTTCTGGATGTGCATTTAGCTGATGGGGGGGAAAATAATTAATAATTTGCATAGCTCTGCCCACTGTCCTGAAACAAGGGGTTTTACCTTAAGATTTGTGCTGGATTGGGCCATGTAAATACCTTCTGTTTTAAGAAGGCTTGATTGTGCTACGCACTGCTTGAGTTGAGGGCTTTTTGATTCCTTTCATCCCTTCTCACCATAACCTTCATGGTTACTTCTCTCTATATATATATAAAAGTGAATGTGGATTGGTGGTATATAACCTTGCCTACTGTAAAGCATGGCATATCTCCAAGTCCACTAGAGCATGGTTGCAGATTAAAGGCTGGAACATTTTGGAGTGGCCATCGCAGTCACCAGACTTAAATCCGATTGAGAACCTCTGGTGGGACTTGAAGAAAGCTGTTGCAGCGCGCAAGCATAAGAATGTAACTGAACTGGAGGCTTTTCCCCATGAAGAATGGGCTAAGATACCCGTAGATCGCTGCAAGACACTTGTGTCAAGCTATGCTTCACGTTTAAAAGTTGTTATAACTGGAAAAGGATGTTGTACTAAGTACTTAGAATTAATGTCACTTGGGGGTTGAATAAAACTGATAATGATGTGAGCACAGAAAAGACATTTGTGGTTATTTCATTATTAATGTTATGTTATATTTGTCTGACTTACAAGTGTCTCGCTGATTTCATTGTAAACAAGATGACTAAAATGATCAAAATCAATGTCAAAATGGCCAAAACATTCAATTTCAGTGGGGGTTGAATAATTTTGAACACAACTGTAGTTGTTGGTAGATCTAAAGGATATCTGACAGAGAGATTTAAAGATGTATGGGTAGCTTTAATTGTTTAGAAAGTCCCTCATATTACATGGTTTTGGCAAAACAAAGGAGATCTAAAGGAAATCTGACAGAGAATTCTAAAGGTGTATGGGGACCCTTAAGCTAAGCATACACAATTCAATTTTACTACGATCGATTTCTGATTCGATTGCAGATATTGTCATCAGACACCGATCGTAAGCAAATCCAACGTTGATCCACATGGAAGGTTCGAACGTAATAGGATCATAATACGACCAAAATCGACGATTTTAGTTCTGATCACAAAAGAGTCATATATAAACGTGTTTATGGAATACAATCGCCCCGACCAACAAACATAATGCTCCAAATTTAATTTGATCATTGTGCAATCGACGGAAATTTTCCAACATGTCCGATCATTTTCCGATCGATGTTTTGATCAGTATCGAACTATTGTCTCTGATTGAACCATGTGTGCAGTATATGATTAAAATCCGATCAATCAAAACTTCAATGGTTTTGGTCGATCAAACGCTAAAATCGAACCGTGTATGCTTTACTACCAACTGTAAAATTGGTTGTTATTTACTGCTTTATTTACTTATCTTTATAATTTGTATTGATTGATGTGTTATTTGTTTGTAGAACGACGTAGAACTATATTATTAAAAAATATTTTTTTTTTACGTTTAATGAACGTCATACTTTTGCTGTGTTGAAAATGTAATGCCAGCTCAGTGAAGTATGTAATTAGTTTATATAGATAATCTAGGTTAACAAAGAGGAGTAGTTAAATAAGAAAAGACACAAATAAACAGGCATAAGTTTCTATGTATGTTCTGATTGTGTAAAAATAAGAAGACCATAGCCAAGCAAACTAATATATGTAACACCTTGGCAAATAAGGCTTTCCACGCCTTTTACCTGTGTCTCTCCTTGTGACCAGAGCTGAAAAGATTTACCACTTACTGGCAGAAGGAACTTCATGTTCTTGGCATCCTTACAGATGACTAAATGTTTTACTCAAGGGTGTAACTGCATCTGAAGATAACTGGATTGGGTTTTCGCTGGAACGTGGTAATAACATATAAGGCCAGAACATTATGCCACAGTTAATACAGTTGCAAGCATAATATTAAGTCGTCAGGTGATTTAGTCATTGCAAAACATAATAATAGGAGACATCTTGCATGGAAAAACCTAGCTACATTTTGCATTTACTTCTCCGCATATTAGGGGCATGAACCCAATAGTGAGATAATGGGGTCAATTATGAATAAATAATGTTTACCTTGCAAACGTAATTATCACTAAACTGAAGGAAGGTAAGTTGTGCTAACTTTAACTATCTAATCATATACAAGTATATATGTACAAGCGCAAGAATGTTTACATTTTGTTGGTTAATAGCCAAAAATTAAGTTGAGCAGGATGCAGCATAAATGCATGCCCTAAATATAGTTATCGGGACACCCGATGCCCACCCCACTACAACGGTCAGTAAACGTATTTGCTCAGTTATAACAGTCCACACTGCTGGACTATATATGAATTATATTTTGTGTATAGATTATTTTATAGTTATTTTTTTTTTAACAGTATGGTATATGAAGTCAACAAAGTAAAATGCGTGAATCTGCATGGTGCCAAACTACCATAAGGAAAGGATTGTCCAACGTCTACTGGGTGGTTTAGAGATCAGGAATCTAGTTTATACCTATGTGGTCCTGAAATAAATTTTTATCGATCTTCATTAAAATCCACAGTTTGTAGTTTCTTGCCTATATTCTCACTTTTTTGGTACTATACAATAGGTGGGCATATGGAGCAAAAAGCGCTTCATCACTGCATTGTAAATTTCTCTTCTTGTTACATTATTATGCATGTATGATGTCTACATATGGGCATCCTCCTCATACTATGGCCAGTATCATACACATTCACTAATATTGTATGCTACAACTTTATTTGCATAAATAAGCTTAATATAGCAGAACAACATCTGCTAATAAGCAAACAAAATTTTTTTTTACAAAAGAATAAATAAAGCAAAAAACAAACAAATTATATGGCGTACTTGGGGCAACTGACACCCGGGGTCTTGTTTGTACAATTAGATTACACTCAGTAATAATAATGAAATGAAACAAATTATAATTATGGCAGAAAATAAGAACATTTTCACTGCAGGCCTCTAAATACAAAATGATTGTTAATTTGTGTAATATGCTCTGTACTTTTACCCAGCCACTTAGATATTAATAAAGCGAGTGACCTACAGTGCTATTTCACCCTATCTCAAGAAAGCAGAATGTTTTTAGGTGAAATGTATTAAAAAGCAGAACATTGTGTCCTTTGCATCTTGAATTTTACAAATGCTCATCTCAGTAGGCAGCTGATTTTGTATTATTTTTTGACCTGTGTTACCCTCTGCAACCAAACTAAATCATTTCCTAATAGGCTGCATTATTATTGTGGAAGCTACCAATTTGACTATTTTATAAGATACCTTTTTGATAAACTAAATGTGCTAAATATGAAACTATACTAAAAAGGTAGTTTTGGGGAATTTTTGGTGATTGTTTTAAACCCCCCCCCCCCCCCCCCCCTTTAGCAGTAGAAATCTTCCTAGCCGTAAGCAATAACTACTCTTCCCTACAACATAGACTTGCTTGGGCATTCTAAAGTCTAAGACTAGTAAAAATCTATTTCTACCCCTGTTGCAGGGGTTCTTCCTCCCTGGGCTAGAATATGGGCGGTGTTGTGACAAGCAGAAGAGCAGCAACCTTTAGTTGAGCATGCAATTTCAGAGGAAGTAGTCTCCTATACTCTGGCAAATAATGAGTAAATGGTTCTTTGGAGTTAAGAAGGCAGTAAGGCAGTAGCCATTCTAGAAAAGAAAGCAATATAAAAGTACACATAGACATAGACAAAGAGATGAAAAGGATATGTAGAGTTGGGTAGCAAGCTGTCAGGGATAATAACACTGGTTGTAGTTTTTGACTTGACCATTAGTTCCAGAAGGTGTCCTATGGGCAACTTATGGGGTCTCTATGGACAGCCCTGAGTTTATATTGAGTATTTGTTGTATTTTGTTGTGTATTAATTGCATAACATACTTTACATTTGGCAGTGGGTTCCGTAATCATTGTAAAACATATTTATTATTTGTAATTTACCATGTATAAGTACCCCAAATAGAAGTATATAGAAAGAGGTATAGTTAGTTCTTAATGTTATGTGAGGATATTGCTATTATGTTGTGCGTTGGTGTATTAAGTAACCATGTGCACAGCCTATACATATAATTAAGGGTGCTGTCTGTGTATTGTTTCTTAATTTTCATTAATTAAACATTCATTACACTCAAGCTTATCTTTTCCATATACTGTCTGTTCAGAGTGTTCTTTCTTTCTTCTAACACACCCAGATGTTATAATAAAAATTTTGAATGAATTAAGGATGAATGGATGATTTTGTTTCAGGGATGTATATGTGTATACATGTACATTAAATAAATAGAATAAGAATGCAAAATGGACTGCACAAGTAATAGTTGTAAACCTTTATTGGGCCTGTTGTACTCTTTAATGGAACGTTCAGTAAAACTGCAAGTTTTTGTGCACATTTTTGCGCTATTTAAGTCACTCTGCACTCCTATACTGTGTGTTTCACATTCTGTCTAGGTAGGGCATTATTCCTCTGGGGCTTACTCTGAAAGCAGTGTAAGGGAGGGCTTATGGGTTCATTTTGAGCCTCTAACTTTTTTGGGACTTTCTCTGGGGGAGTTCTTGCCTAGCACTGGAGGGAACCTGGCTGAGTTCAGTCTCCTATTGAACAGAAGTCAGTTTGGCTTTAGAAGACTGACCACAGTTGTTGAGTCCTTGAACCCAGTCAGGATCATTATAGGGTACTCAGTGTCATAGGAAACAACCGTAGCAGCAACTGTGGCAGCTATGGGGCCCATATCCTAAAGGGGGCCTGCTGCTCCTGGCTCTCTGTGCCTTCTTTTTTTTTCTTGTCTCTGTTCCAGACAATTAATTTTTAGTTCAGAGTAGTGTTGGGGTGGGAGGTCCGATAGTAAGGGGGGAATTGTAGTAAGGGAAAACTTACAGGAAGTGACCTCGCAAAGTGATACCGCTTGAACACAGGGATATTGGACATGACCATAAATTATGGTTGTTGTCCATTGCAACAAAGGGTGCCAATCCTCTGAGGGGCTGACTGCAGCGTCATCACGCTGCTGTCGGTCCCTCATCTAAAGAGGGATAATCTGCCCGTGTATGGGCAGCTTTAGATTTCCTCCCCAGATTTCTGACTGCTCTCACACAAACAGTACCTGTCTGCAGCAGTGGCTCTCCCTCTGAAGTTGTTGAGCCTCTCCCTTCATGCAGGCAGTGACAGTGAGCAGAAGCTGTCACAATCTGACAGAGCTGCCAAGCTGATTGGCCGGGGTGCCTACATGCTGTCCGCTGGGTCCCCCTAGCTGCTCAGGACCTGACGGCAGCTCTGAGACAGGTAATGTGGATCAGGCGTGATGCCGTCATCATGTGCAGTCGATCGGCCAAAAAATCTGGTAAAAATCTAAATGTGTATGGGGGGCTTTAGAATCCCTGCGTGCATGGATGTCCACTGGCTGCAACTTCTACACTTCAAATTGAACCTGTCTTTTCTTTTTGAAACCTGTACCCTGAGGAGGCCCAAGGTGAAACATGTTGCTACATGTTGCATTTGCCTCTGACATTGTTAAGTGAATGAATTTTCTGCCTGAAACAAATTAAGCACATTTTGCTCTCAAAACTGTGTGATACATCTGTGTGTTTTATTTCATTAATTTAACTGGATACTAATAAAATATTATACATTTTATGTCTTAGTTGTGCTATATATGTATATGCCTTAGAACCCAGTGAGCCATTAAAAGTCCCAATTATGGGGGTAAAACATTTTGGTATACTTTTCTTAATTACAGTGATGGGCTATCTTGGTCGAGGTATTGGTTCAACCTGTCAATTATTTTTTGGTTTATTAAATAAATACATAAATAAATATTTAAAACCCCTGGCAGTCTGGATTGAAAGGCAGTCTGAATCTGAATTAAAAAGGCAATCCTCTATGGCCAGCTTAAGTAATAGGTCCACTTTACATTTAAAAGAAAGAAATAGCCCCATTTGCCTGACATTAATTTCTGTTCACTTTGTTGCTTTAGAAAGCCAGCTATTTTATTGGAGACGCTATAGTATGCTGTTGACTTTATCTGTCCATGGCCAGATAGTCATTTACCTGTTGCATATAACTGTAGAACTTTACTAGTAAACCTTTAAAGAGCATGTACAAAAAAGGAATAACAGGTCAGCATATTAGGAAACCTAAACTGACAGAGCATATATTGCTGTTGTTGTCTTCTCCTTCTGAATATGCAGTTTACCTGCTGAGTCTGTGTTTTCAGTACTTTCTTAGCCATTGACCCAGAACAAATATGTAAATCAGCAGTTCAAACTTCATTCTGTGTTTAACTTAGGTGTATAGAATGTATTGAAGCCAGACAGAAACTGTGGCAGGGTACACATGTCACTCAATAAAGACCAGGGCTCTGTGTCAGCCAGTCAAGTTCCTCCACATCACTTACTCATCCATGTCTTTATAGACCTTGATACGTGCTGGAAAGGGGGCGGGTGGATAGCTGAAATGGTTAATGTAGAGAAGGGTTGTGGGAACATGGGGTAAAAAAAAGTTTTAGCACATGTAGTTTTTGCATAAATTAAGTTCAAAGTTAAAGTCCACATTTTTGACTTTTGAAAATTTTTCTTGAGATTGAACTTAATTTATGCAAAAACTATTTGTGTTAGAGCAATACTTTTTTTGTAGTATACCCCCAACCCTTCGCTTAATCTCCAGCATGTTTGGTAAAGATACCATGCTCATGGACTTTGCAATCAACTCGACTGCTGGCTTCCAGCACTGAAAAGACCCCTAAGTGTGCGGCCAGGAGGAGCCTGTGAGGGATGAACTGCTTTATTTTAACTGTTCTGTAGTTACTTTCCTATAGTTCAACCATGTTTTTTTTCCCTTTTCTATAGACTTCCTGTATTGCACTTCCTTTAGTAAAATCCATTGAAATGATTTGGTGTGTTTTCCTGCCATCACTATTCAGTACTTCTCTTTACAGACATACAGAGCCATGGTCAAAGATTCTGAAAATTATGCTTTTGTAGGTTACATTCTTGCATTTGCCCAAACATGGCTGTTTATTTACTATACAAAACATGTCTAGCTTGCAACGGTAATTATCACCTTCCAAAGCGATTTTTCCTAAGTGAAAGTTTATTTTCACCACATTCTCAAAGTTTCACTTCCTGGAAAACTGAGTTTTAGTTTTAATGGTGAACTTCCTATATGTCTATATGTATATGCGTTCACACCGCCATGCACTGTGTTGTGCTTATATTCTATTTTAATACAGTGCATACAGTATGCATCGTACACAACACATATGCTGCATTGTAGTGTATGTATATATATATATATATATATATATATATATATACATACATATATAATATTAATATATAGTGTCAGGCAGGAATATGCAGTCAGGTACCATTCACATTGGCAACTGTCAGCAGCCCAGAAAGCCACTGCCCGCCAATGTGTTCCTACGGTAGGGGACATTTAGTTATCTCTGTTGGCAAACCTGAAAAGCAACCTTGGGATACCTTATGTTGTGTCTTCTGGGCTGCTGTGCTTTTCGGCAGCTGGAAATGCTGTTCGTCTGGACATGTGAATGATGCCTTATAATGTTGATTAATTATTTTCCACTATTTATGTACCACATTTTAAAGCATGTGGTAGGGGTGCATTTTGTCATGCTGGCCTCAGACACCAGTAGACCTGGGGGTATTCATTTAAACTCTGATTCTCATGAATACTGAGACCTGAAACAAACATGCACTAGCATTGTAAATGATTGCGGAAGCTGATATACCCTTGGGATCTGTTTTACGTATTTAGTTAAGTACAATGTTTACATTTATTAAGGAGTTTTAGAAGTCTGCTGGTAACAGTCCATTATTTTCATTACATAGATCTATTTCCCCTCTTAAGTAATAGTAAGGTCATGCATGCAATTCAATGTGAGAATGGTTTCCCAAAGTTTCTGCTGCTTTCCAAAACTGAATTATGTAACTGAGCTTGGCTGTCATCCATGTTGTCTGTATTTTGTGGGCATTCTGCGGAGATTCACATGCCTAGGGGCTTGAGAGGGTCCATGGAATGTTTCACAAAGACATGCCAAAGCCTCATGACTTAACAAGCAAAAAAAAAAAGAAATATCTTGAAAATTATCTGAGTAGTGATTTACTAATATAATCCTTTTTATTATGTCTACAGTTAAAATTCCCTATCCCTGGCAATAGCAAGTAATAGCAAGTAATACTTATGTAACTAATAGTTAAAAAAAATTACTTTACCTATTTAGAGCAAACTTGTTTTCTGGATATTTATCCTTTGTTGAGTCTCCTTTTCAAATGACACAGAAACAAATATGTTCACTTTTAGGTAAGGGTAACCACATGACTATCTCATCAGTACCCCAAATGTACAAATAGCTGTCTGAAGTGTCACCATGGATTTTGAATATATACAACAACCAGATGCATCTCTAATGCACCCCATCCCCACAAAAAACCACAATAGTCGCATGTTATTTCTAAGAAAAACTCATGGCATTAGTTGTTTGGTTTAATTTAATTCTGCATGTCATTTTGTTGGTGTGAATAGTTAATCAGTTGTATACTAAAAACCAATGATCAGACAGTTGTATGTTCAATATGTTTAGTGTATTTGTAATGCAATAGTCTATGTATGCCTACTATTACTATCATGGAGCATTTAACCATTAACATAAATTTGACAAATCCATAGTCTGAGTTTTATTTCCAGAGAACAATAAAAGGAGGAGCCTGACGTTACCCTTAGTTATGAAAAGGGGGCTAGGTTTTGGCCACCCATCTTCACTAGCATGATATTTTTGTTTGAGTCTGTAATTGAGATAATGTTGCTTGTCTTGTAAGGTTGCAGGCTTCTGGACTTCAGTAATCTCCCAAGTCTGTTTCATATTGGAACTGTGAAAAGAGTCAATAGTATGTTAGCATTTGGGGGGCTATGCAAAATACTTGCCCAGGGCCCCCTGGAGGGGGGTTGGGGGGGCTAGCAGAAAAGTTGTTGAGCAGGTAGTGGGTGCTAATTATGGTGACCACCACCTTTCTGTTCCTGCCTACACACCAAGACCATCAAAACCAACAGCTCCAGAATATAGCATAGGCAGACAAAACCAGCTTTTAATCTAATCTGACAGCACCCCTGTTCCCCCCAGCCTGCACCTTTAGCTTTCACCTGGCTAGCCTAATCCTACCAGGTATCCTAATTTAGTAATCTAAATTAATGCATGTGGCAAAGAATTCCACAGGATCCCTCAATCTAAACAGTGGTTCTCAACCTGTGGGCCAAACGCCCATTTCACAGGGGGTTTCCATGTTCACTGAAAGCATCAGATCTGCGCTAACTTTGGAGGGAATTGGGTGTTACTCTCCCTCCTAACTTCCCACCCTGAACATCATTTGCACAAGTAGGGTGGGAAAATAAGAGGAGAAACATAACACTTACCTGATTGTGGTGTGTGGTATTTGGAACATGGAGGTAATATTCCAAACCAGCACTTCCACGTTCAAAATACAGGAAGTGACACTTTGTGACATTGGATCTACAAAGGTTGAGAACCACTAATCTTAATGATGGAAGATGAATTCAAACAGAGGATGCATGATATTCAGGCTTAATAAATTACTATAACAAAGTCTGCTGGCCTTTTGCTCCAATGAAGTAAAGGAATTCAAGTTATACACAAATACCTGTAAATGACATTTTACCAAAGTATTGAGACACTACGACATTTTTGCAGAACAGGTTTCTGTCAATGTAGTCCAAGAGAGAAGGTCAGTATAGTTTATACATTGCTATAATTTAATCGTCTTTAAAAGTCAATCTGTGCAACTGTATCAATAAAATGTCAGCTGCCTAAAAAGTTCTGATGGCATGTTACAAGTAGAAGCAAACTCATGAAACTTTATATATTAGAGTTACATGAGCAAACACAGACACACACATCATTTTTCAGGAAAGGCATGGATTACAACCAAGTCCCAGCAATTTTATGTAATCCTTTGACAATGATGAGATATAATTATATGTAATCATGGAAATTATATAATGAGAGTCTTTTTTCGTGGTTTTAAATGAGTCAGTTGTCTAATAAAACACTTTGTAAAATGTGTAATCGTGAAAGCTGTGTTTTTTTTGTCTGTTTACTTTTGTTAAAGTAAAAAGGTCAATAAAGTATGTTTTTTTATTTATCCAAATAAATATCTGTCTTTGTGTGTATGTAAAGGAACAGTAGATAGATACACAATTGTGACATAATTGATTAAAGTGTTTTATTTACACCATTCCACAGATCAGGACATTGGATTGGAGGACATGTTTGGTCACTAATCCCATCCCTAGATACTTACTCCAAAAACTCCCTTCTGTTCCCTCATGGGACTTTGGTTGGAGTAGTGACCCAATTAATGGCTATGAGGTGTGATGCGAGTAAAGTAGGGGTTAGGTAAAATTTTAACTTTATTCGTGACCACTGTCACAGTACCTAACTAACATACAAAGTATCCACACCAGAAATTATAACACACCAGTAGCCAACTATCCCGTAACATACATGGGGTATAGCGGCTATAACTAACACAGACAATCTCTAGAGGTAATGAAGAGTAAGGTGCATCGAAGGCTACATGTTTCGCCGAGTACGGCTTCCTCAGGCCATATACACCTTAGGCTGTATGGGTCTGTGTGGGAGAGGAAAGACGCGCAATGTAAGTACCAAAGAGTGGAAAGACAAGTCCACTCTTTGATTGTTACTCTCCCGCTCTGTGTGCTGTGAGAGGGGGTGTGGGGGAGCTGTGTCTCTGTGTGGGGCTCTCACTGGCTGTCTGCAGCTCCCAGCCAGTGAGAGTGACACCAGAGTAGTGATGGCTCGAACCCGGAATTTGATGTTCGCGAACGGTGAACGCGAACTAGCGCAAAAGTTCGCGAACCCAGCGAACCCGCCATTGACTTCAATGGGAGGCGAATTTAAAAAATCAAAGGGACCCTTTGTGGCCACAATAGTGTTGGGAAAATTGTTTCAAGGGGTCAAACACCTGGTCAATGACATGACAGAGGGGAATCCATGGCAAAACTCCCAAGAAATTTTTTTTTCACCCAATAAATCCACACGAAGGATTTCTACAATGATAGTCAATGGGAAAATAAAGTGTGATGAGTGATTACCCTTAGACCGTGTTTGATTGGACTTATCTCCTTTGTATGACCCCTGCCACAAACCTGGACTTTGCATCTATCACTGTTTTTGAACTCTTGGAGGATATCACCGGTCTCTCAGGTGAGGTATATATAAGGTTAATCAAACTGGTAAGGAAACCAAAACGAGGATTTCCTGCCAGAGATTGAGTTTCCCCCTGAGAGGGATATCTCCAAGGGCGTGGGGACTTTAACGCCTGAGTAGAGAAGGTGGTGTCGAAGACAAAGTAGAGTACACATAAATATTTAATGAAACAAATAAAATTGTTCAAAATTAATTCAAAATTAAAACCCGCACAAATCGACCTTGCATAGCTGATCACTCTCGTGTTAATATTGTACATACATAAAATGGGTACAGCAGATTATTACATTCGTCACATATTCAAGAGCAGTGTCAGGATAATGTCCTGCCAATCCGCAGGAGCGTGCCCCGACGCGCGTTTCGTGGTTTACTTCCTCAGGGGTAAGCTTTATCCTTGTATTAAATAAATGATGATCTATAATGACAAAAATACGAACAATATATTATATCTCAGGTGAGGTACCTTGTGCGTTAAAGTCCCTCCTGGGGGCACCCGTAGTCGGGTATTCAAAAAAATAAAGTTTTTCATATGACAAATTATTCAACCGATCGCTTTGGTGCTGATCACTATGAAGCAATCGCCTCTCATCTGGGCTGTGCCAACATGGCCAACACACTCATTGAGGTGATCGCTTCATTGTGTTACGCA
>CM070035.1:102487406-102502688 GCA_036250615.1 Ptychadena robeensis | reverse complement strand
GCCATATGTTCGCGAAAAAGCGCGAACGCGAACATGCGATGTTCGCCGCAGATAGTTCGCTGGCGAACAGTTCGGGCCATCACTACACCAGAGTAGCTCTCACACCGGGTGTAGCGGGTCCGCATCTAATGGGAATTGATGTGAAAAGTGGTGCACATTGATTCCACGCTGTGATTGATCACGTGTCGATTGCATGGCAGTCTACCTGTGTATGCCCAGCATCATTCAACTTTCAAATCATGTAACTAGCCATGCAGTCTACATTTGTGGAGCATTTTGTTATTTGAAGAGCACTGAAAATTTCAGAATAGTAGTCATAAGATGCCACAGCAAAAAAACAAGCTCATACTAGTGTTGAACTAGAATATTTTAATGGTGAATATTTTTTGCAAATATTAAGAATTGCGAATATCTTTACTTGTTAATTTCAAATAAACATGATCCCTTGCGTATAGACATGCATCGCCATAATAATTTTTATCTTGCGAAATTAATTTGCAAAATATCGCAAATTCGAATATTGCTATTTGCAGCTAGAGGTTCTTTATCGAATGTAAATAATATTCCAATAATTGTAACATTATTTGTAAGCAATTGAGCCAATCCAACTGTGATACTGCATACTGTGTCTGATCTCTTTTATCAATTGAAGCATCAATCTTCTGTGTACATTGAATTACCCACTGTGACAATCCGTGTAAGGCTAGTTGACAATATGGAACATCACCAGCAAATGCATTTGTTATTCACACAGATTTTTCAACTTTTTCTAAATATTTCATCAACTGCATTTTGCAACTGAAGGGAACATGTGTTTGTGTTGTGACTTGATTCTTGTAATGCAGAGTTACAGGGCAGTAGCCCCCAAAATGTACAAGAATAAAACTTTTTATTTTGTATCACATAGGATTGGTTGGTTCCAAAATGTGAAACATTGTGTATAGACTATAGTTTGTGTTTGTATCTTTGCCCAGACTCTAATATATGTGCTGTTCCAGCAATTTTGGAAGGTATTTAAAGACACTGTCCTACCCCACGGGTGCATCAATGCTATCTTCCAGAGTTCAAATGTCTTTGTAGCAAATCCCATGTTAGGGTCCCCATACACCTTTAAGCTAGCCACACACGGCTCAATGAAATAGAAACACATTAGAGAAGCCAACATCCCAAAATATAATACTAATAAGGAAGAACAGAAAATTTCCCCAGCAACAAATTGCCAGGGCGAGGGGACTTTAACGGCTTCACATTTGATATGTAAATCAGTAATAGGTTAAAATCAAAGATTTATTACATGGGCACCCACTTGGCAGTCGTGGGTGTACATTAGCAAACATACAAAACAAAACGAAACGATTCAATCTCAAAATAATATGTACATTACAAAGAGTACATTTAATACAAATGTGTATGCATAAACCACATGCCTAGAGCTCAGGTGTTCGAGCTTGGTCTACTCAATAGATGGATAAGGGAGTAGGGATCATCCAAAGGTGGTAATCGCCAACCCGACGTACGTTTCGTCAATGGACTTCCTCAGGGGATACAGGCTGGTTGGAGGGTGTAAAGTCTGAGTATACAGAAAGAGTTGACATAGATATCAGCCCGTGAGTCCAGTATATTAGGGAGTATATAGGTCAAAATTATTTTAGTGTAGTACTCACTTATGTTTAAATCGGATAAAAGTGCTGTACATTGGTGTTGAAGCACATATGCTGCTGGACGGGGAGCACTCCCCCAGAACGGAGAAGCACAAAATTGGCCACCACCAGGCGCGCCTGGTTATAGAGTAAACATCTAGAAGAGGATGGGATCAAGTAAACAATGAGTAGGGTACTTGGGCTGTCCTAAGACATGCCCTGATAGGTGAGTGGTCGGGAGTGCAGGAGATTAGGAGGAAAAAAGAAGTGGGGAGGGTACCCAATCCCCTCTATATAGTGTCCAAAGAGTATGAATGTGTAGGTGCGTGAAGGTGAAGAGATAAGGAGGTGTGTAGGGGTGAATAAATTCACCAATATGACAGGTGCAAGGGTAGTGGGGGTCCACTGAGAAATCAGCAAATCAAGCACAAAAAACCAGGACAACAAGTGAAATCAGGGGCAGGAAGTGATTAGGGGAAACTGAACTAGTGTCCAGAAAGGGGGGTGAAGTGATATATATATTGTGGTAGTGTTAAAGCCATGTGAACAAAGTAAGTCCTTAAAGTAATATCTGATCCATCAAGAGATATAAGGTGGTTAAAAAATGGAAGAGTATAGAATAAGTAATTGAGAACGGCTCACCCTCGTGCCCCCCATGCAGGGTCATGAAGTGAAGGTTGACCAAGGTAACAATGACTTACATGTTTGGGTTGACGTCAAAAGGTATGGTCGGCGAGGGCTAGATCAAGCCCCTAGTAGCTGTAACAAGTAGATGGTACAAACATCAGTGGGTCTGGATAAAAAGGTAGCCAGCAACATTGGCGTGTAGACAGCATGACACTTCCTGTGGTAAGAGGGTGTTTGTGGGGTAGGCGAGCCGAACCAGGACACACGTGCAGGCAGCACCGGTGTGTCATGGTGGATGGACAGTCCGCTTAAATGCTTCTCCGCCGTCGGGTGGGCGGGCCCAGCTGGTGGCGCCTCCCCGTGGGCCGGCGCGCCGGCGCTTGACAGAGTGCGCCCCGACGCCGGACCGGTGACGTCATCGGCCCGCGCCCGCCCCTCCGACGTGCGCACGTGGAAAAGCATTCCCAGGTGCCATGGAAACCTGGACCTGGGAGGGGGTGGAGGCGGAGACCACAGAGCAAGAGCCCAACAGGGGTGGCGCCCGGCGTGACTCCATCCAATGTCACCCCAACCGCCAAGCATCCCCCAACGATGAGGGAGGTGACTGACAGTATGCTCCTCTAGAGACCGCCCCCAAAAAAGGGGGGGCGGTTGGCCACAAAGTTGTGGCCGCTTGGCGTCCGCAACTAGTGGGAGGGGCCACGCCCACTGCTCACATGTGCACTGATAGTGTTGGTAAATAATGAATGAATAAATATTTCAGACAGTAATAATGAAGGTAACTGGACAGGGGACCCCAGGCTCGATCACATGACCTGAGATATAGGCGCAGTGTGGGATTTATAGGTTAGAATACATACATGCAAACAAAGAATATACATAGTAATGCAATCGAAGTAAGATTATAATGACCAAAGTCAAAAAATGGTAAGCAGGGTTATACGTCATTTGGAGCTGCTATATCATATGTGATAAGAATGTCATATTGCGTAATGCTGTATATATATATACACAAATGGTAGTACTACACAGGTTAAATATCCGAGGGGCAAATTAGGGTTCATATGGAAACCAAGTCCTGCTATCAGGAGAGGGGAGATCAGAATAGAAAGATAGAAACCGATAGGAGGAAGAAGAGGGGTTGGATTGAAAAGATGTGCCTAGAAGGGGATCTTGTGATAGGTCCGTGCAGTTACCCAAAAATCAGGTATATAGAAAGCTTTTGTAGCTTTGATATTCATTTAGACCCAGTGCTCGGGTAGCATTAAGGGTATAAATCCAACGCGTTTCTTTTTGTAAAAGGAGTTGATTGATATTCCCCCTCTGGACTGGGGATGTACTCGATCTAGGATGAGGACCCTAAGACAGTCAACCTGATATCGATGGCATAGTGCCACATGCTGACCGACTGGAGTAGTAAGATCTCCAACTGTTCCTGTCCTTAAATGTTCGGAGAATCTCTGTCTCAATTGTCTTTTAGTTTTCCCCACATAAAAAGCTTGGCATGTGCATTGGATTAAGTACACCACACCTTCCGTCCTACAGTTGGCAAAGTGGAATGTTACAAAGGTTTCCCCATTTGGTAGGAGAGGTGTTAGTTCAGGACAGATATGTTTACAGCAGGGGCACTTCCATGACCTACATGGAAAAGTCCCTTTCGATTTACATCTGTCGCCTCTTTTGTCGCCTGAAAAGTGGCTCTGTGTCAGGGTATCCTTAAGTGATGTCGATTTACGGAAGGTGATCTGAGGGTGTGGACCTACCAGCTTGCTAATTTTGTGGTCATTCAACAGTATTGGCCAGTATTTGGACATGATGTGTTTTACTTCCTTGCTTTGAGAAGTATAGGTGGTTATGAGCCTTGTTGTTTGAGAAGGTTCTGTGGTTTTTGATCTGAAAAGGAGATGGTCTCTTTGTTGCGATTTGGGTTTTTTGTAGGCCTTCTTCAGCATGGTTTTGCTGCAGCCTCTTTTCATCAACCGGTTCCTTAGTTTGTGAGCCTCTGCTTCAAAGTCTGCTGGTGTGGAGCAATTCCTCATTAGGCGAATATATTGGCCATATGGGATGCTCCTGACAAGGGGAACTGGATGTGAGCTAGACTCATGCAATATGGTATTTCCGTCTTTTCTATATAGAGTTATTCTTAGTTTGTTCTCTGAGTCGCGAATGATGGTTAGGTCTAGAAATGAAAGGTTCTGTTGGTTACAGGTATACGTGAATTTAAGATTAAATTCGTTCTGGTGTAGTTGGTCCACAAATTCCTTAAGTTCATTCAAAGATCCGTCCCATGTCAGGAAGACATCATCTATGATATGGCTCGATGAAATAACAGATTAGAGGAACATCGGGCGGTGTGCGCGCTCATGGTCCCGATTCTCCTCTCATCTGTTTCTTCATCTAAGCCATCCACGGTTCCTTCGAGCAGGATCAATGAATCCTGCTCGAAGGACCTCGACCAAACAGGTTTCAAACATGTTGGAAAACCTTGGTCGAAATCCATTGCATGGAATAGGGGACCGCGCTATCCCCTATTCAATGCAATGGATGACATCTGGAGCCGGAGACACAGAGCAGCTAAACACAAGCTGTCTGTGTCTGTGTGCATGTCTGTGTGAAGGTGGCGTGGCCAACACAGATCCAGCTAGCTCTGCCAGAAGAGAGGAGGGGGGGGGGGCTGGCTGGGTCCGTGCTGTGTGTCTTCAGCTCAGGTACAGCACTGCCAGCCAGTCCCCATCGTCCAGTAATTGGTGTGCCCATGTGGTGCACATTGATTACTGTACGATTGACCCGCGATCAATCACAGGGTGGTGACGTCACCACGCTGTAATTGATCGCCGGTCGATTGCACAGGAATCTACCCGTGTGTGGCCAGCTTTAGATTTCTCTGTCAGATTTCCTTTAGATCTCTTTTGTTTTACCAAAACCATGTAATATGAGGGACTTTCTAAACCATCAAGTCTACCTGTGTTCAATCGCAGAGGACCCTATACTACATAGTTGTTGGTAGATCTACAGGATATCTGAGAGATCTAAAGGTGTATGACAAACTTTAGTCTTGTTCTCAACCCCGTTAATTTTTATTCATAAATGAAGGTGTAGCAGTTGCCTGAAGGTATTAAATATGTTATATTTTATCATAGTATCACAGAACTATGGGGAAATTGTAAGAGCATTTAACAGATAATGTGACATTCTTCAAATATTCATTGCAGATAATTAAATCACTGTAATTTTAAATAATTAAAATGATATTTAATAGACAACAGTACAAAAACAACATATGCAATTAAATTATTTTTTGATGAAAGATATATGTCCATTTTGAATGTAATGCCTGCTATATACCTTAGAAAAAAATTCTAAAAAGAAACATGGCTGAACATCTCACAATTAATTAAACTGATTTGCAAAAGATGAACATGTAATCAATAGAGGATGGGTTTCTCAGAAGTAAAGATGGGGAAGTGTTCACCATTCTGTGAAAGTCTTTCATATTGTATGTATTCCATAGCAACTGCAACTCACCAGAAAGGTTGACTGCAGTCCATTAAACCATTTGTTTCTAACCTTTTTTCATTAAAGCTAGCCATACACGTGACGATTCCTGAGCGATCAATCAACGATCCGATCGATTTAGGTGAAGTCACAGGCGTCGATCGATCGACCATACAAGTCTGTGCCTACCACCTTAGGCCACCGATTCCTGGACGATTCTGTTACCAGTCGATCGATTCACAAATGTCAACGTCCCTTGATGTGTGCACGATCGATCAGAAAACACCAACAGGTTGGTTCCCTGGCTGATCTGATTTGGGGGCCATGTCAATCGGTCAGGGTCGATCGGTCAAGGTGGGCTGCACTCGATTCCTCGTCGATCTCTTGACGTGCACGTGCCTGGTGATCAATTGGCCAGGAATCGAGTGTCAAATCGACCTGTGTATGGCCACCTTAAGGCCTTGCCTGTGTACAACTCCGTATCCTACCCATGTCACAATTCTTCCACCCTGGGACAACGCCCCCTCCCTCCTAACCTCCATACACACAACCTATCTTTATTTCAACAGAAATTGTGGGGCTGATACCGTGTTCAGGGGCTTTATAATACATTTCACCAGTGCAAGTTCAACTCGGGATTACAGCAAGCTTTTTCAGCTCAAGCTGCAATCAACTTACAGCGTGATAGTGGGGGAGGACACCGGGTGTCACCCTCCCCTCCAACACCTTTGATAGTGTGCTCCCCCACTGGGATCTCAGAGGACCCCACATGAATAAATAATTGCATTAAACCACTAAACCACTAGTGCATATACCAGCATCAACAGAATGATAACTGGTCACATGATCACAAAAGTTACTGGGTACATCAAATCCCTGAACAATATGCAGTAAAGAAGTAGTGTATACATAGATGTATTTATCCAGGGCCTTTCATCTCAATTGCAGGTAAAATAGCATAGCAAGACAAGGAACATATGCTAGCCTGTAACTGGAAGGTTGGAGAGTAGCAGTTTATAGATTAAGCCCCCCATACATGGGTCGATACCAGTACCATTGATGACCCACTCAAGCGAAGCGTGGTGACGTCATCAATTGAATGGGAATCTATTCGCAACAATTTGTGCAATAGATTTTCTTTGATGCTTTGGATAAGGACCCTTGGCACCCATCCAAAGCAATGGAGATAGAACAGGGAACCAACATGATCAAGGTGTCAAACATGCTGTACATAATCGATGACCATAATCGTGCAGGGCACGTCATCATCAATTTAGCTAATCGTTGATTGTACAGGTATCGAGCCGTGTATGGGGCGCTATAGTTCAATTGTGTCCTTTGTGTCCTCGTACGTTGTCAGGTCGAGTACGTTGAGCCTCAGCACCGGCGGATGTGTAAACAAACCCTTACTGGTCACTACAAGTGTATATTTTTTAGGAATGTGGAGCTTTACGTCACCACCAGCCCAGCTCAGAGGACAGTCAAACTTTCATTTAATATATATATTTTTTCGATTGTTTACACAAAGCACAAACACAAAGCGCATTTCCAATTGTAATAAACATTTTATTATAAACAAAACATAAATATAAATACATACTGTTTTACAATATTTCATACCAAATGAGTATTGAAGACATTTTATCATTTAAATGATAAATTTAATTCATCTTTTTATGGTTTTTTTTTTTTTAATAATTGCGTGTTTCAAACAATTTTACATTCAGGATGTCTACTAGACCCTTGTACAGACATATTCTGGGAAGTTACAGGCCTACAACATAAAAAAGTAAATTCCATTAGAGTCTATGGTGCGCTTTTGGTAAAAAAAAATCTGGACCTTGCAAAAGTGCTAGGGAGTTTAAGACTACTATTTAGAATTGCAGGAAATTCAGTAAGAAGTAAATATGTGACTCTTGATTGAGCTTAGCTGCTAAATAGAAATGTATGTTTCGTATGAAAGCCATATGGGGGAGCTATAGAAAACAAAAACATTCTATTCCAAAAGGGAACATTTAGAACCACTATTTCCACAAGGAAAAGCACAGCAATAACCCTGACCTTGGTTAGGCGCCAGTAGTCTCAAAATGCTGGCCATTGTGTGGAAACAGCTGACTTCTGCACAGGAAACCATCATTGTTGATAGTAAATTGTATTCAGCGCTAGACAGGCCTCATCATCTACCTAACTAGGACAGAACTGGCTCCACGATATATTAATAACTTTTCCGGCAGTGGTAGAACATTTCTAAAATTGGTGAAAGAAAGCTTTTACTCCTTATAAAGGCTTTAAACTGTTTCACCAAAGATACATGAAATTATATCTGCCATTATGTTAAGATTGGACAATGACTTCAGACTCCAAGAGCTTGTACTGATATAAACTATTAGACTATTAGCACAAATTAAATTTGAAGTAATAACATTTCTAAAAATGTTATGCCAACCTACTGTTGTGACTGTGAGTTTAAACTACCTTAGTGGCCTTAAAGTCCCTATATCCTGGTCTCTACCAGGAGAAAAAAACTTTGGATGTTCTGAGATCTTTTGATCCAACCACATAGAAACATGAATGTAACTGTGATGAACCTTCAATTGATATGTTGGTATGAAAACAGCAGGGTTATAAGCTATTAGAATTGACACATATAATGCAATGAGATGTGTGTATTCATTGTTTATAATATATATACTGTATGGACATGCATTGTATAATGTATATGTTTGTGATATTTATATAATTGCATTAAGTATATATTTAAATCTGTTAAACACAGTGGTCTTTTTATATGGAACCACATATGACATGTTTGATGTATAAGTCTGAACACAATAAAGACTTTTTATCAATATTTATTGACATTTGAGCATTAAATAAAGTAATGACTCCAGGTGCCTTAAAAAACCAATATAGGTTTTTGTGAGGCTCAGTCTTCTTGTGGGGAATTTTGAAGATTATGCACAGATGGGTTGGCACTCTATACTTTACTATACACCCTTCCCCAATATTCTTCTTTGGTAGATCACAATGTAACTGTGATGCTGCCTCAGCATGAATGGCAAATAAGGCAGAAAATATTTGAATGGGAAGGTTTTAGACCATTCAGAGGCCTGGGTGACATTATACGTTAAATGTTTGATCAGCCTGGAAAACTCAGTGAGGCTAGAGTTCAGCTATAACATAAAATGTGATATTTCAGTTAAATGTCAGATGTATCATTTTTATTTGGCATGACTTTCTAAGTTGTATGAGGTATTTTCCAAAAGTTACATGGATCCTTCAGTGTTGGATGTCATGCAAAGTTTTTCTGTACTTTAAAAATTACTATATCAACCTCCTGAGCATTTGCCCAAAGTGTAGCTCAGGTTTGTTTGCTGACTCACCTATTAAGTCATAGTTTGACTGTGGCAATGAAAAGTATAGTTGAACATTCAGGTCTCTTTCGGGTCTGCCTTGTTGCTGCCATCGATGACACAGAAGTGGCGGGTGCTGGGTGGAAACAGTGCCAGCTTTTTTCAGCACATGAGGGGGGTGGAGGTGTGAGTGTTAAATGCAATGCATTCATTCTTGGACATCCCACCCTCCAAAGGCATACCCCCAGACATGCCCTTCAACTGTTGTTAGTGACATTTGTCTGTGGTAGGGATATAAAATTGTGAGCTCTGTTGTCAGTTGTAATGGCCCTCTCACACTAGCCGCATTGCGTTATTTAACGCACAAATTGCCGCAATGCGCTGCCTTTTTCTCTCCCATGCTAGTGTATGGGAGACTCTTGTGCTGTGGTATGAAAATACATGCTGCAGTGTGTTAAGTGTTAACACAACCGAAGCAGCAGCATGACTCGGTAGTGTAAAAGGGTGCTTAGGTGCTGCATAACATGTCAGAAATATATAAATACAAGATAATAATGTTACTTGGATACCTCATACAACACTATAATTGTACAGACAATACAGATGGCAAAGACTTAACAGTTATTAATTTACAAAGATGTCTACATACATGACATTGACGGATGTAAGTTCTCTTCCTAATACAATTCTGAACAAAGAAGCCTAATGTCTGTGCACACACAGTAAAACCTGTAGGGTAGCAATAAAACAATAATCAAAATATCTACAGGACAAAATGTTTTATACAGTGATTGTGAAACACATCTTTAACAGGGATTAGCGTATCCTAGACTGGAATTTGATTTGAATAAATGACTGTAAGCATATGTAATATTTTCTGTCCACATAAGAAACAATAACCCCCATTATTAAATGCTGTTTAAGAAAAACAAAAAGAAGTATGTCATTTGGTGACCTTACACAAAGAGTATACTCAGAATTTGTTGGTAACATGATACTTATATCATTACCATGGTTATCTTGTAGTAGGTCATCCCACCAGCACATCAATTTGCTTTGATTATATATGGTACTTAAGCATATCCATCTGTATCACTAGAGATGGGCCGAACTGTTCGCCGGAGAACAGTTCGGCCGCGAACACGGCATGTTCGCCGTTCGCCTCGCCGGCGGACAGTACGGGTGTTCGACCCGTACTGTTCGCCGGCCAGAAGAAGGTCTAAATTCTTCCTCCGGCAGGATCACAACCTGTGTAATCCTGCCGGAGGAAGAATCTTTTCACTACAGAAGCCGGTCTTGTAGTGAGAAGACCGGCGGAAAAACCGGATGTGACGTCAGTGACGTCACATCCTGCGGCCGTAACCAGGAACTATGCGTTCCAGGTTGCGGTCCACGGACCGGATGTGACATCACTGACGTCACATCCGGTTTCTCCGTTTCAAATTCCCCGCCTAGAGGCGGGGAATTTGAATATGTCCGCGAACAGAGCGGACGGCGAACATCTTTGAAGTTCGACCCGCCCTGTTCGCGGACACCCCAGGGAGGGTTCGCGCCATCACTATGTATCACCCCCATGCGGTGCAGTTGCAAAGGAATGGGAGCTCTAGGATGCAGTGTACTGCAAGAAAACTGATGGAGAAACACAGGATCCATCTAATCAGCTAGTTGATTAGTACTACGCCTATTGGCCTCGGTCCCCATCCAAAGGTACTGAAATCGAACAGTCATGTTGGTTCCCTGTTCAATCGAGTGGCCCCAATCAATTCAAGTGCAATTAATTACTGTGAAAGCACATGGCGATTTGATTGTGCTTCAATCGATCAAACCTTCGAGCCATGTATGGCCACCTTAAGGCTCAGTTTATACGGTCACTAGTATGAGCAGCATAGGCCAAATTTGTATTTGCAAAATATCACAAATGTTTTGTCTATTAATTGCAAGAAATTTAAGAATTCATGATCTCCAGTCATTATTACCTTCATTGCACAAATCACCACTTGTACATGTGCATATTGCGAACAGTAGTTCTGGGTACTGATGTAAAAAATCCTGAATATTCGCGATTAAAAAGATATAGATAAAAGAAATATAAGCGATTCGAATATTCAGAATCAACACTAACGGTCCCTTTCTGGGCTGCTGACAGTTGGCGTATTGGGAACATTTAGATAAAGCACCCATGACAACTCTATCAGCCAGAAAAACCTCACACCTCATGTCACATTTGTCGGGGGCTGCTCTTGTCAGGCGTTTACCGGGTAGTTAACAAAAGCACATGTATGTGAACCCTGAGTGACATACTTCACATATTTATAATCATAACTATTAGACTCCACATTGTAAACACCTTAAATACATTGGCTTATCAAATGTGTACGGCTTTAATGCATTTGTCATTTTCTGAGATATAAAACTTCCTAACATAAATTGAATGTGGTATGTTTACAATGATGTACTTGGTTCATATCTATGTTTTTTTCTGTATTTCTAAAAAAAAAACTATTCTATTGTCCGATTTGTCATGTCAAAGGAAATTCAAGGGGAGTACTAGAGAATGGTTTGGAAGACCTCTATTTGATGTCTCACCCGTACTTAATGATAGCGACTGACTGTCTCGTCAGGCTGCTGTCTTGTTTCTTTCTTAAACAAACAGAGGAAATCTATAGCATAAGACACACGCAGTTACTTTCGTAAAAAGCTCAAGCCATGCCAAGTAGCAGAAGCAAAATGTTTTACCTACGACGATAGAACCAACCTACTGCATTGTATTTCAAGGCCCACTTCCCTTATGGTCTTTGATGCTCAGGAAGGAACAGCCCACTTGGGCTTGGAACACAAAGGACAGGCTCAGCCTGCTAGATTTTATCAGACATTCCCTTGCATCAGAAACAGCATTTTAGTAATGCATCTTAAGAATGACTTATTGTTTCATGGGCTGACTGGCTCCTTTGGTGGAATTCCTAACTAGTAGTTCAGACAAGGTAGGAGGGAATATGGAAGTCATTTAGTCACAATGATCGTCAGCTGAATAGAATAAAATGACCCAAAAGAGGAAAAAATTTTTGGGACCTTTGTTTTAGACCTTTATTTTAGATGCTGTCCTTCTTAATAGAAATTAATTAATTATTGAATTAATGAAATTGGGGGGGAAACTATATATTAGAAATGGTCAAAAAAAAGAATTAAGTGTTTGTGCAGGATAAAAAGGGTTCATTGCCACGTAATGAACATTACTTCCACTCTATACCACTTATATCCACAATGTATAGCAAAAACCATAAGCACTTTGCAGGCAAAAACCTCAACTGTCAAGCTAAGTGGTGCAGTGGTAGAAATATAATGATTTGGACTTTTTTTTCAGCCACATGACCTAGACACATTCATTTATGTCAATCATGAGTTCTTTTGTATAGCCAAGTATTCTAGAGCCAAATGTGAGTTCATCTAAGGGACAGCCAAAACATGGCTGACATTGGATCATGTAAAATGACTATAATCACAAATGCATCAGCATTCTTCAACAGAATGACCAAAAGGAAAAGAAGGGTGTTACAATGGCCCTGCCAAAATCTGGAATGGACCCCTCTAATGTGGGTCTACCAGCTATGAAATAATAGGGTGCATTAGACAATGGCAGGTTGGAAAAGAAAGTACAGAGGGAGATGGATCTTGAAAAAACGGAGGATGGGTAAGAGAGATTAAGAGAGATTAAAAAAAAGATGGGATTTCAGGACTTGTTTGAATGTGTTAAAAGTGAGAGAATGTCTAGTAGGAGGAGGTAGATATTGTCCAGTGAGTTGGATGGCCCTAGGGTAGCCATAAAGATGTGCATTTGGTGAGGAATGGGAATGTCATTATTTTGTCAGAGGAAGAGTGGAAAGGCTGGTTAGAGGTGTTTAATGTACAAGGTTGGACAGTTTGAACATGACAAATGGAAGTGTGTTAATTTTCTGTGTTATGCAGTCATAATTCAGAATGTTTAGTTGGCATGCTGCACAGATGATCATTTTTTAAGTACAATTAATGTTGACATGTTTGGTGCATCTTAGTACTTAAGGCTTTTAGACAAGCTCAAAACAAAACATACAAACTCCACTTAATGTGCAGTTTGAAGTTTCTCAGACCCAACTGCTATTTGACCTCTTAGCAATAGGAGAGTTCTAGTTAGGATTAGCTGTTCTTGTAGGCAAGGGAAGTATCATTTACAAAGTCATTCCGAAACACTTTCTATTTCTTTCTCTGGTTGATAACCTATTTTTAGATTTTAACTCATAACACAGACTGTCAGACATAAATGTATTTTTTAAAATTCCAAGTTTTATTGAGAGTTTTTCTTTTGTTAACAATGGTACATAGAAAAAGGACACAAAGAGAAAATGCAGTGTACAGCTATACAGGGAGAAACAATGTAAAAGACATTTATACACGTGCTATACATTGACTGTTCAGTAGAACTGGGTGATGGACAGGAAAAAGCGGGGGGTAGGGGTGGGAGGAGAATGTGAGTGTCTCTATGGAACACCACTTTTCCAGTGTAAAAATCATAATCAAAAATGATAGTTAATTGCAGTAAGATTGTAGTGTTGATGGATGATACACCGATCAGAACTGAAATTAAAGCCACTACAATTGAAGTGAATACTAGTGATTATGTTATTACAATAGCACCTGTATAGTGGTAAGAAGCAAAGTACCATTGGACATGGACAATCAGGAAAACAGGCAACAGGTTGACTAATATTGACCCATGTTCACCACCCCCATTAGTCATGTAAATCTGAGAACATGGCCATGAAACTATGGAAGTACCCCATAGATATAACGTCTATTTTACAAACTAGTTTGTTTCATGATCAGGTCTGTTATAATTTCTGCCTTCCATTTTGCAGAAGTATGTGTGCTTATTTGTTGCTTTTGGGCCAATTGGCAGTGGCTACAACACTAGCTTTAGGGCATGTTTAGGACAGCCAATATGGTGATTGTAACAGAAAAAAAAAACTATATACTATATACTTGGTAAATGATATTATGCATGTTAAAGTACCATATACTATAAGACACACTTCATTTTTAGAGTAGGAAAACCATAAAAAAAATTCAAATCAATTGGGGAAAAAGTCCCTTGCAGTACCTAATTTCAGCCAAAATGGTGTCACTAGAGAGAACACTTCACAGCACATCGTCATCTTCCACATACACAGGAAAGAGGGGGGGGGGCAGGGGGCAGGGGAATTTGAATTCATGTCTTGCCTCTAGGCTGTTCGCAAACAGGCACACATAGATGGAAGGAATGCCGGATGGCTTCTTTCATCTATATCTCACTGCTGTATTGCCTATATCAGCAGGGCTCTGCTGATATAAGCAATACAGTATATATCAGCAGGGCTCTACGCAAAACAGCTTATATCAGCAGGGATCTGAACAATACAGTAGAGATAGGATATTCAATTGTAAAAGGAATACCTATAATAACGGCACAGCCTATCCAAGGCTGTCAGCTTTTGACTGCCTGTCGGGAGCTGGTCCACCGCCTGCTGAGATATTTGGACGGGAGGGGGGTCTGGATCGATGTTATGTGCGGCCCTTTAGTGATGCTGAGGGCCGCACTTGTGGCCCTCCATATCAAATCAGTTGCCCACCACTGGTATAGACAAAAGTTTCAGTCCTGCACCCTTGAACTGGAACTAAGCTCTGTCCAGTAGCAGTAGCTTTTTAGGTTAGCTGGAGGAATATTGAGTGAATACAGCATACAGCATGGACCAGACCTGCCCACTTTGCTGGAACATGCTGTATATTTAATTTATATGAGAATGGCTGTGTCTCTGACTTTTTTCTGACTTTCTAATTTTCTCTCCAAAGATACAGGGTGTGTCTTATGGTCCGGTGCTTCTTATAGTGTGAAAAATAAGGTAAGTATTTAAATTAAGGAATAAATGATTAGATTGTTACATTTTAGTACAAATGAGGACAGAGGACTAAATGGTAAGTTCAGGTAATGTAATATATGGATTGTGTTATGGCATTTTCTGAGAAAAGCTACTTCACTCTGGTGTAACAACTTCTGTTCTCCCTTACCCAGGGCTGCCGTCAGAAATTATGGGGCCCGGTACAGCAAAAACAAAATGTCCGGGCCCCATGGCAGGACTTGCTGAGCGGGGGGGGGGGGG
>CM070035.1:102471853-102487235 GCA_036250615.1 Ptychadena robeensis | reverse complement strand
CCCCCCCCCCCCCCCCCCCTGCTGAGCATACTACCTGATCGGTGCAGTAGCCTATGAGCCCGGACTGACATCGCATCGTACACATTGTACTCAGTCCGGGCTGACAGTGATCTGAGGCTGCTGAGCCGATCTAGGGCCCCTACGTGCCGACCGTCGGGCCCCCCTAGCTGCCCGGGCCCGGGACGGGAGTCCCCCCTGTTCCCCCGCTGACGGCGGCCCTGCCCTTACCTGTATGTGATGTCATGTCAAAGAATGTGTTCTGCTTTCTAGGATTTTCCATGTACTTATTAAATTAAATATAAGAACTAATTTCAGATGAATGGAGCTGTTCTTCTACATTATTAGTGTATACATTTACATGAATATTATGGTCCTATAGAGTCAAAACACATAAATCCCCAAACATAATAACAAACTCACACCCTTCTTAAAGTATAAATAGCCCCAGTTAGTGCTTAATAAGCTGTGTAATTGTTGCATGTATAAATAAAACAGGAGTGTTAATAGTTGTTACTGGGTGGAACATTGGTCACAATAAAACCTTAATTACTTTGACAGTCTCTTCTCACCCATGTGGACTGCTTAGGTGTGGTGTCCCACTACTTTTTTTCTATTTACCTTTTGTATACATCAATCATAAATAATACCTTGACCAGAACATTGTTCCCCATGCAGCACATACTACAAGCATAAAGCGTCACAGAGTTAAGTTACATACTTAAGATATAAATACAGGTTTTGCTTTTTACACATAGCATAGATAAACTCTTTTTATATCATAATGCACATTTAACTGTCATGCTACTATCATACTCCATTTACTGCAGAGCATAAGAGCTATTTAAAATTGTTTGTTTAAAAAAGTATGGCCCTTTATACTTACTAAAGCAGCATTCCAAACTTGTAAGGAACTTTCCAGAGGTGAAAGCTACATATGCATTTACAATTTATTAATTGGCAGCGATAGTTTTTGACCATCCAGATATCTAACAAGCATTCCATACACAGTGCTCTATAAAGAGAAGCCTTTCCCTAATCCTGATTAATCAGCTAGTTGCCTCATCAATAGTGCCCGACAATTGAACACCCCTAAAGCCCCCCATAGGAAAATCTTTAAGCGGTGTGTTCAATCCTCACATCCACACTGCATGTCCATATACTCCCGGTACACAGCCTCCCTCTCGGGTTAAGTGTCCTGTCGGCAAAAATGACCAGGTGTTGGGCTACAGAGGATCAGCTCATCCACACATACAAAGATCAAGATGTAAGGTAGCAACAGTCCGCAGTCCTAAAAAAGTCTTCGGCTTTATTGATACATCATTGCACAAATATAATACAAACTGGGTCCCTCCAGAGATCACCCCCTCTGACGCGTTTCACTTGTGATTACGCTTCATACAAGTGAAACGCATCAGAGGGGGTGATCCCTGGAGGTACTCTGTCTGTATTTTATTCATGTAATGATGTATCAATAAACCTGATGAACTTTTAAGCAATCCAGAGTGCAGAATGTGGCTACCTTACATCTTGGTCTACGTAAAGCCCCCCATACATGCATAGATCCCGTGGCGATAGTCGAACAGCCAATTAAAGCCTGATGACATCATAACTCCATGGATGATCGTTCAGAGAATCAAAGCACACCGTTTGTGTGCACTATTCACCGGCTGATACTTTGGATAGGAACCCTGGTCTCTTTTATTAACACACTCTGAACTTTCCCCCTATTCTTACAAATGTCTGGCATGGCCTCAATTTATGTAAAGTTTTCAGCTTTTCTTGGATGGGCAGATTAAGATTCTCACACAAAACGTATTGCCCCAAAGCATTTACCCTCTTCATGCGCTTCCAACCTGTATCCCTAATTCCTTTTTTCTGTACACATGTATAGATTCCTGTGCATTTTGCCAGCATTCATAGCATGGTGACGTCACCACGCTGCTTTGGGTTGTCCATTGAACATACGGTAATCGCGATGTGTGCCACTTACACATCGATTCCTGTACGCTACTTTGGATGGGGACCCACAAGTTGTGGGTCCAGATGGGGCAAATGTGGACTAAGACAACACTTAGATCTCTTAGAAAGTTCAACCCATCATTTAACTTTTCTATGTTTTTACATCCTATCATTGGTGCCACTTGTCGTGAGATATTTACTAAAAATATTCTTCTATACCATCTCCCATGGTGAGCAAGTACACATTTATGTTTTGAATACATTTCTAAAAATGACCTTTCAAATTGGGCTTGCAACTTCTTTGGGTAAATCGGTAGAGAACATTAAAAATTGTATGTAGTATTATTCATTCGAAAACAGCCATATAGGAAATGACCGTTAAATACTGCAGATGTCCGTTGCTTTACATGGAAACCGCGGGTCTCCATGTAAAGCATCGGCTGAGCTGGGGAGAGCAGAGCTGTCTCCCTGGCTTTGCCGATATCTGACAGCAGCGCAATAACGTCATCACGCTGCTGCAGGGAACATCGGATGGCTCAAACATCGAGCCATCTGTACCCTGCTTTACACTGCCTAATATTGAACAATGAGGCAGCATCATACAAGGTCAGGAGTTTCCCAAACAGATTAAGTAAATACACTATTTTATTCAACTCAGATTAGGTTAAACCGCTTTCCTAAATCTTCTTTTCTAAGAATTGTGAAAGGACTATCTAGCGGTCTTGATATGAAATGCTGACATGGGAAAGGAAAGGCGGAGATTTGGTGCAATATTTACACTTGTGTATGTAACACTTTACAGAGTGATGACTAAAATGATGAGAGCTGATTACAGGGACCACCCACCAGCCCGCCCTCTGTAGTCATGTCTCATATTTGTATACATCTCTCCATATGTCCTTATGTATCACTGCAACCACGGCAATCACTTACATATACATGGTGAATCCATCCATCCAGCCTCCTTCTCCTCTTTCAGCCAGCCAATCCTCCCCTTACATATTTCCTATCTTCATCTTGTCGTATTTTTTACATCTTTATACAGCTCGAGAAAAGAAAAACCCAGGGCATGATGGGAATGGTAGTATCCAGTCGTTCCTTGACCCCCTATAGAGCTGGAAGTAAAGCTGGGCATAGACGGTTAGATTTGCGCCCGATCCCATGAAATTGGCTGCAAATCTAACATGCTCACCTTAAACCGGGCCATAAATGCCAGTATGCATACAAACTTTGGACCGTCCCTATCCAACTATCCAAAGTAAATGCCAGCGCATCGAGGGTTGTAAAATTGGCATGAAATCTGGATGTTTATGCCCAGCATAATAATTCATTATATTTCTCATAATGCCTATGTTGATCAATAACCCAATAGTTCAATATAAGCATAACATGTGCAGTATGTCAGAAAATGAATACTCTTCACTGTATACTATTGTGACTAGTTTCCTTTTGTTTGAACACTTGTTGCCATATGCACTTGATTAAAGGTTCGGAATAAACTAGGTTTTATGTATCTCCACCTGCTGAGCAGCACTGGCTGACAGCCCAGCAAGATCAACTCTGGACCATAGATGTGTATGTCTGCCACATTTCCTTGCATGTGCCTGTCCCTTCATGTGATCCTGGCCTTATCTAAGGCCCCCTTCCTTCCTGCCTCATTTAAGCTCCATGAGGAAATAGGATACTATTCCAAAGGCTACTATAAATCATCAGGGAAATACAGAATACAGATACATATATTACATATGCACCATGGAAACCATATTAAACACAATTTGAAAGTTCACAGTGCCCATACAATGGATGAAAGAAAGTGCTAGGTCAAGTGCAAATGATGCTTAAGGGCTGGTATCAGCAGGACAGAATATGCACAACCGTAGGTATATTATATTTTCCATTCCGGACAACTAGCATGCACTTGACGTACTGTGTCATTTATTCCTTATTTCCAATCTGGTAAATAAATAATAAAAAAATAAAAATAAAATTAGTGGACAAATTCCCTGATTATTGGATCATTTGGAACAAGCTTTTAATTAACAATAATTCATTTAACTGTCGAGCAATTGGGTCTCGGCATAATGAAAGCATAGTGGGATGCCTAACAACTGCAAATTTGATGGTGGAGATTCAGAAGCCAGAATTACTATGAAAGGAGGGGTGGCTACATAGAAAAAATATGATTGAAGGAGCACTGACCCCAATCTCATAGCTTTTCCTTTCTAGGGATGAGATAATGGATGGAAGCCTGTCTTGGAAGGATTGAAGCCTAGATGACAGTCCATCTGGTTTCGGCTTTAGAAATTTTTAGAGATTGTGTGTGGGCAAACACCTTGACAGTATTAAGTTGATAGTTTTAAAATAGTTTCCTTTTTAGCTGAATCGATCATCAAAAAGTGATGCAAATCAAACAAAAATCGATCGAGCATTGAACCTACATGTTGGTAAATTTTATTTGATCATTTCTGATGGGTTTTCTCTGTGTTTTGATCGGTTTGTATCAGATGGTACTTTGGAGCATATGCAGAACTAAAGAGAGGAAGAGATGAGTTGTGAATCACATTATGTTCTCCAAAACATTTTTTAGGCCCATCAAACAGAAAATCCTGCTGGATATGCCTAGCTTTAGTTTAAAGGTAGCTATACATGTTGATTTTTTTTAGATTTGATTGCAAATGCAATTTTATGTTTCAAATCCAAAGCAATCGCAAGTGGAATAGCGATTGTACGCCACACAGAACGATTAATTCCTGATCCATTGCAATGGAATGCTGCGCGCAATGTCCATAGTACCAGCACCTGTAAAAACTGTCATATAATTGAACGATCAACCTAAAAAAAACTACATGTCCGTTCGCCTTTCGGTCGATCTCTTCTTCGATTCCTGGTTGATCAAATGGCAAAATCGATCCATGCATGGCTACCTTTAGAAACACTGCAATTACAATTGAAATCTGAAAAGGCGAACCATTTTATTTATCTTGTGGACATATAGATTGTGAGGTTACTGGGTCTTGATAGGCCAGTAAACTGAAGCTATATATGTAATTAACTGCAGTGTATTGCTTTTCATTTTATTGTATTGTCATATTGCATTATATTTAATTTCATGGAATGTTTTTTAAATGTCCACATTAAAATTGTACATAAAAATGTTGTCAGATGTTAAATAAATAAAGAATGGTGATAATGACCATTGGTACCTTTAAAGTCCTTGTATATATAACTCTTTCATTAGGCAAAGCTTTAGGCAAAGGGGAGTTCCAGGATACGAGGCAGAATACAGGGAGTGCAGAATTATTAGGCAAGTGATATTTTTGAGGAATAATTTTATTATTGAACAACAACCATGTTCTCAATGAACCCAAAAAACTCATTAATATCAAAGCTGAATATTTCTGGAAGTAGTTTTTAGCTTGTTTTTAATCTTAGCTACTTTAGGGGTATATCTGTGTGTGCAGGTGACTATTACTGTGCATAATTATTAGGCAACTAAACAAAAAACTTATACCCATTTCAATTATTTATTTTTATACCAGTGAAACCAATAACATCTCAACATTCACAAATATACATTCTGACATTCAAAAACAAACAAAAACAATCAGTGACCAATTAGCCACCATCCTTTGCAAGGACACTCAAAACCTGCCATCCATGGATTCTGTCAGTGTTTTGATCTGTTCACCATCAACATTGCGTGCAGCAGCAACCACAGCCTCCAGACACTGTTCAGAGTGACTGTTTTCCCCTCCTTGTAAATCACACATTTGATGATGGACCACAGGTTCTCAATGGGGTTCAATCAGGTGAACAAGGAGGCCATGTCCATTATTTTTTTCTTCTTTTATACCCTTTCTTGCCAGCCACTGTGTGAGTACTTGGACGCGTTGTGATGGAGCATTGTCCTACATGAAAATCATGTTTTTGTTGAAGGATGCAGACTTCTTCCTGTACCACTGCTTGAGAAGGTGTCTTCCGAAACTGGCAGTAGGACTGGGAGTTGAGATTGACTCCACCCTCAACCCGAAAAGGCCCCACAAGCTCATCTTTGATATACCACGCCCAAACCATACTCCACCTCCACCTTGCTGGCGTCTGAGTCGGACTGGAGCTCTCTGCCCTTTAGCAATCCAGCCACCGTGCCCATCCATCTGGCCCATCAAGACTCACTCTCATTTCATCAGTCCATAAAACCTTAGAAAAATCAGTCTTGAGATATTTCTTGGCCCAGTCTTGACGTTTCAGCTTTGTGTGTCTTGTTCATGGTGGTCGTCTTTCAGCCTTCTGTCTCTGAGTATTGCACACCTTGTGCTTTGGGCACTCCAGTGATGTTGTAGCCTTAATATTCCAAACTGGTGGCAAGTGGCATCTTGGCGCTGCATGCTTGACTTTTCTCATTCATGGGCAGTTATTTTTGCGCCTTTGTTGTTCTTCACACGCTTCTTGCGACCCTGTTGACTATTTTAATGAAACGCTTGATTGTTCAATGATCACGCTTTCAGAAGCTTTGCAATTTTAAGAGTGCTGCATCCCTGTGCAAGATATCTCACTATTTTTGACTTTTCTAAGCCTGTCCTTCTTTTGACCCTTTGCCAAAGGAAAGGAAGTTGCCTATTAATTATGCACACCTAATATGGGTGTTGATGTCATTACCACACCCCTCCATACAGAGATGCACATCACCTAATATGCTTAATTGGTTTAGTGCTTTCGAGCCTATACAGCTTGGATAAGACAACATGCATAAAGAGATGATGTGGTCAAAATACATTTGCCTAATAATTCTGCACTCCCTGTATTTAATGGAATCAATTGTTTAACAAACAGAACTCTTTTAAATTAAATTAAATTAAATAAAATTTTTATGTTTATAAGTTTATTTATATAGCCCTAGAACAGGGATGGGCAAACTTTTGACTTGTGGGTCACATGGGTTTTTAAAATGTGACACAGGGGCGGGACCAAGAGCCTGCTCAGGGCACCCGCATAGGGGTCCTAAGTCCTTGTAGCTGGATAGTATTTAAAAAAAGAAAATATGTAACAACATTTTTAAACAGAAGCTTTTGATCGAAAGCCTAACCATCTATTGCAGCAAACTATGTCCTCTGGAAACAATCCAAACAATTATCCTCTAGGTTTCTTCACTTACGCAGGTGATGAGGGTAGCTACAAGCGTCTTGACACCAAGGTGCCAAAGGCCAAATTAATAGACTTAAGGGTCAGTTTTGGCCCCCAGCCTTAGTTGCCCACGCCTGACTAAACTAACAAAGAGTCTATAATCATGTTATTGCCTCTCGAGTTTATTATTTTATGTTATTACCATTATTATAAAGCGCCACATATTACCAGCGCTGTACAATACATTAGAGAGGAGATAACAACAGTATAACACACATACAGGTATGACACAGGAGGAGAGGACCCTCCCGGACGGCTTACAATCTAATAGGTTGGGACAAGGTATACATAGGTGGGGGGGATGGAACTGCATGGAGGTGATTTTAGGAGGAGATGGGTAGAGAGGCTGAAGAGGTGGGTTTTTAGAGCTTTTTGAAGGTGGCAAGGTAGGAGCAAGTCTGATGGGGCGAGGAGGGAGTTCCAGAGAGTAGGAGCGGCCCTAGAGAAGTCTGGAGCCGTGCAAGTGATGAGGTGATGAGTGGGGATGTCATTAGTAGTCACTGGAGAGCGGAGGGGCTGTTCGTGGTGTATTTGTGTACCAGGTTGAGATGTAAGGAGGACAGGAGGTGTGGAGCGATTTAAAAGCAAGGCACAGGACTTTGAATTAGATTCTCTGGACAATGGGAAGCCAGTGGAGATTTGCAGAGAGGAGCAGCAGATGAGGAGCGGTTAGAGGAGTAATGAGTCTGGCAGCGCCATTCATGATGGACTGAAGAGTGAAAGTCTAGTGACGAGATGATGTTACAGTATCCGACGAGAATGATGAGAGCGTGTACCAGACTTAGTGGTCTCTGGGGAGAGAGGGCGGTTTTGGAGATGTTACGGAGATGGAAGTGGCAGGAATCTAGCGATGTTCTGAATGTGGGGAGTAAAGGAGACCAAGTCCCAAAGGTGACACCAAACACGCTTGTGAATGGGGGAATGACGGTGTTATTTACTGTAAGTGAGATGTTGGGGGAGGGCTTGGAGGTGATGGGGGAAAGATGATGAGTCAGTTTTGCTCAATTGGTTAAGGATCTGTCAGCCATCCATAAGAGATGGCTATAGGCAGTGAGAGATGTTGTCAAGGACAGAGGGAGTGAAGGCCGGTAGAAAGATCGTTTGGGTGCATCAGCAATAGATGTATTCGCAGACCAAGGAGTGAGATTAGTTTGCCAAGGGAGGAGGTATAGAGGGAGAAAAGAACTGGGCCAAGGACTGAGCCTTGTGGGACGCCAACAGGGAGGGGGGTATGAGAAGAAGAGAGCCATTGAAGGAGGTTTGGAAAGACGGTCCAGTCAGGTAGGAGGAACACCAGGAAGAGCACAGTCACGAATTCCGATAGAGCTCAGGGTCTGTAAAGAAGAGGGTGGTCACATTGTCAAGGCAAGAAGATCCAACAGAAGAGAGGAAGATATGCCTTTGGCCGTGGCAGTGAGAAGTCATTGGCAACTTAGTGATTGGTCTGTCTCTGGAATGAGAAGGCCGGAAGCCGGATTGGGAGGGGGTCAAGGAGGGAATTACAGTCAGGTAGTCGGTGAGTCTGTTATACAAGGCGTTCCAGGTTTGAAGCAAAAGGAGAAGAGAGATTGGTCGGTAGTGGAGGAAGAGAGGGATCAAGTGATGGCTTCTTCAGTATGGCATGATTGTGGCATGTTTGAAAGATGATGGGAAGATACCGGAGGAAGGGAGAGGTTGAATAGTTCAGTCGTGCAGGGGCAAGGGTGGGGGAATGGGTCCTAAGTAAGTCAGCGGGTATCGGTCGCGTGGCAGTGGGGAGGGGAGGAGCGAAGCAGAGAGGTGACTCCTCCAGACTGCCAGGGAAAGTGAGGTGAGGGAAAGTTACAGAATAGGATTGGAGGAAGGGGGTGAGGGAAGAGTTACAGGAGGATGTGAGAAGGAAAGGGGTGTGCGTTGGAACATATCGATCGGTGCTCATTTTGTCTTGGACGTATGTGGCCAGGTCTGGGCAAGAAGGGGCGTGGTAGAGAGGTGTGGAGTGAGCAGAAGTTGAAGGTGGGAGGAGGCAGTGAGGGTTGGCTCTTGTGGGGATATGAGGGAGCGAGAGGTAGTTTGGCCGGCAGTAGCTCAGCATAATGCTGAAGTTGGCCTTGTAGATAAGAAGTCGCTGTTCTGACCAGACTTTCCCATTGCGCTCTGCCTGCGAGGCTTGTTGTAGCCGCGAGTGTGCTACCGTGCCAGGGACGGGGGTTGGGGGCGGGGAAGCGAGGGTGGCAGGGGCAAGTTTGTTAGGACAGATTGAAGGGTGAGCTTGTATGAGAGGCAGCTTGGTCAGGGGCATGTGAGATTTAGAGAAGTGACACAGCAGTGAGATAAGGAGTCAGAGATGCAGAGTGGTCAAGGTTGTGAGTCCTCTGGCCAACGTTCAGGTCGGGAGGTGTGGAGGTGTCATTAAAGGGCAAGACGTGTTCACATTGAAGTAGAAGATGGTGTCAGAGAGAGGGAAAGCGGAGTTGTCCAGGGTGGGTGAGGGTGCAAAGTTTTAGTAACCCCAGGTCAGTGTGTTTCCATCGAGGTGTGTGGGGTGTGTATGTGCTGTGTTCAGGCAGATGGAGTTGTTAAAGATAGGAGTTGGCAATGGGGGGTTTTTGCGGGGTCATCCATGTCTACATTGAAGTCACACAAGGATAAGAAAATGGTAGTCATGGGCAAGAATGTGGTGGGAGCCAAGAGGTAAAAAGTTGGTCATAATGAATTGGGGGGGATGTAGGGCAGGGGGGCGATAGATTCGGCAATGATTGAGGGCAGGGGGGAAACAGGCCGGATGAGTGGTCCCTCAATGATAGAAGGTGAGTTGGAGGGAGGGATTGTAGACAGTTTGTGCAGCGAGGAGAGAGAAGGAGACCTACCCCACCACCTGGCCTGTTTGTCAGGTCTTGGGGGTGTGAGTGAAGTGCAGGCCTCCATAGAATAGAGCAGCAGCAAGACAGATCAGAGGAGGATAGCCAGGTTGTCTGTGAGAGCCAGGAGTTATAGACTTAGAAGGAGAGATTGTTGGTATGGAAGACAGTTTGTTTACCACAGATCTGGCTTCCAGAGTCCACCTTAGAGAGGGGGTGGAGCTCTCTATGATGGGAAGGGCGGATAGGTATCAGTTAGGAGAGGGTTTGATTCCTGGAGAGAGCAGAGAAGTGGTAGACAGGCAGTGAGGAGGGACCAGGGTTGGGTGAGTGTCCCCAGAAAGAAATGAGCAGAGAAGCAGTGGAGAAGTACAGAAATGGTCACATGTGGAGGTGTAACAGGGGAGAAGATAAAAGGCAGACGGGAAGAGGAGAGAGATGACAGCAGGGGAGGAAGAAGGATGGGATTACATAATGAAAAAGTTACGAGATAGCACAAACAAGGGTAGATGATGGTGGAGTAGTCGAAGGTTGGGTAATCCACATATGGAGCATAGTTTGAGTGTTGCATCAGTCCCCTTGATCTGGCAGTTTTGAAGCGGTCAGTCCAGGTGTTCTTTGTTTGGGTTCGGGTAGTAGCAGGCCTTCTGCTGGCCATCCGGTGCAATCCCTGTGTCAATTCCTTCCCTGGATAATTCCCGTTTGCCACTTAAAATCCGCACTTTATACAAGGCCCGTGCGACTTAAATTCCACGGAGCGACTTTGGGGATCGTGAATCTATTGTGTAGTCTGGGCTGGGTTGAGATGAGATGTGATTGAATTATCACCACAGCTGAATTGGATGAAGGGAGGAGTAGATAGGAGACAGACCTGTTGTAAAGTTTCCAGTGAAATGTCCCATGACCATATCACACTAAAACTGTCTAAGGCAGTGGTGCAGGTTGGGCACCTGGGGTCTAAGGGCTCTTTTTTTGGTTTACCTTTTGGAGGAAGCCAATCACCTACCAGCATGTCTTTGGAGTGAGGTAGGAAACCCAATGGAAAGCCACACAAAAATAGGGAAAACATAGAAACTCCTTGCAGAAAATAGTGTCCATGGCAATCCACACCCACCAAACAGCATGGGAGCCCAGACAGCGCTACGCACAGCTCTGAAAATTATGTGCATGTAAAGCTAGCCTAAAACCAGAAAACTTCATTAATATTGAGTTGTATTGGGAGTCAGGCTTGTTCAAATGTTAAGTCATTGAAGTTGAAGTATTGTGATTTTCTGGAAGTGGCATCAGCTGGTGATTTTTTTTTACCATTTTACACCTTCTACACAATTGCAGAAATTGTATATTAACAGGTTTGGGAATATTATACCATGTAATAGTAACCAAAGAGGGGTAATATATTAATGTAATACAGCAAAAACATCGATTAAAATGGAAACAAAAATACAAAAAAAACCCTAAGCTGTGTAGAAAAATGGCCGGCATCCCAAAACAAAATGTAGAGAACTTCGATAACTTCCACAGGGAGAGACAGGGGGGTTCAAGCCCTCTCCTCCATGGAGGTCATCTTAGTGAATTTCCTCCTACAGGAGAAGGAGCCTGGGGACTTTAAAGGCCAATCTCAAATGAGGTAAAAAGGTAACAGTTTAATTCACAATCGATAAAATTCAGTCCATCAAGATTCAAAGTCTGTATGCAAGGTAAAACAACAGAGGAAATTCCTCAGGATACAATAATCCAAATATGCGCCGCTGGTAGTGTGAGTGTCCATACGAAGAGAGGATGCAACCCCAAATCCTTCACAGCAGATACAACAAGACCCCAAAAAAATGGAAGTCTTGGTGATGTAGATTGTCCAATATGCCATTCAAGTTTTCATTTTCAGTTTTGACTAAGGAATACCTTCTATTTTGCTGTAGGTGCACTCCTTGGAAGAAAAAAATAATGTTGTACGCATTTTAAAAGCAATATCGATCAAAAATCTGACTGTGATGCTAAATTATTTTATAAACACAATCTAGTCAACACTCAAACTTGTCCTTGTACTCTATTACTGCAAACCTACACAAAACTAGAGGGGACAGAAGTCGGTATGTAATGAATGTAAGACCTGATGGATGCAGTTTATTTTAAAACTATCCAGCCTGGCTGATAATCAAGAGGATATCAAATGAACATACAAAGAAAAAACAAACAGATTCTTCCCATATACAGGATGGGAACCACCATCTCCTGGGAGCCCACTATATCTACCTGACTTGAACTGAGATACTATTTAGTGCTAACACAGCACTCCCCTTTACCTGGAAGGACTCACCTACGCAATTTGTTCCTTCTTGGATCTTGAAAAACTCCCATGGATACTTTACTTTGATTTACCCTATAAATCCAGTAAGAATACCTTTCTGATAAGGTGGCCTTAATAAGGGACTCTCCGTTCCCAACTCCTCTCCAGTGGGCCTACTTTGAGACCGGTCTAAATGACCATTTAGGGTTTTTGAGCACGCCTCTGGACCCCTGATGAAGGGTCGAAACACGTGTCGGGGCCCACCCTTACCATCTGCTCTTGTGTGATCCTACCACCGTTCTGCTCACTACCCGCTAGGAGAAAGGACAGTTTGACGGACCTTTGTTTTTACTATGAACATTAAAACTGAATGTTTCTAAATTACTACCTGTTTTGATGACCTACACTACCTCTATAATTGTGTTAGATACGAGTCTACTTTGTCTTTTCAGGATAGCCCCTTTAATACGGGCTACCCCTAGAGCCAACCTTTAAAGTCCCCAGGTTCCCACCCTGTATATGGGAATAATCTGTTTGGTTTTTCTTTGTATTTCATTTTGGGATGTTGGTTGGTTCGCTCTCTGGGATACCTTTGGTAACCTTATATTATCAAATGAACATATGTCATTTTAATCATAGGGATTACTTAAAACAGGTTCACTCTAATGTGCCAAATAATTGTGCCATACATGGACAAATTAATTAGCATTTAGTATATTTGAAGTCATATGTACATTTTGATCATGACCTCACTAATAGGTTAGCATAGTTCAATGTATAAATAAGGATTTAATTATTCACAGGATAAATATATTCATTCAGTAGCATTTTATCCCTATGAAAGGAAGCAGGTATTCCTAAACTACAGACTTTCAAATACATTATACAAATATTATCTCTTCTGAAAACAATTAGGTGATTTATTAGGACATAGCAGACGTATGTGAGCATGTGTTAAGCTTATTGTTGGTTCTGTCCTGGTTTATTTAATAAAATAGATTACAAGGTTTAACATAAACTATTAATTTTGGTTATAGGAGGGATTGTTGAACCAATTCTTTTTTATCAGTATAATAAAAAATTTATATCATTCCCCAAGGGATGCTTGTTAAGGCCAGTCCCTAAATCATATACAGTATGTACAAATTACAGCCCTAGCCTCATTCTGGAAGTATAGGAAATAAACCTTTTTCCACCCAGACGTTTCTAAATGGGACTTTTTTAGGCCAATACGCTAAATCATGGATAACATTTTTAAGAACCAGACAACTTTTTGGCCCCCCGTCCAGGCAATACAAAATCTTGCTACAGAGTAGGCGGGCCAAAAGGAAGGAGTGACATGTGTGCACCCTCCTTCTGTGCCTGTTACAATATTTATTTATAGGCATTTAAAGGCATTTTCCATCAAATCGTACACAAATAACATACCATATTTTTCGGACTATAAGACGCAGCGGACCATAAGACGCACCCAGTTTTTAGTGCAGGAAAACCAGAAAAAAAATTGAATACGTTTTCACATCAATTGGGTTAATGCAATGAATTTAATATTCAATTCAGCCAGTAGGTGTCACTAGCAGCAGAACACTCAAAGCACAACATCATTCTCCACACTGATCGGCAGGAGGAGGGAGAGCCAACAGCTGCAAAGTGCTCTCCTCTTCCGATGTTGCTGTTACTGTGTCCGTCCACAGATGAAAAGAGGGAAAGATGCCAGTTCATCTATCTCTCTCTTCATTGCCTATGGCAGCAGGGCTCTGAGCTCTGCTGGCATAGGCAATTATACAGTACAGATGGGAGAGCCGGATACCGGCCAGCATCTCACATCTGACAGCTCCTCCAGGTCCCTGGCTAATCTCAGTGCTGGGAGAGCTGTGGGATGCGCATTCGGACCATAAGACGCAGGCACTTTTTGCCCCCAATTTTGGGGGTGAAAAAAGGGGTCTTATGGTCCGAAAAATACGGTATATGTTAAAAACCATCTACAAGACCAAGTACAGTGTGGTACATATCTTTCGTAGTCATATATAGTCAGACGCGTTTCCCCCAGAGAATGGACTTTATCAGGGACAGACTAACTATAGGTTCACTATAAGGTTAAGGGGAAAGGGAAATCATCAATATACCCAACATCGCTGATAGAAAGGTATTAAAGCACAGAACTGCAACTGTTCAGGAAGTGGAAAATGAAGATGTGGAAAGGAAGAACTTACATAAAACTATTTTTAGGTATTTGTTGTCTCTTTTTTTAAGATAAACTTTCTGAATTAGCTTATGAATGGATGCCTCAATGAGTCCTCCCACCCATAGACCCCAATAACAGCAGCCAGGCTGTCGGCAATATGCCCATTACTTTAGCCAGGGGATCCCCCTCATTGAGGCATGGCATCAGGCACAAAAGGAGGGTGAACACCTGTCACTCCTTCGTTTTGGCCGGCCAACTCTGTAGCAGGATTTTGTATAGCCTTGAAGGAGGGCCAAAAAGGTATCTGGTTCTTAAAGAAATCCCAAAAAAACTTATGCCTTAAAAAATGCTTGCAAGGTGGCAAGAGAGTGATTTCATAAAACACTACCATGACATTGTAAATATGCCTGCAAATAGTGTCTCATTAATACCCATATATTTTTCATGGGCTCAAACGCTAGAAAAATGCAATGACAAAGAGCCATGTGAACCCAGCCCTAGGTTAAGTTAAACTATTTAGTGCTATGGGCTGAGAGGCCCTTTTTTATAAGATAAAGTGATACATACAACTTGATTGTGATTCTCTTACAGTGGGTCATACTGTTGTCCCTTTTTTTTTTACAGACAACTTCTGTTTAGAGAACTTGTAAAACAATGACTGTGAAACACATGTATATATATATATATATATATATATATATATATATATATATATATATTTTATACAGTGGCTGTTAACTGTTCCACATTTTGTCACATTACAGCCACAAACATTACTCCATTTTTATTGGAATTCCACGTGAAAGACCAATACAAAGTGGTGTACACATGAGAAGTGGAACGAAAATATACATACATGATTCCAAACATTTGTGCAAAGTGGGGTGTGCCTAATTATTCAGCCCCCTGAGTCAATACTTTGTAGAAGCACCT
>CM070035.1:102420885-102457742 GCA_036250615.1 Ptychadena robeensis | reverse complement strand
TGCCTGTACCACACTGTTAAAAACGGTGCGGTACAGGCAGTGCGCTAGGGAGGTTAACAGGTTTTTAACTCTATTTGTGCCCCTAATATTCATCTAGATAAAAGAGACAAGAACCTTAAAAATTTAAAAAAATTGCCAAGAGAAAAGAGAATAGATAGACTGTTGGAATAATATTGTCTGTCTGAGTTTACAAGAAAGTAAATGGAAATCTTAACATTTAAAATGAACCATACTAGTATGCGTTTTTTCCTATCACTGGCTTAATCATAGTCATGGAACACTGTCACCTTAAAGATTCTTGACCATGATCCCCCTGGATTTCAAAAGTATATAGGGAAAATTACTATGTGAATCAGTCCAGACCGCTGTGCAGGCAGATGGGGAGCAAAATAGCTTGCAATCTGTTCATAAGACCCAGCTATGAGGAGTTGCTTACTTTACAGCCACATATCTGTGCAAGGTTTCTAGTGGGGTGGAGTGTGGCCCAGCCTGCATGGTGCAGACCTGATTGTTACTGGGGTTACTGCCTGTGCCTTGAGACTGCCGTTCATCCTCCTCTACCTTCTGGATAAACCAATACCAGGCCACTGTGGCCTTACTTTCCATTACCTCATCTAGGGGTTGTAGTTGGGCTCCTCAGTACTAATAACTTACCTTGCTGTTCTGCATTTATTGTTGGTAAAGTTATGTTAGAAGTAAGTTCCCCCTTGGATCTCATTTTCAAAAAGGTTTTTTGAACATACGTTGTCATCAGTTGATCCACTAACATGAACAACATCACCTATGATTTGTCCTGTGATAAGGTAAAATACGCTAGAAACTGTGTAGGTGAACTTTTCTGCTGTTCTGTTTTTGAATTAACCCCACTGATATGCAGCTGCATTTGTGGTGTAATTGTCTCAAAAGATCAGGATGGTCCCTGGAGTGGCTGTGTTGGGGAAATCCTGTATTTTATTACAGTTACTAAAGTATACATATTTATGTGCATCAGCCATCAGTATATTTTGTGAATCAGTTATTTTACAATCTTCCCTACAATCTATTGCACAGGTTGTTCTTCCAAATAACCACACACTTGTTAGCTTGATGTTTTAACTAATATATTAATATTATCATTTAAGAAATGCAACTGAAGTGAAATCTGAATTTTATTGCACCATGATCATATTATACATGAACAGTCAAGAAGCTGGCCTAAACACTTTTAGAATAGCATTTAATAAAGCTATTTTTATTCAGTGTCCATGTACCAGAGGGATTGGTGAGGCTCTTCGGGTTGTGTCTGGTTTAGACTAGTTTGTTGACGACAGACCCCGAATATAATAACTAACCTGTATCCGGATTGGATGTTTTTTTTGAGAGGACCAGTACAAGTGTCACTAAGGGACTTTACTAATGTTGGCTCAAAATCTAATGCTCAAAATACTAATGTTGGTTAGAAATATCCCTTAGAAATGTATACCTAAGATAATATGCCCTTATAGATGTAGGTGCATGCATTGTCATATTTTTTAAAAGCATAGAAGAAAAAAGACTGTATTTTTCCTTATTATACAAAGACACTTCAATTATCATACCATATAAACAGACTTGTTTTTGGTCAAATGCAATATGCACTTTTTTGTGCACCTTTTGTTGATGAAATCCTCATTTTAGGTACTGTCTATCTATGAAGTTATTATTTAGGTTTAGGTAAAATGCTAAATGGTTAAATATATTTTATGTAACATCTCTGTTCATGTAGCCATATTTAATGCTAAGGAAGATTCTCCACCATCCTATTGATGGCTGACATTTCTCAAAATGAAAAGAGCCAGAGTCTTAGCTCTCTTCTTGTCAACCACCTGCTGAAAATACTAACCAATAGACTGCTAAGGTCTCACCGTGAACAGCTGAGTACCCCTGTTCTATATTAAGAAGCACAGGAGGTCAATGATGAGAAGCCAAGGAGGCAGACACATGCACAGCAAAAACAGCAAAGAATAGGACAGATGTGAATATTTAAAAGGTACCCCTGCACAGTTATAATATTGACAGCAACGACATCTCCTCTCCTTTTGTTTTACATTTGAAGACATTTTCAAATATTCTTATTTTAATTATCAAGCCAACACCCTTTATAGCATGCTTGTGCTTTTCTGTTATACTTCATTGATAGCTAACTAGGCACAAAGAGAGATTCATATTACAGTGATACATTAAATTCAGAACCACAACCATATTGTTTTGGCAGTGTTCCATAATCATTAAATAATTGGGATCATGGTGTGCTACCACAGAACAGTTAAAATTTTTTACTTGTGATATATGGGAAAGAATTTTAAGTTTTTTACATTTATTCATTTTAAAAGGTTTCTTTTTTAGTTATTATGTAATGAGCTTAGTGGTTTCCACCTTAAACATAGTGATGGCGCGAACCCGGATTTTGCCGTTCGCGAACGGCGAACGCGAACTAACGAAAAAGTTTGCGTACCCGGCGAACACGCGAACCCGCCATTGACTTCAATGGGAGGCGAATTTTAAAAAAACCCCTTCTGGCCACAATAGTGTTGGGAAAGTTTGTTTCAAGGGGTCAAACACCTGGACAATGACATGACAAAGGGGAATCCATGGCAAAACTCCCAAGAATTTTTTTTTGACACTATAAATCCGCACCAAGGATTTCTGCAATGTAGTCAATGGAAAATAAAAGTGCAATGAGTGATTACCCTTAGACCAGGTTTGATTGGACCTATCTCCTTTGTATGACCCCTGCCACAAACCTGGACTTTGCAATCTGTCACTGTTTTCTGAACTCACTTCCTAGAGGGGGGTCTTGGAGGATTTCACACGGTCTCAGTTCTCAGGTGAGGTACCTTGGCGTTAAGTCCTGGGGGGCAACCGTAGTTGGTATCCAAAAAAAAAAAAAAAGTTTTTCATACAAGACAATTATTAAACCGATCGCTTTTGGTCTGATCACTATGAAGCAATCGCCTTCTCATCTGGGGTGTGCCAACATGGCCAACACACTCATTGAGGTGATCGCTTCATTGTGATACGCAAGCCCCTAACCACGACAAGGTAGCGATCACGAAGGGGGAGTGGCTATGTATGTGCCTTTTTTAAATGCAGCGCCCCAGCCAGAGGCCAGAAAAATTAGGCAGTACACTTGCCATAAAAATTTGTCATCTACAGTTGACATAAAATTAGGTATGGTTAGCAGCCGCTGTTGTATCCCCCACTGTCAGTCCCTTCGGAATCCAGCCTCTTTCATCTTCAGGAAGGTGAGGTGATCCACACACTTTTTGACCGAGGCGACTTCGCTTCTCTGTCACTATGCTGCCTGCAGCACTGAAGGTCCTTTCTGCCAGGACACTAGAAGCAGGACAGACAGAAGTTAAGAGCAAACTGGGATAGCTCGGCCACAGTCAGATCTGCACTACCCAGTAGTCAAGGGGTTCATCGCTTCTCAGCGTGTCAATATCTGCAGTTAAGACGAGTATCTGCGATCTGTCGGTCGAGTCGTTCTCTCAGGTGGATCCCGAAGGTCTGTTGGCGATGCGTAGGACTTAAAAAGCTCCGCATGTCCTCCATCAACAGCACGTCTGTGAAGCGCCCTGTCCTTGCCGGCGCGGTCGTGGTAGCAGGAGGATTAGTGTCACCTTCTTCCCCTGATAGAGTCACGTTGTGCTGTGTCATCACCCTTAAAAGCGGTGTAGGGCAGATGTTGCAGCCTAGCTCTCAACTGCTGCATCCTCTTAGACCTCCGGGATGCCGGTAACTTTCCACTACTTCTGCTTGTAGCGGGGGTCTAGTAGGTGGCCACCCAGTACAGATCGTTCCCTTCATCCTTTTGATAGAGAGGTCCCTCAACAGGCCACGACAGCATGAAAGACCCATTCGCACAAGGATGGATGCCGAGCTACTCAAATCAAGTTCCTCCTCCTCACTGATGTCATTGAGGGTCTGTTCCTCCCCCCAGCCACGTACAACACCACGGGTCCCAGATAGGTGACCACAAGGAGCACCGTGTGACCTGCTGAGGTTGGTCTCTCCCTCCCTGAAAGCCACCTTCCTCCTCGACTCCTCAGACTTCCTCTTCATCGTTGCCGCAGTTCGCAAGCGAGGCTGCAAGCTGGTTCTGTGGTGAAGGTGACCATAACTCTTCCTCTTCACGCTCATCCACAAGACTGATCCAGCACTCTTCTTCGCAGGCACGCTCCAGGAAGAAGGCAAATGGGATGAAGGTCGCTGATTGTGCCTTCGCTGCGACTGACAAGGTTTGTCACCCTCTTCAAAAGGACGCATGAGCCTACAGGCATTGCGCATGAAGCGTCCAGTAGAATGGCAAAAAAATACCCACTCCGCAAGGCTGTCCTAGCACCCTGGTGATACAAATACTCATTCAAGCATTCTCTTGTTGGAGCAGGCGGTCAAACAGTGGAGTGTTGAATTCCAACGCGTCGACGTCGCAAATCAACGCCTCACTGGTATGTTCTTTCGCCGCTGAATTTCTGAAAACTTCGCATAGCCGTGTAGGAACGCCTGAAATGGGCACACACCTTCCTAGCCTGTTGAGGACGTCCTGTAAGCCTGGTTACTGTGCCACAAGCATTGCACAATCAGATTAAGACATGTGCCATGCACGGCACATGTGACAACTTGCCCAAAATTCAATGCCGCCAACAGATTGCTTTCCTTTGTCACACAACCACTTTGCAATCCCCAGTTGGTGCGGGGTCAGCCACTAGCCACCTAGCATTAAGGCGGACAGGAGTGCTGGTCCGGTGTGGCTCTCTGCTTTCAGGCAAGTCAGCCCCAAGATAGCGTGACACTGTCGTATCCGGGATGTGGAATAGCCCCTTGGGAGCTGCAGGGATGCAAGATGATGTGGAGCCAGACGCAATCAAGAGAAGAGGACTCAGCCAGGAGGATGGATAGGAAGGAGTAAAGAGGTGGCAGCAGGCCTGCCTGCAAGTCTTGGCGGTGTCACCAACTTGGCTGCAGAGCCACGCATTACATGCTGGCAGCTGTCAGCAGGTTTACCCCAAGCGCAGTGTACGTGATGTACCTGCCCTGACCGTCTTTGCAGACCAGGTATCAGTGGTCAGATGGACCCTTGCCCCAACACTGTATGCCGAGATGCCATGACTTCTTTTTCCACAAGGATAAAGATTGGGATTGCCGTTTGGGAAAAAAAATTTCGACCGTGTACCCTTCCACTGCGGTGTCCCAATAGCCACAAATTTTTTAAAGGCCCAGACTCACCAGCTGGTATGTAGGCATGTGTTGATCCCAAAGGCGTTTGTGATGCGAGATCATGTGCCTTCTCAAAGCAGTTGTACCGAGGTGGGTTTTTGGACTTCCCACGACCAGTATCTTATTGGCACACGTTGCAAATGGCATCGCTGCTATCAGCAGCAGACACCACAAAAAAATGCCACACTGCTGACTTTGCACTGACGGCATACTGGTGGTGGCAACAGCATGGGTTGATTGGTGTGCTGTCTGCTGGCTGAACCCCAGGTGCCGATCACTGCTGCCTGACTGTGCCAGTAGCTCCTTGCGATGACCTGCCCCTGCTTACAACTCGTCTCCTCCTCTCCTCTCTGTCTCACCATCTGAACTTTCCCCCTGTTCTTCCTCTCTTGGTGTGGGCACCCCGTGCAATCCACGGACACATCGTCAATCATCATCAACCGCTTCACTTATATCTGACACCCAGCAAAGGAAGCAGCAGCGGGTACAACATCACTGTCATCACACCGCACCTCCATGTGTGTAATGCTACCTGTCAGAGGCATGTCCATTGTCACCTACATGCTCTGGCAATAATGGTTTGCGCATCACTCATCTCTCTTCAAAAGGATGTGAGAACAACTCCTCTGATGGGTCAAATGTAGCGGCTGTGGTGCTAGTATTGGTGGCGGGCAGGTGAGTGGCAACTTGAGAGGTGTCAGCAGCCGGCATGCGGAGGATGGTGTGTCCAGGGTAGAGTGGTGATGTGGAAGATTGGGTGTCCTCCTGTGTAAACCAGTCAACTAAGTCCCCAGCATTCTTACTTTGACGGTAAGTGCCTCTGAACACTGGCCATATTCTAGGGCCAAAGGAAATTTCACACCACACACACCACGACACCACGACCCTGCGGGATGGTCTGCCTCTGCCTGTCATTTTTATGTGTTTTGCGTACAAGGCCCTGTGGCCAGCAGATAACTCTGGGTGTGCACTGGACAGTTGCACAAGGCTGTAATGGACGGAAAGCCGTGTACTCTTTAGTAATCACCCTTTATGAATAGGGTGAAAAAAATTGCTGGTATTACCCTTCCACCATATACTGTGCTGGGCACTGGGCACACACAGTTGGGCACAAGGCTGTAAGACGGAAAGCCCGGTGCACCTTTTAGTAATACCCTTTATGAATAGGGTGAAAAAAAATTGCTTGCTTGGTATTACCTTCCACCTCCACCATATAACTGTGGCTGGGCACTGGGCACACACAGTTGGCACAAGGCTGTAATGGATGGAAAGCCGTTGCACTTTTTAGTAATACCCTTTATGAATAGGGTGAAAAAAAATCCCCTGGGTACAAAGTGCCACCAGATAACTATGGGTGGGCATGGCAGTGTGGGGGCGCACACACAGTTGGCACAAGGCTTAAGTTGGTGAAAAGCAGTGCAATAGCCCTTAAAAATAGGGTGAAAAAATCCCCTGGGGTAACAAAGTGCCACAGATAAACTATGGGGGGCACTGGCAGTGTGGGGGCGCACACACAGTTGGCACAAGGCTGTAAGTGGTGAAAAGCATGCAATAGCCCTTAAAATAGGGTGAAAAAAATCCCCGGGGTACAAAGTGCCACCAGATAACTATGGGTGGGCACTTGGCAGTGTGGGCGCACCACACATTGGCACAAGGCGTAAGTGCGAAAAGCAGTGCAATAGCCCTTAAAATAGGGTGAAAAAATCCCCTGGGTAACAAAGTGCCACAAATATGAGCACTGGCAGTAGCACTGTGTGATGTGTTATTGTGGTGTAAACCTCACTCCAGCAGCCCACAGCAGGCAACAGGGAGCGAAAAATAGCCCAAAAAGGGATTTTGGGGTCTTTTCAGGACTCTGTCCTGACAGCAGATTGAGAAGCACTGTAGAGGAGTAGACGCCAGATGACACTGAACACTGACTAGCTAATGGTCCCTATTCAGATCACGCAGCTCTCTCTACTAACTCTCTCCTTCTCCAGCAACATGTGAAATGGCGTCTCTCCTGTGCTGTGCTATAGGGGGTGGGATGGTCCTGAGGTGGGGTGCTGATTGGCTGTATTGTGCCTGCTGACTGTGACTCACAGGTCAAAGTTTGTTCAAGAAAAAAGATATGGGCGGGTCGAACTCGCCGTATTGTTCGCGAACACATGGCAACGCGAACATGCGATGTCGCGCGGCTAATAGTTCGCCGGCGAACAGTTCGCCGGCGAACAGTTCGGTCCATCACTACTTAAACATAAATTGGCCTCACATTTAATTTCAAACCATGCATTTTACTAATTTCCCTCCGGCTTTGTAAAATTAAATGCTTATTACATGAAACAACATCAAAGAAAAATAATCTTTATCCATCCAATTATTGATGCTTAAATCAGACAGATATTTCTTTAGTGGTATAGTTAGATATTAGTTGTGTTATTTATTAGTTGTAATGTAACCTTTTACAGTGCAGAAATTTGTGAAAAATCTTACCCCCAGGTCGCTAAAATAAATTACCGTAATATAGTAACAAAAATTAGATACTTAAAAGGTGATAATTTTCTTTTTCGAATACTTTTTAATGGTGTCTCGTTATGGTTTAGCATTGCATTTGGAAAAATAGGTCTAAAGACTGACTACAGTTGATAAATATACAGCTTTTTTATTATACTGTTGCCCTATAGTATACATTACAGTTATTTTACTCAGCTGGACAAAACACAAGTAGACTTACCCTGAAATACAATGATCCTGATTCACCCTAGCACTTATTACTGTTCACTATAAATGTTGAGGTTTTCAGATTGCTTGTGCATTAAGATTACAGTTTTTGGGGTTTTTTATGCAACAATTTGATACTTATACTTGTGAGATATTGTTAACTTGTTTGTTAAACTGCTTTATGTTACCTGTAACCATGGAGAGCATTCTCCACTTATTTACTTTAATAAAGCTTATTTTGGGAAAAAAACAAGTAGACTTATGATCATTAAGCAATACATTCAATGGAAAAAATAAGCAATTAAAAATATCTGAAACTACTTGTAACACATGTCATTATTTATTTCCAGCGCAAAGTGGAGGTTTCTCTTAACCATACATCCTAGCCCCCACCACCATCAGGGGATCATTGCATTGGGTAGATGCCGCGTACCCCCAACCGACCCTGTTTCCTGCAGAGGCGAATCATCAATCATCTGCCCCCTCAACCAGACCATACCTTCTCCACACACGTAGGAGAAGTCCCAATTCGCATAACATCAAGGTACGTGCACATCTTCCAGTCTTTGATTCTAAGTACCATATACATTCAGACATACTTATCCTTTACTCACACCCCTCTCCGCAGCGGACCCACATATATCCCTAGGTGCATCGGCCTGACGAAGCTTCTATAGCGAAACATGTTGCCCTATATGCACCCATAACCATCTACCTCAATTGTTCGCCATTTTGTCTGCAATTTGTCTTTTATCTGTGATCACCATATGTATGATTGATGCCAAGGGCACTGTGCAATATACCTGTTGATGTGTCACATCTCATCCATACGGGAAATTTGTCAACGTGCTCCTATACATCTGCTCTTATACCTATATGGTTAAGAGGCCATACACTATAATTGTTATTTTCAATAAACGTCTTTTTTTAACCTCACCGGGTCTAAACCAATTTTCACTGTTCCAACCAAAGTCCCAAGGGGGATCTTTCTTCTTATCTCTAGATTTATTATCCATGGTATCTATCTAACCTTAAGGTAATTTACCCCAGTGCCACCATTCCAGTTATAAACACAAAGGCAGTGGAGATAAATAAAAGTGAGAAGCTAGCCATACACGGGTAAATTCCCGTGCAATCGACCCAGATCAATTACAGCGTGGTGACGTCACCATGCTGTGATTGATCGGGGATCAATTGAACGGAAATCAATGTGCACCACATGGGCATATCGATTCTTGTTCAATGGGAACCTCCCGGTAGCGGAGTTCTCCCTGGCTTCCAGCGTGTGAATCCGAACATGCTAGAAGCTGGGCAGAAATCCATCCAACCTTCTCCCCTTACAAGTGAAGAGTGCTGACTCTGCCCCCTTCACTGCGTTTAGACGGGACACAGGCTGTTCCTATACTTTACATGAAGATTCTTCTTCATGCAAAGTATTGGTGATTGAACGGGGTTTTCCAACATGTTGGAACCCTGTTCAATTGAGTTCCTTCGAGCGGGCTCTATTGAACCCGTTTGAAGGAAAGCACACACGGGTAGGATTGTGAGCAGATTGGAGTACAATCAATCACCATGAGCGCACGTTAATTGATTGTACTTGAATCTTTTTACAAATCGACCTGTGTGTGTCTAGCTTAAAAGTACAAAAAAGCTGCCTTGGGTTTTTCCACTTTCTAATCTTGTATTATATGTAAATAAAACAGTCTTTTTAGTGTGTGTCCTCAGGATCTGTTACCACAGGTATTGTCTTTAGGTGGAATATATTGCTGATAAATAATTTTAGCTGTTCTCATGTTCGCTGCCAACCTGCAGCTTTCTTTGCACATTGTGTGCTAATGTAAGTAAACATTGCCAACATTATATAAAAGAGGCAGTTATGTAGCAGGGATCACACCACTAAACCTTCCTAATCCAAAACAAACAGTATATAGTCTCCATTGTTAAAGAATGCTTTGTTTGAAAAAAATGTGTCTAAGATTTAAGTGTGCAGTGCCTGGCCAGTGACAGAACATTTTCTTTTCATTCCTGAAAGCCATTGTTATACCGATAGCATAAGAAGGATTATACCTTCACATTAGACCTGAGGCTAAAGTTTTCAAGTGTGAAGTGAAGAGAAATTAACCTGTGTTATTGACATACTTAGGGTCCCCATAAACCTTTAGATTTCTCTGTCAGATTTCCTTTAGATCTCCTTTTGTTTTACCAAAAACATGTAATATGAGGGACTTGCTAAACCATCAAGTCTACCTGTGTTCAATCGTAGAGGCACTACATAGTTGTAGATCTAAACGATATCTAACAGAGAGATCTAAAGGTGGATGGCCAGCTTAAACCATGTGCAGAAAATGACATCTATTGCCATCATGTTAAGTTAAATAATAGCATATCATATTCTTAAAGTGGTCTGATCCCAGCTATTATGGGCAGTCAGCTTAAGGTAGTATAAAATATGTTTTGATCCACCACAAATGTTATAAAGTGTGTCCATTCAGATGTGACTGGGCTCTCTGTTTACGCATTGATCAAATTAGACAAATTAGATCAATCAGCTTGCTACTTTTTCTTAGATGTCGGTACAACTAATAGTCAATAGTTATTAGACATTTTTCAAGGCATGTATATTAAACCTCTGCTAAATTGTATCTTTTGTACAATTTATACAAATCATGACTTCTCAAGGGATAACCCTTTTCAATTAATGTATTAATGGGTCCATACTGAATATAGTGTGTGATACATATACAATTTCTGGCTAGCAAACCACTGGAGACTCCACATCTGAACCCTAAGCATTACTTTTTCTACAAATACATTTGGGGAAAAATATGGTAATCAGAGTGTAAAAGGCAGGAGAAAGCTAAAGAGAAATTGCACAATAAAGTTTACATATAGTCCTGGACACTGAAACTCCTCAGAACATCAATAAGTTTAATGTAATCAAGGACATCAACTTTTTTGCCAGATGTTTACTGCTAAAAACATTATTTGACAAGTCAAACTCAAATTAGTTGGACAAAGATATATTTAGAAGTTTTTCTATTCAGGACTTTAGAGTTCTGAAAACTGTTATGGAATTATATGAGGAACAACTGATTGATTCTATGGTCAGATTATAAATTTCTACCTCTACAGAGCAGTCCAAACATTGCTTTTTTGTTGAATTGATTTCTCAGGAAATTCTGGATATGAAAATTATACCATAATCTCTTATTATACTAAAAAGAAAAAGAAGCTCTAAAACAGCTACAGAACAACTCAGATATTGTAATCAAGACATCATTTTAAGGAGAAAATTAGGTTTTCTTAGACTCCACTCAGTATATAGACATGTGTGGATCCATTCTGGATAACCGGGGCTGGTATACTACCTTGAATATGTCACAGTAGAAACATTTCCATAGGAACTATCACAGGATAAATAGGGATGCTTTTAATAGATCCATTTAAACAAAGACACATTTAGGTTTCTAGATGTAAAACACCCTGTCACACCAATGTCTTATTCTCTACCTAAAATTAAAAAAAAAAGCGGGAAATGTCCCAAAGAAGCAGAGCTGAAGGACTTAATCTTGCCAATATTAAGGTTTATTCTCACAGACAATACCAGAGGATTATCACCGGAGAAGTGAGTCTAAGGTCACCAGTCCAGATCAAAGAATTCCCCCTGAAATACTCAGGGGCCAGGGGACTTTAAGAGCTCCAAACAATTAATTAAAGTAAGAAAGGTACATGTGTTAAATTTCATTTAGTTTTTTACAGTAGTAGTTTACAAATGTACAATGTGAAAACAACAAAAACACACAAGTGGTGGTCTTATGGATTGGTAGATGATATGACTCCCAACCCGACGTACGTTTCGTTCTTAACTTCTTCAGGGGTATATACAGGAGAAAAATTTGTTTCATATAACTAATTTAGGTCTTAGTAGCGTTATTCTCTTCTCTAGACAGACACCGTGTGGTGACCACCAGGGTCAGGTTGACTCCCTACCAGGGAACAGGGAACAAAAAACCACCCCACATCCAGCAAGAATTGGGTAGTTAAATTTTTATAGTTTTTTTTTAACAGGTAATTCCAATATTGGTGGGTTAATGCAGGTAACAATGACTGTAGTGACAGGACTGGCTGGATTGTGGGACTCTTACCACTTTACTACAGAAAGACACCAGTCATTGTTACCTGTATTCACCCACCTCTATTGGAATTTCCTGTTTCATATAACTAAAACTGCATTAGGAATATAGGCTAATCATTGTGTGTCAACTGGTTTGTCTCTACTGTTTGCTTCCATTTTTGATCGGTCTTAATTTAAAAATATCAGGGTGGATGAGAAAGTCATACAAAATCCACAAAAGCATCCAACATATTTTTCCTGTAGTTCAACTGTAACAGTTTGATCTGTATAGCCAGTTGATATCACAGATACTGTACTGATGGCAGATCCTGTACTACTAAATGCAAAATGCTAGTCATGAGACGCAAAATTCAGATTCACATAATGTTATACAGTTAAAATTAGCTGTCCAAATGTCATTGTGGTTGTACAAGATGGAAAAATTCAGCTCTGCAAAGATATATTAGCCATACTATGCTTGGAATGTCAAAAATGTGTGAAAACTATGAACCTCTGGAGGAAATAGGGAACATTAGCAGCATGCAATGGGATCAAACATCTGGCTTCCCGCCAGTGTCCTGTGGCTACAGGCCTATCGTTGTTTAAAGACAGCTTCATGCATTCATTTCAGTTATATAATACTAAAGAAAGACAAACTTGCAAGTATGTATACCTGAGTACATATTATGAAACAGCAGCTAAGTCTGCCAAAATCTGCTTAAATATCCAAAATGTTTTGATGTAAATAAAGTTCAACTCTGGAAATAGAAAGGAATAACCTCAAACTCCTCAACTTTGTCACAAAATGTTGTTTATTATTAATCTACGCTTTCTTGTTGGGATGTTGCAATGTTACATGGGTTGAAGTACAGCAGCCTACTGTTACCATTTCAGCAGGCAAAAAATGATGTACAAAATGCCTCACTGGCATAGTACCTACTGTAAAGCCCAGGTCTCAGCAACCTTTTCCATATTACAATTTATTACACAATGTACTGTAGTTGTAGGTGTAGATTGTGTACAAAATCTGGCCTAGGGACCATTGGTTCCCCATGTTCAAGTTTCCACCTGCCCACAGCCTAAGTCATAAAATCATATGTAGAGGAGATCCACACTGGGGTGACTTTTTTTTTGTATTCATCTGTAAAGGACTTCAAATACAGCAATAGGATTCCAATCTCCATCAAGAACAACAGCTACAATGTCAGTGTTACTTCTGCAGAACTGCCTTTGGCTTCCCCTGCCTCCCATGAATGGTGTAGTCCTTAAACAGAGCTTTGTTTGCTCTCATGTGCTGTGCCTTTCTGTGCTGGCTGAGCCATCAATATGCAGATTATCCCTACTATCAGGATGCATAATTGGGGTGAGCAGTGCTGGGTTATCTTCTCACTGATTCTTCCTATAAAATAGCTAAGGGAATGGTTATGTCTTCTGGGGTAAAGTAAAATGTGGCTGGACAGCTGGGTGTCCTAGAAATTTTTTCAGAAATTTTACCATTTCGACAATTTCGAGTTAATAAAAGTCCCTGAACATGGTATCATCACCAAATTTGCTGGAGATGTAGAGAAGGGTTAGGGGTATACTACAAAAAAAGAAAGAATGTCTTTAACACAAAAAGGTTTTGCACAAATTAAGTAAAGTCAAGTAAAAATTTCAAAAATCTGAATTTCGACTTTGTTTTGTAACTTAATTTATGCAAAAACTACATGTGCTAGAGCAAACCTTTTTTTCAAATGTTCCCACAACCCTTCTCTACATCTCCAGCAATTTTGTTGATGATACCATGTTATGGGACTTTGCAATCAGCTCACAAAGTTAGCAAGTCGAAAAATTCAACCATCTCTAGTTAATAGTACAAGTATTGTCAGTCAGTATGAATGGTAAACCCCAACATTTTCGCCTAACCAACCCTGGCCCTCTGCAAAAGGTTTAGACACACATTAGATCCTCTCCAATTCCTGCTACAAAAGTGGAGGAGGTTTAAATTTTTAACAGTTCCAGGAGGAGATAAACGGTTTGCTTGGCTTGTTAATACAGTATAACAATTTCCACAGGCTTAGGTTGGCCTATGCTGGTAATAGAAAGTGGGTTAGCATTTAAAAATGTCCTTAATGCCTCTAAAATGTTATGAAACTGAGTGGCCCACAGACACTGAAGAGCAGGACAGGCTTTGTTAATAATAACCTAGTATTAACCAACATTTGTGTACAGGCCACCTGAGAATCTTCTAGCCACCACAAAAATGCCGTTTGTAGCACATTAACCTAAGTTTGTCCATCCCTATGTCATATGCTGTAATGGCAAAATGGGTTGCGCATAGCTGATGGCAATACTGATTACATGAACTAACTTTTAATTTCTTTCCTTGATTACAGTCAAGTGTTTATACTGTAAATAAAATGTGAGATTCAATCAGTATAGAAAGAATCTACTGATGTCAGCACATAGATCATGCTACATGTCAAAACAATACTATGTAGCTCATGATATAATAATAAATTGTTGAAGAGTTTGTTGATTGTAATATAGTTAACTTTTCAGCATTCTGCCAAATGCACCTTGGATTTAAGGTAATGACAAAATAGCATCATAAAACAGATGTTATAACTGTCAGGAAAGAGGGGCTGAATCATCCACAGGGCAACCTTGGAAAGAACGTGGGCCTAAGGATTGTCCAGGGGGCATAAGCAGGGTACAGACAGCTCGATATTGGAGCCATCCGATGTACCCTGCAGCAGCGTGATGACGTCATCACGCTGCTGTCAGATATCGGAGTAGCCGGGGAGAGCAGAACTGCCTCTCCCCGGGTCTTCTTCCTCAGCCCAGCTTTGCCTGGAGACCCAAGCAAAGCATCGGACATCGCTGTATTAACCGTCAAGTCCGATAAGGCTGTTTTCAAACGGGATTGATTTGTCCCACTCGAAAACAGCGCAAGGGGCAGGTTATATGGGTCAGATAGATGGCCGTGAGCACACACAGCGCTCGAAACGGCCATCAATTTGACCCTTATCTCCACGTCTGTACCCTGCTTTAGCTGAAACCTTCATGTTCCTGTGGTAAACCAGAGGCATAAAAGCGACCTCTAGTTATAGCATTCACAAATAATATTTTATTGTTTGCATGTATTAGTTTTTTTGTCTCCATTTGGTTCATCAATATTTAAGGGATCTCTTTAATGTATACTACACCAGAAACCAAACAATTGTATATTACTCTGTTGGCTACCAGACATGGTTTGAATAATAAATACTAAAATGGTATACTACCGGCTATAAAATGGTGTATGGTTCTGATCACTATAGAACATTTTGACATGCCAGTCAGTCAAGGAAAACTTGACAGTGGACATCACACATTAAAGATTATTACAGGGGGACAGGGAAATATCCACAGTCCCCACTGGAGTTAAAATGTCTTATACTTCTTTCTTTTGGAAAAAAGTTATAGTAGTTATTGGGTATGAGATTTAAAATCTGTACGTATGCAGAATAAATAGTTTATTTGCCCTTTGTAGAATATGTACATATAATTTGTTTCTTATATTTTACAGAAGGGTCTTAGCTGGAATACGTCTATTGATATCCTGTGCTCTCCCTTGCCTTTGCCAAGAACATAAGAAGCATTACTTATTAAACAGACTTTTTTGCCCCTTATGCATCTAGTCTATGTGTTTCTAGAGTGATCTTTGAATCATGTTCTGAATTTTTTCTTTTTTACGTTTTTAATCATGTGGCAGCAAATGGAGCTTGAAACTTGGTGTCAAGCACTCACTTTGCCCTATGGCATGATTTTTGAACTAGTGTTAATGTGTAACACTTGTTTATAAGAACGATCATTTGTTCTCTGCCACTACACAGGCAGTTGGTCTGCTATTGCTAAAGCTGGGCATAGACATCTCGATTTTGTGTACGATTTCTCCTAGATTGACCACCTTGGTGCATACATAAAATGATCAATTGATCAATTTGACACTAAATTGCTCGTAAAATCGATCGAGCAGGAATTGGACCTGTCTGAAATTTTTTGTCGATTGGTCAGAAATTGAGTGATGTTATTTAAGTCATGCGGTTGTTTCGCGCGATCAATCCATGAATGCCACAACCCACTTCCCTTTTCTGTGGCGTCCAACCTACATTACATAATTTCCGATTAGAAAATGCAATGCTTTCCCCATCCAAATCAATGGACATCAACCTTGATTTCTGATAACCTTGTTTTTTAGCAGGATTGATTGATCCCGCTCGAGGGAAGGCATACAGGCATAGATATCTTAATAGATTAGAGCACAATTGAGCTCCGTGAGCGCACACAGTGCTCGATTGTACTCAGATCTATTTGAAGCTGGACATACATGGGTAGATTTCTAGAGTTAGATTAGCAATGAGCAGCATATTCAGAACTTTCCTAAACCTCTTTGAGAAATTCCAATACTGCTAAATAGTCTAACTGTTAGCTGAATTTTAGGGATTGAAAGTAACAACAACAAATTAGCTACAACGTGATAGGTCACATAAAATCACAGAGTGGGGTCAGGGTATACTAACACAGATCGTACTGCAGAGGAAAGACCTACAAACTCCAGATGGTATGGTAATTCATATAAGCTCCAGAACAGTCCCTAAAAAGGACACAAAATGTGTTTCCATGGCCAAGTAGCTGCATGTAAGACTTATACTACAAATGCAAAGAGGTGGATGTAGTGGTGTAAAGCATTTGAGTGTCGGAGATGTTCTCTGGGGTCACAAACCAAGTTTTTCTTTCTTGCAATCCAATGTGCCTGAGTTTCAAGTGTAAGGTTTGCTGGAGTGGTGATTAGGTGTGTAGTCTGATTTTCAAGGATTGCATTTGGTGAAATTCCAGTAAAAGGAACATTAAATTCATAATGAAACCCATATATATTGGACAATTTCATGCGCCTGTGGGAACAGTTTGGGCATGACCTCTTCCTGTTACACACCAGTGTGCAAAGAAAGGTCCATAAAGGCATAGTGAGGTAGGTATTGAGGAATTTGACTGGCCTTCTTGACATCATTGCCTGACTTCACAAGAGCTCTTGAAAGAATGGTCACAATTAAAAAAAAACACAGTTTTAAACCTTGTGGAAATTTAACAGGCAGGTTTTAGGTAGTGAACACAGGAACCACACGCCAAAGGTTTGATTGAAAAAAAAAAGTAACAGTTGGTGTAAAACCGGAATGGCTTTGTGAAATAAACCAGTTCATAGAATCACATAGTTCTGCACTTGAAAGCAGGCAGCCTTCTGTTCAGCACAGTCTTTGGATAGATAACAGGGAACACTTGCAAGTGGTGAGGGCCTCCACTCCCTCATGCCAGGGTACCAGTGTCTTCCTGCCAACTGCTCTTCCTGGGTGGCTTGCATTGGTACGCGGGCCTTGTGCCACTGCACTATGTCTGGTACAAGGGGTCGCTCCTCTCCTAATACTGCCGGGACCTTGATCAGGGGGCTCTCCAGAGACTGTGGGCTGTGATGATCAGCTACACTCTGGTCCCCTTAGTGTCCGGAGGGCTAACCTTCATACTCCCAGCTTCTTTCTACCTGTAAGACTGGTTCCTCCAGTCTACCTGGTCTGGGGGAGACACCCCCATTACAGAAATACTTCCTAGAAAGACTTCTGGCTACAAAGGGTGGGTCAACTCCATAAAAAAAGATTGATTAAATGGATGTCAGTAATGTTCATGTGTGTGTATAGACAGGTGTCCCACTACTTTTGGCTTTATAGTGTACTTATTCTTTTATGTTTTTTTATTTTGGCCGAGCAAACTTGCCCTTTCCTGTGCGGTAACACCCCCTAGATATGCAGGCAACGTACCCATCCTGCTACAGCAATATGTTTAATGTGCAGGCATGGGAAGTAATCTAAACAATGTGGAAGCTAACCACCATTAGAGAAGGTCATTATGAAATTTTAAACATTTTTTAACTTGTCCTTCAATAAGGACACAAGGCTTACAGATGCTTTGTAACAGTTGTAAAGTAAAATAAACATGTTTCTTATTTGACAACAGTTGTTAGAAACTGCCAGAAGATTTTTATTTGCTTAGGCCACTTTGCAGCATCACTTGTTATTTAATGCACATCAAGAGGGATGAGTGTTTGGCTTATTAGAAGTACCCCACTTAGTGTTTTTGTTCATATCACAAGTCCTAACAAATGGACAAGTCAGAAAAAAACAAAACCTGGAGCATGCAGTACATAATCACTCTACTGTGCACATCACTAGTGATTAGCAATACAGTGCTGCTTGAAAGTATGTGAACCCCTAAAGCTGGCCCTTGTAGAGGCCCCCCCCCCTTCTGTTGTTTAACCATGATTGTCTCATTCTATATCACCAGTGTTTATTCATGAAATGTCAGATATATGTTATCAATTGCATGTACTTGTTTAGTAGGTTTTGTTTAAGTGCCCAAAAATACATGAAACATGGACTTAGTGTATGTGCAAAAAGTAAGTGAACCCCCAACTGCAATTGGTTAAGTGAGAGGTAAAAGAGCAGTGAAACACATTGGGTGCTTAATCAATCACTTAACAGACCAATGAAATGAGACATCTTGGAAAATATTTTGGCCTGCACTAATTAAAAAGAGAGAGGAAACCAATGAAACCACTGTGGTCCATACAAATCAACATGCCAAGAGCAAAGGAGATATCCGAGACATGAAGAAGAGGGTACTGACAGCCCATCAGTCTGGGAAAGGCTATAAGACCATCTCCAAAGATGCAGCCATCCATCCACTGTACGACAGATAATTTACAAATGGAGGGCCTTCAACTGACAGCAACTTTGCCTAGAAGTGGACGCCCATCAAAAATTCACCCAGAGCACCAGAAAAATAATAAACCAGGTAAAGGCCAACCCAATACATACTCTAGAGAGTTGCAGGCATCTGGCAGGATCTGGGACAAATGTGCATGCGTTCTAAATCAGACAAAATTGAATAGCCATGACATTCATGGGAGGGTTGCTAGAAGGAAGCCTCTGCTCTCAAAAAAGCAACAAAAACTGCCCATTTCAACTTTGCCAAAGAGCACTGGACAAACCAGAGTCTTCTGAAGTCCATCTCTGACAGACGAGTCTAAAATAGAATTATTTGGCACAATCAAAACCGACATGTTTGGAGAAAAATCAACACGGCATATTGAAGAAAAGAACCTCCTCCAACCGTGAATCGTTGGCGTGGAAATGTGAAAGTCTGGGGCTGCTTTTCTGCTGCTGGGCCTGGACGACTCCATATGTCTAAGAATCATGAATTCTCGGGTTATCAAACAGATTCTCGACCAGAATCTCCTGCCATCAGTACGGGAGTTGAAGCTGGGACGAAATGGATTAGCAACCAAGACAAGACCCAAAGCATTCCGAAGAGTACAAAGGACATGGCTCAGAGAAAAGAGGCTTCGCACTCGGAGTGGCCAGTCAAAGTCCGGACATTAACAAATTGAAATGTTTGGAGGACCTGAAAAAGTTTGGTACATGCCAATGTCCCTCCAACGTCTCTCAACTGGCTCTGAGTTCTGCAAGATGGCCCCCCCCGTGGGCAAAAATCCCCATAAGAAGATGTGGCGAATGGTTAGTGGGTACAGGGACGTTTAGTTGGAGTTAGAGTATATGGCTGCAAAGGGAGGAGCAACTACAGCTAATAATAAAGGGTTAAACATTAATTATGCACATGTAAGATTTCAGTGGTTGGGAACATTAAACACCTCCTGTTACTTAAATAATGAAATCTCGATCTCTTTTTGTGTGTGTTGGTGTCTACTATTTGGAAGGTGTGCTTTACAAATTGGGATTAGATTGTATGTCTAATAAGGTTACTTTAAATGTTTTTTGCACAGTGACCATGTCTGGAGGGTTCACATACTTTCAAGCAGCACTGTATATATGCCCATGTATTGTGGAGTGAAACTGCCCTAAAAGTTGTAGCTGAAAATCAGCTTGTGTTGCACTAAAGGAATAAGACAGCTTCTCGGAAATAGTTTCCCTCAGCTTGAAGTGTGCTACTTTCTAAGGTTCTTTAATATATTACCACAGGCAACTTTTTATCGACCTATGAGAGATCTCTTTGATCATGTCAGAGTCATTCATACTTAACATTTCATTTCACTTCAAAGATTTTTTTCATGTCAATGTGTCTCTTCAGTGTCAAGAGCCTTACCGAAATTGAAATCGAGAGTATTATTATGAGAAGAAGCCATATGTTAGTCATAAATGTTAGTGATGAATAAATCTGACTAATAATACACAGAATACCAATAATTATTTCTGAGTAATATCTAGATTACTATTTTGCTGTGCCATCTTGTTTTAGCATAGCCTCGGCAATAAAACAATCAACACTGTTTTGTTGGTATGGTGACATGGTTACATGATGTTTTAATAATATGACCCTTTGTGGACAGTAGAGCTCTAAGGATGACATTGGTTTGTTGTTCACAACAGTTAATATTCTATGTAGTCAACAAAATGGATGTTGATTCACAGTAAATGTCTCATAGTCTGCCACCTTTCCCTCTTTGCTTTGCTATGGTTTAGACAAAATAGACCTGGGGGTACATGGAGGAGATTGTGAAAATAAAAACAACCCTTATTCCTTGCGTCATTTGCAGAAATATTCATCTTTGGGATCGATGTGTATACCAGCAACACTTGCAAATTCCACTGTGAATTGGGCATATTTACTTTTATATTTTTGTTTTTTTCCACTCATTGTCTCGTCCTTTTTTTATTACACCAATGTCTCCATATCCAAGAATTAAAAGAATGATTGCTCAGTGGGGCACCCCCTAATGCAGTGGTTCCCAAACTGGGGGGCAGCACGAAGGTTCTTCCGCTCCTCATACTCAACTTGTGTTTGAATAGTTACTTGTTGGCTGCTGGTCGGTAGGGCCTCTATGGACACAATAACCAGCAACCTATGTAGAATATGATGAGCACCCGCACATCATATTCTACATACTCAATAGAGAGTATTGTCATGGTCTCCATTCAGCGTTTTTGGAATTTGTGGTGGATGCTTAATCTGTCTTTCCGTTGTATGGGTAAATGGCCTTAGATTATACCTTTGCTGTTTTGGCCTCCATAAATATTTTGGAAGCCTCTAATGCAGTTTTCTTTCTAGAGGCTAGAACAGCATATAATTTTTGATCACTCTGTGACCATCATAGGTCCCTTTTTTATCCCTCTGTGACCATCATTGGTCCCTTTTTTATCACTCCGTGACCATCATCGGTCCCTTTTTAATTACTCTGTGACCATCATTTTTCCCTTGTTGATCATTCTGTGACAATCTTTGTCCCCTTTTTGATCACTCTGTGACTTTATACTTGCCCTGAAAAGCACCTCCCCTGAATCACATCACTTCCGATTGAAACTGATCTCCATTGATTTCTTTCAATCGAGCTTCTACGTTTAAAAACGATTAAATTCAATCGAAGTCTGGATTTGATTGCATTCTTAATGTGGTATGTACTTCGATTCAATTACAATCGACATACGATTAAATTATGGGAAACTTCGATCGAATTGATGATCGATTTGATGTCAATTGAACCATGTATGGCTAGCTTTAGAACTTTGTCTAAAAATACTTTCAGTGAGTACTTTCTCATGTACACAAGTGGTTCCTATTACTACCTTAAACACTTTACAATGAAAACAATAAAGCACAAACAGTTTGCATGTAGATGTTTACATGATAAAAAATACCATCCAATATGTCTCTTGGCAGGGACACAAAATACCTTCGATGTTCCTGAAATTCACCAGCTGTAAATGTTTCTTCCACATCTTTAAATTGACTGGATGTTGTCAGCTCATTTTGAAAAAAGTATTTGTCATCAGTGTTGTTCATCAAAAATGCCATATGGGGAACATCTTGTCTACCTGTGATATCAAACATATTCCTATATCCACAACATCAAGTACCAACAAAGCTGGCACCATATATATATATATATATATATATATATATATATATATATATATGAGGACAGAATGCTTCTGTCTGGAATTCTTCAACATGTATTTATAACATTCATGCTTTTTTTTTACAAGAGCATAAAACGTTACAGGCACATTCTACATAAAACACAGTATAATAAAGTAGTAGGGTTGGCTGTTTTTAGCTGAACTCTGCTGCCCTCCATTAGCAGCACTACCCTGTGGCACAGAAAAACATAAACAGTAAAGATAAATCCTTTGTCCTGCTATGCCCTTCTAACACCCATGGCAAAGGAACAAATGCTAAACTTAAATGTGCTATTATGCTATGACCATCAGTACTATGAGGCCCATTTATAAAGGATTTGCTGGGTAATTTAAATATTGAAGATTTGTCTGCTCTTTTATATTAAAAAAAAGAACCTTCTTGCTTTACAAAATGTAGTAAATGATTTTTTACTCTATCTGTAATGCAACAAGGAGTTTGCACAGCCATGACCCAGAGAGTACTGAGCCATTTTGTCTCTTGGAGTTACACACACCACATTCATACAAATAACGACAGACCAAGATATACTCTTTGGAAAAGTTTTATTTAGTTTGAAGTGCAAATGTATATATAAACATGGCCACAGCCTATATACAATCTTTAAACAGTTAAAGGGAGGTCCCCCCACCCCCACCACAGTGCCACCAACTTTTTCCAAGTTCCTTCCCCCAGCTGTATCAACCGTACTAGCCACCAGCCCTTGAATACCAGCTCGGTGGGTACCTTATAGAATGACTTTAAATATCGTAACATAACTGGGGCTTAAGCCTCACCTTAAAAAACATTTTCACCAGTGCTTGTGACTGCCCTTCTTATACCGACATGTCACAAGAAGCCTTCAAAGTCCGATTTTCTCCTGCGGCACTGCCAAGCTTCTGCCATGCTGTGACAAAATGAACAAAACAGGTTACAGAGCACATAATACCCCAAACACCCAGTCCAACCAATCAGGGAGGGAGGGTGGGGGAAAATCCTGATCCGAAAAGGATCTGCCCCCTGCTGACCCTTCCTTATCAAACTTCCTGAGCATGCCCACCTAGAACACTCCCACATTCCCTACATCCCCATCACTGTTCTAAAACCAGTCCCCCTTGTCAAGTTGCCCTTCCACCAATGCTTTCAGCCCTGTTCTGGGCATACAGGTTCAATGGAAGCTATACCAAGCTTAAAATAAAATCGATAGGCTTTAAATTTTTTATTGCATTATATGGTGCAAAAAGGTTACAGCCAGTTCATCCCAAAATAACAAGCACCAGCTCTCATGATTAGGCCACTGCTATGAAGTTAAGCCACTGCTATGAAGTATAATCAAATTATAGATACTTTATGGGGATGAAAACAACACATTGACGCGAGATTACCATCACCGGTGAAATTAGGTAGGATTTGAAGGGTTTATAGAACCCACATCAAAGCAGGAAGGCATTTTAGAAAACCTACTGATAAACAGTAGATATAATTGACATTTCAACTAGTTTACTACCTAATTTCAAAGCCCCTGAAGATGGTATAATCCCCCAAATGGCTTAAGATGTAGAGAAGGATTGTGGCAACATTACATAAAAAATATTATTCTGGCATGTGCAGCTTTTGCACAAACTAAGTTTAAGCTCAGGTAAAAAAGTTTGATTTAAAATATTTTAAACTTGACTAAATTCATACATGTGCTAGAGCAGTATTTTTTATTTTTAAAATGTTCCCATTATCCTATTCTATTAAACATCTCTAGCAATTATAATCCCATGTTCAGGGGCTTTGCAATTAACTCTCAAAGTCAGCTAGTCAAAAAAACAAATTGGCACTTTCTAAACAGGCACCTATTTATACAAATTTTTAGATATACACATGTAAAGAGGAACCCAGCTCATCCAGAGTTTTAAAAAAAAATTCTGCCCAAGCTGGGATCATCTTTACTTACAAATGCTTCTGAAAGTGTCAGTGATTCTCTATCCCGTCACACCCACCGACTCTGGCATCGCCCCCTTCTGCGTCATCAGTGACGCCAAAGGGGTGGGGCACACCATTGACCTCCATTGGTCTTGATTTCCCCACCCACCTTCCCTCCTCCCCTCTACATGCCAGTGTCATCGATGACACAAGTACTATGTACTCTGCAGTGATCACCCATAGGGTAGGATGTCTAAAGTGGAGGGATGGCTCTTTCACAGTGCAGTTGTGTACTTTGCAATTCGGTGCTGTTTTGAGTGAGTTTGAGACATTTAATGCCCCCTCACAATATAATACTTGAGTATAATCCCCTGAACATGGTACCATCACCAATCATAAGCTGAAGATGTAGGAAGGGTTATGGGAACTTTTGCAGTTAGATTCTAAGGAAAATCAGAATTGTGTAAGTAGACTTAACTTTGACTTTTAAAATGTATGCAAAAACTACATATGGTACAGCAATACATTCTTTAAAATATTCGCACAACCCTTTACTACATATGTGGTAATTGATCATATCTTGTTCAACAGTTTTGTAGTTAACTCACAAATTAGCTAGTTGGAATCCCCAAACAAAAGCAAATTTGCAGCAAGATTCTGTGTCTTAGCTGCTGCATTTCCCACCCTATGCTTATACTCAAGTCATTACATTTCTCCAAGATCTTTTTTTAAATTAGGTACCTCTGCTTATATTTGTGGCGGCTTATACTTGCGTATATAGGGTAACTGTCAGATTTCATAGTAAAAAATTACAACTGTGGGGATAAATGTCTATGCAAATATAAAACACAAATAACTAACAAATCACAGAACACTGAGGTTTTTGAAAAGTGTGGTCCACAATTCAAAATTTTCAAAATTTCCTGCATGGGATAGACCATATATATATATATAATCGGTGGTAAAAAATGCCTGTGTCTTGCAGTGTGAAGGTGCGACCTTTACTCCCCACTGGAGCCTTCACTCTCCCGGCAATAAGCTTAGGAGGGAGGCAGAGGAGCTGTCAGATGGAAGATCCGCTCATTGAGCTCTCCCATCTAGCTCTGCCTGTGTGTGAGAGCTGGACTCATCCTTGTCTATATAATCAGACAGTCCACTCAGTGAGCTCAGTGAGCCCAACTCACACTCAGTGATAGATGCAGACGAGAGAAAAGCCTGTGGGCAGCTCTTCAATCTGCACTGTATGTGAGTTGAGCTCAAGCTGCCCAGCTCACATACAGCTCTGCAGTCAAATCTGGAGGCAGGTGAGCTGGCAGAGGCAGATTCTCCATCTCCTTAACTCCTGGTCTGCTGGTCAGAGCAGGGAGCTCCAGCCAGAAGAGTAGGAGAAAATGGAAAAATTTGACAAAGATGATCAGCATAACGAACTATATGACAAGAATGTTGTACAAAACTTTGGTCGAGCCCAGAGTTCAACCTTAAGCCATGATAAGGTTTAATGATTTTGAGTCAATGTTCTGAGAAATATGTGTTCTGCAAACAAACGTTCATAAAAGGACTTTGCCCATCATCTTTATATAATATTGTAATCTAATTTTAGCACTATTTCATGACTTTACATTATACCTTTGCATTGTACATTTCATTTCCCAATAAAAGGTTTTTCAAAAAAAGTTGGACAGTGAACTGTAAACTATCGATGGTGTACAGTCCACTATCCAATCCCTCATTTGGACCCTTGCTAAAGTGCAACTATCTCTTTTTTAGTAGTGGCAAGCTTTGTGGAATCTTGTATCCTTTGGGTCTCCATACATGAAGCGATTTTTCATTCAAAAGGCACCAATAAAGCATCCCTTTAAAACAGGCTGATGCTAATGGGGGAAAAAGTCCAATATTATCATGATTCTCACCATGTAAGGAGATTCTACATAGAGCCTTTTTTTTCTGTAAATTGCAAAGCCATGCTAGGACATGTGTGTGTTTTCTTTATGTCCTCCCAACACATGCTAGTGGATGAAATACCATTCCTCCAAGTTGGCCCTTAACTATGAATCACAAGACCCTGACTGTTGTAGAAGAATTAACAGATTGTGAACATTGCTAAGGGGAATTTAAGTTCTTCATACTTGTTACAATCTTACTGTACAATAAACTTTTGTTTTAACAAAACTATGAGGGTCTTTCGAAATGATCTAATCAATCTTTTTCCAAACAGCAAGGTCCCTTTACTACATAGTTGATCTAAAAGTTGTACAGAGAGATTGATGTGTGGTGTGCTACAGTTACATTATGACAGGCTCTGTAGAGAGCTTCAAATAATTACTTAATAACAATAATTAGGTGCATGGATCGACTAATCTCATGGACAAAATGTCACCATTGACCTCCACTAAACATAGGCAGAATTATGAGAACACTCATAATTAGGCCCACTATACTGACAGCTACCTTTCTTATTGCAGGTGAAAGTGGACAATTACTGTGACTTTTCTAAAATGACAATTAGTCCACCCAATCCAGACATTGCATTAGAGAAGAAATTCATGTTTATTTGTAGTTTTCTACGAAATATTTTTGCACTTTAAATGTATGCAATGAACAAATAACCTTTTGAGAATGTAATGCTATTGGCATTGCTATTGTTAAAACCTCAGGAACGACTGTAATAATAGCTCATTTACCACTTAAGCTTTATGCATAATTAAGAAACAATGTTTTCTGTGGGAGGCATGCATCATGTGATTGCATCTCTTCAACTTAAAAAATGAACATTAAATAGAGTATTTGATCCACCTAGACAAATATTGTTTTTACACTTCCTAGAGATAAAAGAAGGCAGAAAAAATATACACCATCCAGTATTATACATGCATGATCTGTTCCTATCTCAGTGAGAACAAAAGATAGTAAACCTTTCAAGTAAAAATATTTAACATTGCAATGATCAGCCATATTCATGTTGTTAAAACCTCAAGGAATAAAACCATTGTGCATATTTCCTAACCACTATTGTGCAAGGGTGGATACATTCGATGACACAGTGGAGTGACCTTATGCTCGGCATACATACACCGAGCAGGTCAGACAGACCTGCTCTGATGTATGCCGAGATGCTAACGTGATGACGTCACGTCACGTTAGCATCCCATTGCATTATGGGGCCCCTTCTATCGGCCGGGCACCCTTTGTGTGCCGGCCACAAGCTGCATGAAGACACCGTCTTCATTGCAGCTTATGGCATCGGCTTGCCTCGGCTTGCATCGGCAAGAGAAGATTGGACATGTCCGTTCTCTGGTCGGCCGAGCTGTGGGGCGACAGGGATCTGTCGCCCCATGTGGGCACATGCCGATTAGCGGCCGATTTTTAACCTGACTGACGGCGTGAGCGCGCACGCCCGTCGGTCAGATTAAAAATCGGCCGCTTATCGGCATGTGTATGCCTAGCATTAGTCATACTAATGTAGGATGTGTGTTATTTGCGGGATCTCCAGTAAAGGCACCTACACATGTTGACATGTTGAGATTTTTCGTTCAATCAACCTAGCCCGATCAAAGTTTTCCGATCTGAGAATCGGTGATCAATCGTACTGCCATTGAAATCCCCCGACATAGAGAAACAGATATTTGCTTAATTTTAGCTCATCTGACACCAGATGTAAGTATGCCAACTAGTTAAATCGAACTTAAATTGGCACAGCAAAACAATATGTGAGATAGCTTCAATGACTACTCGACCGATCAAAATTTTCCATCAGGCCCGATCATTTTTAGATCGAACTTTTGTCTAACTTTGATCAATCTAGAAAACAAATTGATCGGTTTAGGTCAATTGAACGAAACATTTCATTGTGTATGGGAGTCCCAACGAAACCACAAAACACTAATGCAAACACCAATTACCACCAAGGAGTGGTGATCAGCAATGTATTTGCTTGCCTGACTTAGAAGATAGATTTATATACAAAAAAAAAATGTAATAAAAGACAAATACACATTTTTTTTTATTTTGTAGGTCACAGCTTTAATATAAAATTATAATCATGTACAGTTATAAACAAGTATATTCATTTACACATGAATTTTTATATACTGACAATATATAAACAACAGGGGTTTAAGAGGAAACTTCTTTTGTTATAACCAATTCTTAGCCAGAAACTTAAGTATGTATAATATTCACCCCAACAGGGGGACACAGAATTTATTCAATTCTTGGAAATAACAATTTTATGCATTTGATAAATCACAAAAACAACACAAGAGAGGGGAGAAAGGGGGCCGTCTACAAGTGGTGGTCCTCGTTATCCCCTCTCACAAATTGGCTTTGTCCAAACCATGGCTGGGAGGTCAATGGACGTTTAGACATGCAGAGATAATAGCTTCGACGTGTTTCGTGCTGTAAGGACTTTTTCAAGAATTTTTATCATGCACTGTCTCTCTCTGTGAGACCATATGTTCTTGTACTCCAATAAGGAATTATTTTATTGATAAAAGAGGTATATATTTCCAGAGACCTTGATCTGTGGAGGTAACAATAAAGGAGAGGTCCCCTGGAGCTGGCGCAGACTTCCTGTCTCCTTATCTCTCATGTCCGCCCCTCTGACATCTTGCTGCACCACGAGGAGGTGGGGGCAGCGTGCCCCCTATAAGGGCGCTCCGCCGTCAACCCACCCCCCGTGGGAGTGGGGTTGGCAATCCTTAATTCATTTCCTGATACAAGTATATTCATTTAATTAACATTTCCCTGACTGTGACAGTGTTTTTTTTATCAAATGTCCATACCAGCCAACCTTTAAACTGGCTCAATGGGTATAACTCAGTAATTCATTTTTTAAAACCACCTTAACCTCCATCATTGGGTTTACACTTACTCCAAAATCCACCTCTTCAAAGACATGTGAGTGTTACAATAACATCCTTATTGGTCACAATGAGTGTAGCTCGGGGTCGATTTTTATACCAATAGTGGTGACATGAGCTACACTCAAGGTAGCTTACGCGTTCCATGCAGGCCCACGGTGTCCTGCTGTTCATTCCTGGTTCCACCATCAACGATGCCACTAATGTGCAGGGGGAAGAGTGGGCAGGAAATATAGATTATGTTGTAATATGTTTATATTTCGCATACCGCTAAGGCCAGGGAGGTAGACTGCTAGGGAGGTTAAACCAACACATCACCAACAAATTATCCTTATCGCCACTGTCAAAAGACCCGCTAAAAGTGGTGTGACAATAGAACAACCCTAAATTAACAAGCAACCCCCCCTCACAGTAAAACAGAACATACACAAAACACTTGTGGTATGGAAACACAAATACAGCCAGACAATAGCCTTAACAAGAAAACAAAGTAAACAAAGGAGGAAGGGTGTATCTTCTCTTCTACAAAATGGCTGCTATCTCCAACTCTGTACCCTGCTTAATATGCTTAATAATTTAACCCCTCCCCATCCACCTCTAACCTTCCAATGATATTCTTAAACCTCCATTTGAACCTCATTACCAGCCCACCCGAAACTAGCCCCCTTTCACTTTGCCCGGGCTCAGGGTATAAAATACTTTTAATCTCAGCTTTAGACACAATTTAGGCAATGCACATTATGCAGAGCATATTGCACAGGCTTATGATGTGCGACAGTATTTAAAATGTTTGCATCTGAATAGATGATCATAGCTATTATGAACATTGGCTAACTGCAACACTCATAAATTTAAATAACACAAATCAAAAGTATTTTCTCTTGCTTTTAGCAGACATGAAATGTAGCAGCAATTTAATCATGTGCAGATGCATCTAAAATATAGAAATATTCCACACATTGGGAAATGCTGATAAAAAAAGTTATGGAAAACCCCCAGGGTGGCTGTCCCAAAGATAGTCATGTGTAAATACCTTACACGTGCTCAGTAGGGTTGTCCTATTAGTAGTTTAGACAGCACTTCTTTCTATTGACATTACAATGCCTGCTAAACTCAAGAATACAGCTTTACAACCTGCTCAGCAGTTCTGAGCTCCCATTCAGTCACAGTGAAGGTTAAAAGATAAAAATAGGAATGAAGTGTCCACTAATCTCCTAAGACTTCCTCCAGACTGTGATGTTGAGGGCTAAGATGTTAATCAGATATGCCTCGTTGTCTGTATGTCTCATCAGTCATGCTATATTTGATGATGTCCAATGACAGGAGTGATTAAATGTACCTGTATATATATATTTAAGCCCTCCTTTAAATAAAACGATTATATTAGTTCCTAGGTACGAAAGAAACATGACAGTAATAGAATTTTTATTTATAGAGTCTTAGTAAGCATAAGCGTAGAGTCATAAGTAAGCATATGACTACTGCACCGTTCCTTTAAGGAAGAGAGTGTGTCGGAGTTGCAGGAACACGTATGGTGCACCCTCATAGTACAGAGAACATTTCTAAATCCATCTTAATAGTTTATTAATATGATTGCAGTGAAAGGGAATAAAGATCCTTCATGAGATGCTGTTTAATATGCAATATTATAGTTACCCTCTGACATAATTGTCTTTTTTCCACTCACACAGTATATTTGAAAATTCACAATATTCTTTGGAAATCCTGAAGTGCAATATTCCAAATTTGTATTGAAATTAAAACATATCTAAATCCATGTTAACGTAATATATAGCAGCTTCCCAGATATGATTGCATCTGTTGTTTAAGGTTAATGTCCGTTGCTTTGATGGTTGATGTCTGTTGCAAAGCATCGACTTAGCTGGAGAGACAGCAGAGCTCCTCCGATATCTGACAGCAGCATGATGAGGTCATCACGCTGCTGTAGGGAACATCGAACGACTGCAATATCGAGCTGTGTGTTCCCTGCTTAATTCTCTACTGGATCTATGGATCAAAAGTATTGTCAAGCATTATCGATATCAAAAATCTATCATAATGTGATAGATGTGCTCCATCTCTTCAGCCCCCCCCCCCCCACCTCCGAGTGACTTGATGACGTCACATCGGAGGGGCGGCAGGAAATTTGAACTGTAAATTGCACGAAAGCAGTTTTCTATGAAGAATACTGCTTTCAATGTGCATCTCTGTAATAAACATTGCCCCCAAAAAGTCTCTGGTGCCCCAGATTTGCAGTAACCCTCTCTTCCCTGGTATGATTTTACCACATCCATCACACCAGGTTAGAGAGGGTTAACTGCAAATGGGCACATCTGGGGCACCAGAGACTTTATTTGGACGAGATTTAGTACATAGCAGCAAAGCTTTGTGCCCTGATTTTTGTGTTTTTTTCATTATTTTTATTAAAAAACATATTTCTTTATTTTACATAATTCTTTATTTCAAACATTATTATATTCAGGATGTCTATTAGACCCTTGTACAGACATATTTTGGGAAGAAAAGAAAAAATTACCATTGAAGTTTATGGTGCACTTTTGGTACAGAAATCTGGACCTCAGCAGTGCGCTAGGGAGGTTAAGCTACTTTATGTGTTGAGTTGGATTGACCACACGTTCGTTCGTATTATGTACGTTATGTATTATGTTCATTTGTGTTATGTTTGTTCGTATTATGTTTGTTTGTATTATACAAGTTTGTATACCTAACGACCTGAAGTGTTTTTGGCAACACCCTTACACCACAGAACTATAGTTCGTTTGAGTACACACGATCATGTTTTCATTCCACAACGTGTTTGGTTGAACGAAAATCGAGTGTATACATTTGATATATGTTTAACCGGTATGGTCCGCTTTAGCGATTGTTGGGAGTAATGCTTACTATGACAGCAAAGCATATTGGTTCTAAAAAGGGCAGATATCGAAAACATTTATAATGAAATATTTATTGATTGGTTGGCAGATCGGAAGCAGACATTAGTTGTAAATTGTAGTGACAAACTCAAATAGTGAATTAAATGTAAAACAAGTAAAGCGTGATATTATAACACATCAAATTTTAAATAAAAGACACATTTGTGGCATTCTTAAAAAAATAAAAAGAAACATCTTGTGGGCCAAATATTACTACACTGTGGGCCAGATTGCCCCCCTCCAGGCCAGAGTTTGACACCCATGTTAACTACAGTGGTTTTATGTTTTAATCAATAATCTATGCAGGTTGGAGTAAAGTAATGCTACTGTTCTATGTGATTTGTTTATTGCATCCATGTCATTGTTTTATGATACCAAGACGTTGAGTTGACCTGCTTGTCATTAACCTCAGATGGCTGCAGATTGAGACTATTTCTGATATAGTTTTGCATTCAGTCCATACACCAAAGTCAAATGTCTAGGAGCTGCTGCCTTATGTCTATTAACTCTGCAGCATAAGCTTGTCGTCTGATTTAAATTTCCACATTGCTAATGCTCTTATTAAGCTTCTATGAGGGCGGCTGTCCTGAAAAAACTATTGTATGGGAGGTGGAGCAGATTTAACGCTGAATCTAGTCCTCAATCCATCTATCTGATAATCTCCTTTTAGCAATCCATGCCGAATACTCAGACACAGGTTGTAAAAAAATGCAGACAACCTAAACACAGTTCAGACCAGACAAAATCAAACTATTCATGAAGGGTAAATATATTAAAAGCAACTGATAAAGTATTCTCTTTTATTTGAAACATAATTTGTCATAATCCATAAAATTAACACATTTGTTAACAAAAAGCCATTCATATTCCTCCAAATGGCTCCAGTATAGGAACTAAGATTATTAATAACATCCTGGAAGCTGAGCTTGATTTAGTTAAGGTTTGGGTGTATGAACATGTTTTAAATGGCCTGTGGCCCAGCACAGATATAATTTTAAATCTAAAATTATCTTAATAAAATATGAAGAGAATCACATTCACTAAGAATTCAGAAAGCGTTTTAATGAGAATATTCCTAAAGAAAGTTTCAAAAGAATTGCCAAAACTTTATTGATAAAAGCCACAGCTAGCAAAACTATTTAACAACATCTGCCAGTGAAATGAGTGCTGTGATCTGACTGCAGGATTACACATCAACATATCAAGTGTTAGGGCTTGTCTACACTACGCTTTTTTCCACTTGCTTCGAAAACAGGGAAAACACCACATAGGAGGCGCTTACCATTCATTTGAATCGGACTGTCTACAATGGCATGCTAAGGGTGCAGTGTGTTTTTGAAAACATCAAGCTGGGCATGTTGTAGCAATATCCTAATGCATTGCACAGGTTCGAAAAGGCACCAAATAATTTTTCCTGTGAAATTCACATACTTCATGGAATGCATAAAAAACGGACCAAGAATGCACGATAACATTGCCACCGTTGCATACAGTAAGCTCAAGGTAGACTCAGCCTTAATGTTGAATATCTTTTAGGTGTCTTCTCAAGCACCCTGGGTGCCCACGTGCAGGGTTACTAAAGGAACTGTATTATATATTGTTTTAAAAACTGGAAAACTATTCTGCCACTTGCATAACTCTATGTACACTGTGGTATTTTACATGTACTTGATATATGAACAGTCTGTTTATACTGTTTGGATCATAGGGGTCAATTCCTAATAGGAGGTTATGGGTTTAGGCAACACATTCTTTTGACATGCAAGACATTTTTTTATAATATTGTTCCACAATTTTGGCTTTCGTGCGCTTTAGTTGACTTTGAAAAAAGCTGGACCAGTGGTACTGGTACAAACACCAGTGTATATTGAACAGTTCAACTTTTATTGAAACAGCAGCTAAATGCAGCAAACTGATAACTTGAATAGGCCAATGCCAGTGCATAATAAACAAAGCAGGAAATGTTCACCCTTGTCAGTCAGTGAGAGTCTCTTTCACAGAAGATTTCCGGTCCCAATGGGGTACTTCTGGGGTCTCGATCCAGCACGCCTCACCAGTAACCAAGGTCCAATCCACACCACTAAATAAGCAGGGCTGCTGCAACTCAGAACCGCCTGCAGAGTGTTTGGAAACCCCTGTTCTGGGTGAGAACCAACGTGTTGTCTGTCTCAGAGCCACCTGCACGCTAAGCACTCTACAGGCCACGGGCTCTTTGTCTGTTCATCTGTGCCTGTCTTCACTCTCCCTGTCTCTCCAGAAAAAGGCATCACTTCCCCTGAAATCTCTTTTATCTCCTTGGACCTAGAGCTCCCTCTAGCGGACCGGCTGACCCCCTCACAAGTGTTTTATCGGCAGGTGTACTAAAAATATGTGTAGACCTTACCAACTGGCGTCTCTTTTTTGCCTTTTTTGTTTTATCTTATCTATTTAGTTTCCCTTTTTCCTATTTTTTTTTATCTAGTAAATACACCACCCAAATGCCTCTGGAAATTAGAGAACTGGTAAGCTCCTGTTAATACTTCCTATTCTAGGGGAACTAATACTCCTCCTGTCCAGTAGAATTATTTGTTTTTCCACTCTATAAAAGAAGATGTGTTACTGGACCATAAGTCTATGTAGGAATAGCATGAGAAATATGAAAAAATAATGCAGCCATCGCATCTAAGGGCTAGGGTTGAGCTCGAATATTCGATTTTCGAATATTTAGCTCAAATATCGCTATTTCGCCATTTCATCCGCGAATATCATCGGATATTCCGACGCGATCGCGACTTTCTTGCGCTTTATAAGCACGATCCATTGCAATGAATGGGAGATCCGCGATTTTTTAAACGGAAATGACGGATATTCCTCCCAGTTCAATTCCATTTCCTCTATTGACTTCAATGTATTGTGGCATATTTGGTCGCTTGCGCTTTCTCGATAAAATCGCAATTTCAGTTTCGCCATTCTCTCCATTGACTTCAATGTATTTTGCGCATATGTGGTCGCATTGCCGCTTTCCCTCGGATATCCGATTTCTGATTCCCGCCATTCTCCATTGGACTTGGCTGCATTGCGCATATTGGGTCGCAATTGCGATTGTTAGATCGCATTTAAGGTCGTAAGTGCGGAATATTCGGATTACGACTATGGAATCGAGTATTATGGCGGAATTTTGTGAAATTACGCGAATTCGAATATTGCCTAGTCGCTCATCACTACTAAGGACTAGTAAACTTGAAACATATTAACTCCGCAAACTACAATTTAGATAATGTAATTTAGGAGCTCCTAGAACAGTGGTGGGCAACTGAGTTGATAGGGAGGGCCACAAGTGCGGCCCTCGGCATCACTAAAGGGCCGCACATAACATCGATCCCGAACCTCCCCTTATCGACACATCTTAGCAGGTGTTGGACCAGATCCCACCAGTCAGTCAAAACCCAACAGCATGCACCCCCCCCTCCTGCCCCTGGGTGCAGAGCTCATATGTAGACCTGTTTTTCAGGACCGCCAAAGTTGATTAGGAAAGCTGGGTCAGTGTGTAAAACACTTCTCAGGTGAGTTGCTATGTATGTATTAACAGTTAGGTTTTAGGGGGCCGCATGTGAAGGACCAAGGGGGGCCGCCGAACAAGTCCCAAAGGGCCGCAGGCGGCCCCCGGGCCTCAGGTTGGGCACCTAGGTCCTAGAACATTTAAAATAATTTTGTAACTGCTTTCTAAATGATTAATGGAAATGATGCTCTTTTTACAAGCTAAGATGAAAACTTTCCCCATGTCATATTGGCCTAACTTGTCAATATCATGCAGGGCACATTGTTCCAGTAGCAGTTCATTCCTAGCTTCGACCAGCTGATGCATTGAAAGAAGCATACATACTCCATATTTTTCTTCTGGACATGGGATTATGTCTACTGTATCCAAATAAGGATCCAAAAACTAATATCAGTGTATCAGTATTACCAAACTAAAAGTGACTTTACAAAGACAAAGAGTTTGTCTGTTACGTTCATCATGATTAGAAAAACAAAATAATAAAGCATGGTTTGCAATGAGAAGAACTACATTTAACGTTTCTGATCAACTAGAGGGATATGCACAGTCTCAGATTGATTTCTTGGTCATCTGCAACTATTGATCATTGAACAGTGTCAGGTGATACCTTCTAGACACAATACCGCACTTTCTGAAATATAAATGAGCATTGAATGGGTGTGCATAGTGACTGTGTAAAGCAAGCAGTCTTCCATCTATGCAAATATGGTAAGCAATTTTGTTTTTATTAATTTGTATTCATACAGCACCCTTATAAAGAGCATCATTATATCACAAACTGTATCTAGGCGGTGCTCACAATCTAATATCTAATCTAGTATCTAATACTATGTATGTAATTTGTCTGGAACACGTTCCAAGGACAATTTTTGGGGGGAAGCCTACCAGTATGTTTTTGGAGTGTGGGTTTAAATTGGAGTACCCAGAGGAAACCCAAGCAGGTACAGGGAAAACATACAAACTCCTTGCAGATTGTACCCAGTTTTAAAGTCGAACCTGTGACCCCAGTGCTGCATGACCCGATAGTTAACACCCAACTAGCATTTTCATTCATCTGATTCATTTATCCAAGATCAAAGGTTTTGCAGATATGAGAGATTGTGTGGTGCAGATAAAGTTAGCAGATACAAGAGATTGTGTGGTGCAGATAAAGTTAGCAGATACAATTGTTAGAGAGCCAGCTACATATGTACAATACAAGTAAAATGATTGTATTGTAGCCATGTAGGGAATAGGTAAGTTTGTAACAGATAAACACGAGTCACTGGCTGTAAACAAATCCTTAGTGTGATGATAGTACATATGTATTGTTTTATTGTTCAGCTGCCCTCTAATTTATACTTGATCCTTTGTGTATAGCTATGATAAATATAATGAACACAAAAGGGAAATTTGGCTTTAATTTGCTCATGATAGCTACTTATCTCACATTCTTTGGAAGTGGGATAGAGGTATATAATGCTGGCCATACACATGCCGATAAACGGCCGGATTTTAAAATCCGGCTGTTTATCGGCATGTCCCACATGGGGCGACAGATCCCTGTCGCCCCACTTCTCGGCCGGCCAGAGATCCGACAT
>CM070035.1:102395347-102412416 GCA_036250615.1 Ptychadena robeensis | reverse complement strand
ATTTTTACAGTAATAAACACAACACCATTTACATTTAAATAAATGTTTTATTATATACAATCAAAATTCAAATAACTTTTTTTTTTAATGTAAATTTTTTTTTTACAAAAAAAAAAATTTACATTAAAGTCTATGGTGCGCTTTTGGTACAGAAATCTGTACCTATGCAGTGTGCTAGGGAGGTTAAAGACCTTTTTATATAAACATGCCTATCGATATCCTTCGTGCCTTTAAACCTTATTTCATTAGTTGGTCTACCAGGACCTTAATCTGGCGTTAGGGCCCATTAATCAAATTTCTATCCTAAGGGTGGCACTCCTTGGTGACCTTTTCGTAACCACTACTCCTGGTGCCAATTATATCCTTTAGCTGATCCTAAATCCATGATTTGAATTTTTATTGACGACACTTTCAAAAACATCTCAGTTTTATGTATATATTTTAATAAATACAGCTGAAAGCAAGAGAGAATGAAAGGATTTGTTCCTGTTAAATTAAATTAAACTACATATTGCTTCATTTATATCACAATTCTTCCGTTTATAATATGTTTCATTGTATTCCTATTGAATACAAATAAGTTCAGTCTGACAGGCGGGTGAGAATTAGCTTATCTGTATTACTTTTTGCCATTTCATATCAGAATTAGCAAATAGTTGACTCTTGGGTTTTAGCACTATTCACTGACAGTATAAAGATATGTATTTTTCCACGAAGCCCGGAACATGTTTAATCAGCAAGTACAGGCATGAGATTTATCTTGTGACATCTGTAATTTTGGACACTGTCCATCTTATTTCATGTCGACTTCATTTTGCTCTTATCATGTAATAATGTAGGCTTCCAAGATTAGGAAATGAGTAGCTGTATAAATGAGGCAACTTAACACTGAATAACCAGCCAAAACTTCTACCTCCACGTGAATGTCATTCCTGTGTAGAGATATTATCATTTAAACAGTGCAATGTATTTATATGAAGGATTTTATTATGAAAGTTGTGTCCATACAATAAATCACACTATTACAGAAAGTATTGTCCCTGTGTTTAGTTTAGAAATACTTTAGATTGGAAGCTCTAGAACTCCCTTATATGTCACAGTTCTGAACTATAAATGCCTAACATTTCTTAGGGGAATACTTACGTAGTTTGTATTCAGTAAAGTACACAAGTCTAGTAAGTAAGCTTCTGCTTATTTAACTGCACACAGATGGAAAATGTGAACTGTTTATACAGTGGGCTACTACATATTGTAATAAACTATTTCTCTGTTTAATCAAGTTTGTGGAATTATGGGGTTAGGCCTGGTTCATACAGTCCTGGCCAAAAGTTTTGAGATTGACAAAAATATTAGTTTTCACAAAGTTTGCTGCTAAACTGCTTTTAGATCTTTGTTGCAGTTCTGTGATGTACTGAAATATAAATATAAGCACTTCATATGTTTCAAAGGCTTTCATTGACAATTACATGAGATTTAAGCAAAGAGTCAGTATTTGCAGTGTTGGCCCTTTTTTTTTCAGGACCTCTGCAATTCGACTGGGCATGCTCTCAATCAACTTTTGGGCCAAATCCTGACTGATAGCAACCCATTATTTTATAATCACGTCTTTGAGTTTGTCAGTTCTGGGTAGTTTCCAGGCCATGGACCCAAAATTTCAACGTTTTGGTCCCCGAGAGGCTTAGTTATCACTTTGCCCCAGTCCTCAGCAGTCCATCACCATATTTTGCAGGGAGCACCAATTCTGTCCGTGATGTTTTTGGAGAGAAGTGGCTCTATTGCTGCCCTTCTTGACACCAGGAATCTTCCAAAGTCTTTGCCTCACTGTTGCGTTTGCAGATGCGTTCAACCTGCCTGCATGGAGATTTATTGGATGCCGTGACGCTTGCTTAAACAGAATTGAACCTCTTTCCTTTCTTGATGCTCTATAAAATTGTGATGTAGGATGCAATCTAGTAGCCACAATTCCTTGCCTGGGGAAGCCATTTTTTGCAATGGCATGATGGCTGGCACGCGTTTCTGGCAGGCACCAGGGGTGTACCAATGAGAATAATGATTCAAGGTCACCTCCTGTTACATGTCAAGTCTGCATTCTAAAGCAGGCTACCAGGGCAGGTTTTCAGTCTCTTTAAAACGATGCTCGGTAGTCGGTAAAAATTGTATATCGATTGTATCAGTCTCAATGTAGTACGTTTTGATCGTTTTTTTGTGTTCAATCGACATAACTTATGTCCATCAAAAAAGTCTGATTAAAAACTTCATGGAAGTGATGGGTGTTGATGGGAGGACCAAAAAATCGATCAAAAATTGGTTGACACACTTGGTTCTCAAAATACAGAACCAATTTTCAAGCGACGATCAAAATTTACCAACCAGTCCGATCAAATAATGACTGAATTCATAAAATTTGATCGGATTAAGTAAATTCAATCAATCGACAATTTTTTTTTTTTTTATCATTTTAAGTTGATTGACTGAAAATCGACCCCTGTATGGCTGCTTAACTCAATCAGCCTGACATAATGATCTAGCCTTGTGCTCATCAACATTCCACCAAGACAATTACTGAAATGATCTCAGCAGGTTCTTTAATGACAGCAATGAAATGCAGTGGAAAGGTTTTTTTGGATTTGTTATTTCATGGCAAATAAGGATTATGCAATTCATCTAAACACTCTTTATAACATTCTGGAGTATATGCAATGCTATATAAAAACTTAAGCAGCAACTTTTCGAATTGAAATATATGTGTCATCTCAAAATTTGGCCAGGACTGTACTTTCTAGGCCATAATTAAATGTAATGGAACAACCTACCAACCTCTGATGACCCCTATCCACATGATTATTTTTAGAACCAAATTAAAGCCTTCACAAGTTTAGTTTAGGGAGCAAATCCAGCTGATAGTGTAAAACAATTAAGACCCTTTCAATCTCCTTGCTCACAAAGCGTAATGTCAGAAGGGAATGGAGAAAATATAAAAAGTTTTGTTTATACATTGCTGGAAAAAAACAGCACCAATGGCACAGGCTAAGTTGATTCACATGGTCATCTAAAAAAACATGGATTTTGAGTGTTCTCTGGTGCCGCCAGGTAAGGAGGGCCAAAGGAACAACCATGGCTCCCCTCCAGGCAATACAAGAAAACTCTCAGGCCTCCCCCAACAATTGTCAACAGCTTTTTTAAATATCTGGCACACATTTGATATGGTTGCAGCAATGTTTGGAAATGTATGATTGCCAGATATTTTGTTTAGTTGTTCCAGCTCAATATGTGGAAGGGTTACCTAAGTAATGTTTAACCCACCCCCCCCCCCCGCCCACCCACCCCCCCCCACCCCCCCCCCCCCCCCCCCCCCCCCCCCACCCCCCCCCCCCCCGACTCCCCCCCCCCCCCCCCCGTTATCCAGATGTTGACAGGCTTTACATGATTTTGTCATATAAAATGACACCCTGGACACGACTGTCAGTTGCTTTGCAAATGCCCCTCAGATGAAACATAGCTAAAAAAAGCGACAACTGCAGTGCTGTAAAACACCTGCAAATAGTGTCTCATTATGCCCTAAATCACACATTTGGTGATGTCAATGGCACACACTGTGAACGTATTGTATATGTTAAAAAATATATATAGATCATTCCCTTAGCCAAGTCTACTGCTACCTATTAATATGTGTTAATGTCTGTTATGCTTATAAAATTCATTTATTTAGTTATTTAGGTGTCTTATACACCACACTGGTCCTCCATTGTAAGTGAAAGGCCACACCCACAGCCTGCTGTAGTCAAATGGGAGAAAAGTGAGGCATCCTCCATTGCAGAACTCTTTTTCATCCATGTAGGTTTAGATCATTAGCTTAAGAAGCTGACTATAGAAGAAAAGAAATCAGTGGGATAATTGTAAATTACATTTCTTCTATTACAAATTATATTTTCAGTCATAAACTGATAAAAGTGAAACAAAAAAGAAATCCGTTTTTTAATTTGAATCTCTAAACCATAAAATACATTTTGCATTCATTGTAAGAACAGCATTCATTTCCTTTTTAATCCTCTTTAAATGGAAAAATCTAAGTCTGCTTGTGTTGTCTACCTAGTCTACAGTAACACAATGCTTGGAATGAAGGGCAGAACGATCACATTAAAACATTCCCAACATTGCAAAGGAAGCTGGCGGGTAATTCTGTGATGGCCATAAAATGCATCCTTGGCTGTCAGAATGTTTCCATTGGCTATGAATGCATTTAACGCTAATGTGAGCAAAAAAAAGTTTTACATTGAGATATTCAAAGCCTGTTAATGCTTTTTTGGATGGCCATACAGTTCTTAGAGAAACATGAGAACCTACTGGCAGTTTGTCTTTCTGTCTCTATTCCAGTTTTATTTGCTATTGACCTTTATAAATATGTGTGTCCTTCAACGGGTGGCCGATCAAGGGGGCACTCCTATGTCTCACAGGTCAGGTTGCATAGGTAGGGGGTCCTAATCGAGCGGGCACATGGACATGACTGGGCGGGCCTGGCCCCCCATGGCCCGCCCATAGCGCCGAAGCTGGTGTCCTTTGACCTCATAGGTTCCTAGTAAAACACCTGAAAACATGTGTGAAGACTAGGTGTGTGATATTATTTTTAAGGGTTAAAGCGTATTTCGATCGCAGTTCGATCAATCAAACCATCTTCAATCATAAATTATGATTGAATCTTATCGAAGCCTTAAGTATGCCAATTTTTTAAATAGTACCAAAATCAGTTGGGCACAACAAAATAATATATGGTTTTTGCTGTCACCATTTGGTTGATTTACTTTTTTTTTCAACATTTATGATCGATGTTGGTTTGAATCAAAATCAATCAAACTGCTATCGCAATACCCCCAGATGGAGAAACCGATATTTGATTGATGTTGGTTCTAAGCATAATCTAAGGAAGTAGATCGTAAACACACCAAAATGTTTGCCATCGGATATATAAAGGTCCCCATACACGTTTTGATTTTCCAGTTCGATCTTTTTTAAGTCGATCGACCAGAAATTGCCTGTCCACATGGTTTGATCGATTGAAATTGACCAAAATATTGATCGAAAAGTGAACTTACATGTCGGAAAATGATTGATGGAGTATACATCAAATGAATATTGAATAATATTTTGTTGTGTCTGACTGATCTTGGTTTGATTTAAATAATAAGCATACTTATACATCCATTGGCAGACATTTTGGTGTGTTTAGGGTTGACTTCCTTAAATTATGCTTTTGATCGATCAAATATTGGTTTTTCCATTAGGGGGTATTTTGATCGCAACTATAACCAGCTTCGATCATACATTACAATGGAATCTGACATAAACATGTATGGGTGCCTTAAGCATGCTAATTATTTAAACTGAACCTTAATCGGTCGGGCACAACAAAATAATATTTGATATATACTTGATCGATCCAAATTTTCTGACATGTCGCTTTTCAATAATTACACTCAGGTTGATCGAACCATGTGGACAGGCATTGATTTCTGGTCGATCGACTTATCGACTTAATAGTCGACCAGTTTAAGTTGATCGAACGGGAAAATCAATTGAATGGGGGCCTTTAGGCTACGTTTACAGTAGTGTTTGATAGTTGGGTGGTGACAGCTCCATCTAGGGAATTTTGCCTCAGTGCAATGGTGAAGTTGCACTTTCATGGCAGCTGCCATGGAAAGGCCATTAAATATAATGCAAATGTCAATTAGTTAAAAGTAAAAATGCCCTACTCACATGAGAGCGATTAATACCAGTTACAGAAGATCTATACTGTACAAGACAATATTTAATAAATCAAAACACAGCAAATAAAAAAATACTAATATAGAAATATTTTTTAAGCTTACATGTTTTCTGTCCTTAATGCTGTTCACAAGTTTTCCAGCAGTCAGTCTCTAAGAAAGGGAAAGGTGAAAAAGGACAGTGGCCACCACCAAGGATGATGGAGCATGGGTAAAAATTAACAGCCAGTAAATATTTTTATTATAAGACTTTGAAACCCTGGTAAGGATTATGCTTAGCTGTACGCATAAATTATTTTGCACAATTCTGATTAGGTGCCAGTGGTTTTGGCCATTTTTGAGGTTTGTGTGAAATGTCTCAGCTTTGGTTTTTATTTGGCTTTTTTGTGTTCTTCCTCTTTCAAAAGAAAAAGCAACAGCAAAGCATATTTAATTGCAACAATATTCTGGCATTTGTGGTTTATTTCTTAAAAAACATACATGGGTACTAATATTTGTGAATGTTACTGTATACCTCTGTATGCGGCCATGCTTTCAATGTCTTTTTAAGTAGATTTTTCATAGATAAATACCATCTTTTAGTGCTTTAAGGAAGCAAGCAATGTTTAAAAGTTGTCTCCTGCATCCTGGCTGTCCAATAGTTTCTGTAAATAGTGACCTAAAGCGGTATGAGGGTAGTATATGTGACCCTTTTCAACATATGTGGCATAAGGGAGGCAAATGGGTTTACTGACCACTGTAAACAAATACCTTTATGTAACAAAAAACTGCAAAAACCATACAGATAAAAAGTTCTTGCAAAAGAATCACAAAAGTAAGGAAACAAAGACACCAATGATATACTCATTAACTAAGTTTTTCTTGGCAAGAGATCATACCACAAACATTTATATGGCATAAAGCAAATATCTTACTCAGTTAAACATGTATTTCAAAACACTTAAAGATTGCAAAATGGAAAATATTGCAATGCCTTTACAGGAACTTGATTACACACTTTTTCATCATATTAAGTCAGGTGTACTTAAAGGACTGGCTGTCATGAATTGTGACAATAGTATAGCATTACTGTGCACCATAACCTTAAGAGTAGATATTTAATTGCTACTTGCCGACTTTGCAAATTAATTGCAAAGCCTGTTTATATGGTAATGGTGGGGAAAATGGTCCGGGGGAAAAATGAGTGCATTCTATATCAGGGGTAAGCAAAGTACGGCTCGGGAGCCATATGCAGCTCTTTAGCCCCTTCAGTCCAGCTCAGTGGCGTAGGGACTTGTCTTTTCTGCTACCTGTTCTTTATTATTTTTCATTCATGTCTGCCCACCACAATCCCAACAGCAAAACCCCCATGTCCATCACCAACAACCCCTAAATATGTAAGGGGGAGCTCTGTGGCTACTAGTAAGTGGGGGCTCTCTTTTTACCATTAAGGGAGGGGCTCTATGGCTACCTACAGAGGGCTTTTTGGCTAAAGTAACAACATGTAAACCTGACTTTTAAATAATATTGTTATTTACTATGATATAGGGAATTCTAAGAGGCCCTGGAGACATAGTTTAATATTTAATATAGTTACCTGGAATCATAAGAGATTCCATCTTCATTTGCCAGGCTTTGCAATATCCCAAGTGGCCACTGGTGCGTCTATAGTGAACCTGACATGCATATTTGTCCCCTCTGGGGCGTCTTTAATTGTTTTCAATGGAGAAGAATGTTTTCAATGTGTATCTCAATTCAGCGCTGAGATCAGGGACTTACCTGGCTGTCACTGCACTCAGACACATTAGGCCGGTATCGCCACGGCACGCATCATCAAAGCTAAGACGAGAGCAGGGACTATTATCATCACTTCTAGTGCTATTGATGCAAAGATGCACTACTGGTGGCAGGTCCGTTTTAAGGCTGCATTTACTCGGTTCCCAGGTGATGTGAATATGACCTAAGTCATAAATGAAATAAAATGAGGCCTAGCATAATCATGGTATTTGTACAAGAACAAAAATACAGAAACACTACCATCATCTAAAGAGTATACTTTGATTGTGTAGGACCACATTGAGGCCTTCAACGTAAGGAGTACTTATTTACTGACATTCTGCTACATCATCATGTGGCATCCCGGGTCACTGAGTGTCTGTAGACAAACATCTGTGTTTTCTCCAGAGTACTTTCTAACCCAGATATTTGAGAGTCAGGCCTGTACTCCAAGGCAGACAGTTTGTCAGCGTCATATGTTTTGGCTCATGCTCAAATGTTTCATTAGTATTTAAGATAGCCAGCACCACAAGAAAAGCATAATGTACTGTGTCAAGCCAGATAATGAAATTCATTAACAGAACTTCCCTTTTATTAAGGCTAAATTTGTAAACATTCTTTATCAAGTAATTATGACTTTAAAGCATGGAAAAGGAACATGGCTTTCTATTTTTTTTTAAAAAAAAAAATCTACAAATTACGAAGTTTTATATGACTTACATTTCCTCCCGCATTGAAAAGATGTTCTTTCCTCATTAACAAGTTGTTTTGGTTTTACAAACCCAGAGAAGACTTATTGATGGAGAGTGAAGACTGTAATAAGAGCATCCACTGTGAAAAGAAGAAAAAGCTCTAGAATTATTCCCCTAGGAATATTCAGGTAGTCATTTTCTTACCTAATGTGTGTGTTTTTTTTTTTTATACATTTGAAAGTTTATTCACAGCTACAACTTTTAGAACTGGTCTAACAAGCATCTGGCTGAGCAATATTAAATATAATTCAGATGCATTTTTACAAGCAGACATTTTTTATACACAGTGATTGTGAGGTCAAGAGTCAAAGTTTTTAACCCATCAAAATGTTTTAAGCTTAGATTTCCCTGAGATCGATTTGTTATAGGATTGGGACATGTGATTAAGTCTTCGACATCGAGTGCACCAAAAAATGCACCATTTTCGGGATACAATTTATCACTGATTTATCACCGATTGATAGGTGGCGTAATCAAAGATTGGCTACACAAAAAAAGTGATTGGAAATTAGGGAAGTAGGATGAGGCCTGCATGGGTCCATCGATAGGAGCGTTCTAAAGTCTCTAAAAATGTCCTGTGAATTTGCGATAGATCGACAGACATGTCCGATCCCTGCCTGATTGATTCTTCATGCAATTTCTCATCCTTTTCATGCTTTAACCCCCCTAGTGCACTGCCCATAGCATGCTGCTTTTAACTGGGAGTCCTGACGGATCACATACACTTTACCTGCTCGGCGGATGTTCTCTTCTAACAGCACTGAGCCAATCTGCCGATGCAGGGGTTAGCGTAGTGCAGTATGCTAAGCAATGGGCTTAACATAGGGGGTCCCGACGGATCACACAACGCTGTGGAAACATGCCTTTAAGGCTTAGTTGTTGAACCAGTTTTGGCATCTTTTGGACTAGCATCTACAGCATAGACTAGGTTTCAGCGGTAGGCCAGTAGACAAGAAAGCTATGATCTCTCAGCAAGAAGCTCAAGGCATTGAACTTTCGAGTCTCCCACACAAAATGAATGACAGGTACTGCAAAATTTCAGAGTCATACAAAATGATAACATATCTACACATTTATGTAGCCTTTACAATTTTAATCATAGAAGTAAAATTAGGTAATTATATTCTCCACTTGCCATGACAAACACAATTAACAACATAAATGACTCAAGAGTCAGCAAGCAGGTTTTTTTGCATTGAAATGCTTTTAGTGAAGTCATTTGTTATGTATTATGCATACAATGTCATCAGACTATAAATGTATGACTTCCAGGCTCGTTGTCTTTTTAATCAATTTAGAACATATACATCTTTCATTTTACCTGCTGAACATCTCCACAAAGATTTGTGGAGCATACAGTGAGAGAAATAAAAAGAGAATGTTATGATAAATGTATAGATGAGTTTCTTCTATGCTGAAGTTCTGATTGAGATGGAATAAAACGGAAGCCAGGCAGATAATCTGTCCATAGTTTGCAATGCTCTAATTAATAACGGCTATTTATACCAGATGGATGTTCCTGAATTAGCCACAATTTTTCCTGGGTCCTCTGCACACATGTTTTATTTCCTGTGTTAGATAAAGGATCTAATTAGTCCTTCTAATTTGTATATTGGACTTGCAGAACAGTTATGCAAGTACATATGTTAGATGACTACTGTGCGGTACTAGTCCATCTTTTGTGGTTGCCTCAGGTAAATATCTAGCATGTGTATGGGTGTCTGTGCTGACCTGCCTGATGGTGGCTCTTTCCTATATGAGGTGTAGTGATGACCCAACATCAGCTGTGGCTGTTCGCGAACAGGCAAATCAAACTTCTGCAAATACCCACCGTTCGCATGTTCACAATGAACTTCCATTGACTTCAATGCAGGACGAACTTCTCAAACCTTCAGGTCATATTTATAGCCGAAATAAAAATAGAAAACTGTCAAAATGATGCAACAACCTGGACAGTGTCATGCTAGAGGGGGATCAACGGCTAAACTTCCCCCCAAAAATACAGATTGTTTTAAAATGCTGTTTTTTTCTGGTCTTATGGTCAAAAATCACTAGAAATCTAGATTACAGATTTTACCAAAAGTTAGCTGGAGTGGGCTGCCAGCCTGACAGCACCTTCTGCAGTGCATCACATTTATTCAGATCTCTCTACAATGTCCTCCTTTAGTTTGTGATGGTGAACTACAACTACCAGCACACCTTAGCTCAGGATTATAAAACAGTGCACAGGTCCCATAATACAGTATACCCCACCCCCAGAAAAGGACTTTTGTGGCTAAGTGATGATGAACTACATGTAACAGAACACCTTAGCTATATCTACAGATCACTGGATGAAGTATAATAGCAAAGTAGCTCAGCTATCCCTCAATCAGCAGCAGCTCTCCCTATCTATTTAGTACTGATGACACAGGATAAAGGTAAAATGGCCGCCGGGCTGCTTCTATAATAGAGGGGGTGGGGTCCTCCAGGAGGGAAAATGTGTCTCCATGTTAAGGTATAGGGGGCGGGTAGAACACCCATAATGTTCACTGGCATTCACTGCGAACATGCTTTGTTCACTGCGAACTGTCCGCGGGGCAAACTTTTCAGCCATAACTAATGGGGAGCGGCCCACATGCCCCTTTTCCTTCTGCCTCCAATAAAAAAGATAATCTACAATCCACAATATGATTGCATTTCTGCAGGTATTGTTCTATTTACAGGATATTGAAAGGGGCTAAAACATTAAAGCTAGGCATACACTGTTCGATTTTAACATGATCGATTTTCGATACGATTTTCGATCTTGACATTGATCGTAATCAAATCTAAAGTAGTACTAGGTGGAAGGTTTGATTGTAATACTACGACTTTAGTTTCATTAAAAAAACACAGGAAAGGATATATAAATGTGTTAATCGAAAACAATCGACCCGATCAACAACAAAAAATGCTTTGTACAATTGACAAAAAATTTCCAACATATCCGGTAATTTTTAGATCGAAAAACACATAGGAATTTTTATTTTCATTGTAATGGCACATTAAAAGATGGGTAAAGTAAGACCAAGCTCACCTTTAATAAAATACGTTGAGCTGGCAGTTCTAGGCCAGCTACCTTTGAGCTACCTTTATCTAGGAATCTACTGATTTTTAGTTTCATTAAAGATAGTCACTTTCATTAAAGATAGTCCCCCCTTTTAATTGACTGAAGCTAAAGAGGACTATTTGGTGGTATTCTATGTAAGACATAATATATATTTGTTTAATTCCTTGGTAGGCCAGCACCTAATAAACCAGTAAATGCTTCTATATGAACGTCACTATATTCAGTACTGGCACATTTACAAACGAAGGTACCTAGCACCTAGTTCTTATATCCAGCTGTCAAACTCACAAATTAGTCACAGAGTTATGATCTTTTTAATTATTAAGATGCATCTGTCACACAGAATATGGGGTTTTCCGCAAAAAACACAATGTAATGTAGGGCAACTAGTTACCTGGTTGTGCGCCTTGTTTTGAAATCCCTATATGACATAAAAGGTATACATACTGCACATGTTCTGCATATCATACCTATCAATAGTAGATAAAGCCATATATTTCAAATGCACTTAATTCCTCACATTCTTCATCTTGCCCTTGTCTATATGTCTAAATAATCATTGCTTTAGTTTAGTGAAAATACTAACCTAAAAGTTAAGCAGGGTACAGATACTAAGATATGGGCCAAATCGATGGCCGTTTCGAGCGCCGTGCACGCTCACGACCATCTATCTGGCCCATATAATATGTGACCATCGCTGAAATCAATCCCGCTTGAAAACAGCCATATCGGACATGACTGTAAATACGGCCGATGTCCAATGCTTTGCATAGAGACCGCGGGTCTCCAGGCAAAGCTTCGACTGAGCCGGGAAGAGAGCAGAGCTGTCTCCCGGGCTCTGCCGATATCTGACCGCAGCGTGATGATGTCATCATGCTGCTGCAGGGTACATCGGACGGCTCGAATATCAAGCCGTCTGTTCCCTGTTTTATTCTCCAACTTTTAAGTGATCTTCATTCAAGGATAAAAGATTGGTTAAGCTTCAGGTGTCCACGCCATTGTTTGAGTGATATGGACACTTCCTTTTGTCCTCTTTAAGGTATATGCGCAGATATGGGCTTGAACGATGGCCGCATCGAGCACTGTGCATGCTCACAGCCATCTATCTGGCGCATATCATATGCGGCCATCCCTGTTCAACCCGGTCACTCAATCCCGCTCAAAAACAGGAATATCGGACATGGCCGTGAATCCCCTGCAGTCCCCATCAGCTGAGCTGGATGACGCGCCTCCAGCTCCTTAGATATTGAAGAAGCCCCAGTCCAGTGCAATGACGTCATCGCGCTGGGCTGGAGTTTCCTTGAACGTCTCGAATATCGAGCCGTGTATGCCCATTTTAAGATTTTTGTTTTTGGAATTTAAGGGGTGTGACATTAGGAAGAATCAACCAGTCTAATGTAGCAATAGATTTTGTGGCAGTGAATCAACCAAATCCAACCAAAATGAACACCTTTGTGGGAAACAGACAGTGGACTTGCAAAATGGAAAAGAGCAAAGGGAATTCTCATAATTGGAGATGGCTTTTTTAATTAACTATAAATATATAACCTAAAAGTTTATTATTTTACTGCAAAGTTTAGCCTTGAGTCCTTTAAAGGCTATTTTCAGAATTTTTTTTTTACATAAAATGTTTTAAGTAAAGTTTTTACAAACACATGGTAAATATCTGCCAAATAAAACAGTGATAACAAAGAAAACAGGTAACAATCAACAAGAACTCGATCTCTAAAGGTAGCCATACACCTTCCTCAATAGATGAGGGATTGAGTGCAGCGGGATGACGTCATTCCGCTGCAACCGACCCTTCAGCTGATCAGCAGGCACCCTTTGTGTGCCAGACACTCAAAGCAATGGGATCGGCCCGGGAATTTTTACTGGCATGTCGGATCACTGTATTATTCCTGGTCGATTCCACCAGGTAGGCCCACCCGATACATGGGAATGGGTAAAGGAGTGAGGAATCAACCCAGAGCAAGCAGTTGTCGATATTCGGGGGGTTTAGTAATTTTTATAGCTGATCAAGTATAAATTCCTTGGATTCGTCTTACTTTTATTAGTAGAGAAAATTAGATTCTGACGAGAAAGTAGAAAACATAACATAACAGTAATACAAAAAACAGATGCTATTATAAAATCATATCTTCCATTCTGGCTGGCTGGAAAAGTCTAATTTTTTACATGACTTTCCCAGCCAAATCGCAATTTCAATAAATCCTGGATATTTCCGTGACGGCAGTCCTCATCATCACTTCAACATTTCCTCGTTCCAAAATACCGGAAGTGATATCCATGGTGTCAATTACTGTGAGTTTTCCCTTATTAGGTATGTAAAATAGGATAGCCTGAACTTCTGCTTCCTCTTTGACATTTTCCAATTATTTCTTTTTACTTCACTTTACTAATTTGATTATTAACATTGCTTAGCATTGGTAAATTATTAATGTATTAGAATATCTCTAAATAACAAACTCAGATTCATATTTTTACATATTTATCAAAAACACAAATAAACTTCCTTTTCTAGAGCTTCAGGAAGAATCTTATCAATAGATAACAGACATAAATTATAAATGAAAATCTGATTATATTGACTATCTGATTATATTACTAACATATTGTGGAAGTTGGGTGTTTTTATTGTCATTTATTGTCATTATAAAATTCCAACTCTTCTTAAATGAAATGATAACCTTTTTTTATGACAAGATCAGGGTTTACCTATTTTTGCAACTATACTTCAGTCTATGCTCAAGGACATCTTATCTGTAGCAGTGATAATACCTATAAAGCAATATTTGTATATAGGTGACATGAATATATGCTGCTGGGCAAGCACATTCTTGGCTGTATAGCATCTTGTTGTTATTTTTTATATACCTCATTTCCAAAAAAAAAATCCCATTGAGTCAACATTTAAGTTTCCACTACACTGTGTTGGTTTGTTTCTTGTTCCTCGATACTTGATTTTGTATCCCCTTTGTAGAAAATCACAGTATTAAGGCTGCCATACACGGGTCGGATTTGCACCGGATTCCGGCCCGATCGATTCCGGGCGCGTGCACGCGAAACGATCGGGCCGGAATCCCGTGCAGCCCACCTTGTCCGTCCGATCGGGTCCGACCGATCGGGGGCTCAGAATCGGATCCGCCAGAGAACCAACATGTTGGTCTTTCGGGTCCGATTCTGCCCAGATCAGCGGGAGTTGCATTCCGGGAGGTGATCAATCGGACACGGATCCGGCAGGACAAGGTGGTATGCAGCGATCGGATTCCTTAATTGGCCGATCGATCACACCTGAGGATCCCGGCGGAATCGCCGGAATCGATCGGATGGTGAATCGATCAGCCAGGGAATCCGTGCCGTGTATGGCTAGCTTTAAAGATGGCCGTTGGATGATAAAAGAATCAGCCAAAAATATATTTGATCAAAAAATTATGCTAAATCCAATTTTCTGACTTAACTTGCCATGGCGTTGTCATTTACTGTTTTTTTAACACACACCTTGGCTGTTTGAAAGGCTGCTGGGCAAACTATTTTAAAGCAAATGTCATGGGAAGCATATATGGGAAGCAACATTTTGTTAAATAGTTTATTATGTTATTATTTTATTTCTATAATCCGTAATCCAGGTACATGCTATAATGATTGGTCCCCTTCTCTTTGCCAGTTGTCCTCCTAAAAAGGACAGGAAGACCTGCACAACACTCTATCTTCTTGTATGGTCTCTGGTTGCAGATTCACCCACATCTAGAAGAGTGGACATACAGTCACTGTATAATTCTTCAATGCCAAATTAAAGTCTGCAACAATTAGCAGTGGAGGAAATAGAGGCCCTATTGGCAACACTAGCATGTTCACAATATGCAGTTTGGTCTGTAGCCTCTTTTTTTTTTTGTACTTACCACTACTTTGGCACGTGGGACCTGCTTCAGAAGCTTATTCCACTCCCTACCTAAAGATTTTGCGCTACAGGCTCTGCCTTTAACTTTGGATAACAGCTTGGATGTATCATTCCAACATGTTTCAGCCCATCATGAAAAACATGACATATTAAGGTGATCAGTGACTGCTGGTCTTTTATCATGCAAAACCGGAAAAGTCTTTATCTATCTCTATGATCACTGCATTTCACAGAACACATTTTTAAAATGCATCCACCTAAATTATATCTCCCTGTGCCATTAACCACTATAGCAGCTCCAACAAACTGACACTATAGCTGCTTTTGCTTCCCTTAACACTTCAGTAAGTCAGGTCCAACATGTGGTACCCAAGAGATGGCTTGATTATCCATGCTACCTGAAATATCAAGTTACATTTCACTGAGAGTTAACATCTTGAGCTGCTTTTTGGTTTTACATGCCTTAATTCCCCATCAGTAACATTAACTATTCTTGCCAAAAGCTGTCTTGATAATGAGCTGCAAACCACACATATTTATGCAACTTTATATTCATGAATACTTCATTAAATATATTTTCTTAAATAAAAGCAGTGAAATGCCTTAATCTACAGCAGAGCTCAGACTGTCATGAAGAGAGTAAGTACAAAGAGTGTGCTAAAATGCTATGTATTAGCAAAAAGCTATAACCATTTTTACCTGTACACACAATATAACTGGCTATGATTGGAAGCATTTAGAAATCTTCATGACTTCTGTTTTAGTATGCAACACAAGGGAATTTTTTTTTACTTATTACAGCTTTGGAGCAGTAAAGCTGTCCTTGTGCAAATCATTTTCAGCCATCGATTTCTTCTGTGTTTTCCCAGATTGAAAAGTTAGAGACGATTCCCACTGAGAGTAAGAGCAGGAAAGCATGATATGATTGTGATGTTTCTTTCGACACAGCCTGCCACTTGGGTACAAACTGAATTGTGAAGGTTCCTAACAAAATTCACTTAGTTTTCAGTCAACGAACTGTATGTGTAGAGTAAAAAATACACTCATATATATTCTTGTTCTCCTGTAGCAATTGTCTGTATTCACAATGTTTGACATAGGTAAGACCATGATTGTAGCTTTTATCCTTGTGACTTGAAATCACTGGGAACTTGGGGGGGGGACTGATTAAATTTCTCCTCCTGCCTGCAGCAGACTGATGACATCACCTTAGCCTAGGGAAATACTTGTAATGTTACGGAAAGATCCACTTTATTTGTGACCACACTGTATGCCACAGCTTGGCCGATAGCACTGGGAAAATTTACAATTTGGCATGAGATCCATTTCTTTGTTCCATTTCATTCAGCCAAAACATTGTGTTATGCTTCCTTTGAGTTTTGAACGTTCATGTATTTAGCATGTTGGAGCTGTTTTTAAACATTCATTTAGCACAGATTATATAATGTTGTATAAAAAAACTAGCAGAAAGCCTGGGAATACTTTGGCACATAAGTTGTTATAGTGATTTTTATAGGCTTATTTTTATAATTATTAGTAATGAGTGGCATAGGCAATATTCAAATTCACAATATTTCCTGAATAATTCTACTAATATTCAAATCGTAAATATGAAATTTACGCGTATGGCCATGCATTGCGAAAATATTAATTACGTACAGGATCATGTTTATTTGAGAAAAAAAAGGTCTAATATTTGAAATCGTGAATATCCACCGCACTATTCAAGATATTCGTAAATTCTCCAATTGCCAATAGTGATGTCGCGAACCCAAATTTTCGGGTTCGCGAACGGCGAACTTCCGTAAAAG
>CM070035.1:102337021-102379270 GCA_036250615.1 Ptychadena robeensis | reverse complement strand
TCATTGTCCAGGTGTTAGTCCCCTTGAAATAACTTTCCCAACACTATTGTGGCTAGAAAGTGTCCCTTTTTTAATGTTCGTCTGCCCATTGAAGTCTATGGGGTTCGCCGGGTTCGCGGACATTTGCGGAGGTTCGCGTTTGCCGTTCGCGAACAGCAAATTTCATGTTCGCGCCATCACTACATATTGATAGGCTGCTTCACTTCTAATAGGAATGCTTGAGGCAGTATAGGATGGGCAAGCTTTAAAACCGTCACAAAAGTCAATGTGAAAACCAGTATTTTACATGTTTGGTAGTTTATGAAGACTGGACTGGACACAGGTGCACTTTTGTTATGGTAGCAGTTTAGCAGCTCATGTTTAACATAGCATATAAATTCAATATAATTATAGGGATTGGTTGACGTCGACAATAATCATATATAGAGTTGTATTTAGTGTGGAACATTGTGTTACACATAGGTATGCAAGCAATGTACCTCCATGAATATGCGGAGTCATAGGCACCCTAAATACTAACTGTGCTATAAACAGTGATAGAGAAAGTATGTGATCAGTGGGAGAGCTATAGAAACAAAGCTCCAGTTCCCATTGTTACAAAATGTATAATCTGGGGGAAATAATACCCTATGTATACAAAGCTGTTTGGTTGGCAGTAATGCTATATGCCTAATTATTTTATCTGCTTTGATAATTCCAAGATTAAACCATTCATTATGGGTTTAATTTAATTGACAAACATCACTTGCCTGTTGAAATTCAAAGTTGGATAATTCAGTGTACTTTAATTCATTTTCCTTTTGCTTGTGTTATTCACATTGTTGGTGGATTTTGTGTTGTACATTTAAAATTCTATTATTGTATATATTTATATTTAGCAAATTGACAATATTTATTGGATTAGTTCTGGCTGGAAAACAGCTGGAGGTCCAATTTTAAAAGTAAGTGCGTACAGACATGCAATACCATATGTTAATCTTAATATGATCATAGACAGGCGGGTCAAAGACTCTAACTAATCCTTCATATTTAGGAAAGCTGGTGTGACATCACTTAAAATGTCACTACACCCTCATGTAAACACAATGCAAAGCACTGTGTTTACATGGATCTGCTGCAAGATCATATATAGGGATAATTGCAGCAAAATTATGAATGCGGCTACAACAGATAACCAGCAGTTACATCAATACAAGCCACCAGGATCCACAGCAGTCTATGTGTTTTTACAATGGCGCAAGGATAGCAAGCCTCTCTTCCTGTGGCATTTTAAAATGCCTACAGACACCTATGCCCTGTCAGAAACATATTCATTAAAACTTTTAAAGTTAATAAAGTTTCTATTTTAGTAAATCTTCAAAGATAAAGCAAATGTTATAGCCTACAGTACTTAAAATATCTATAATGGGTAAGTTGCCCTAAAAGACATCCTAGACATGCAAGAGGTACAAAAAAATATAAAAAAAAAGAAAATGATGAATCATGTATTGTTAAAGAATCTATATTGGAGGAGAAACTAGAGCACTACAGAGAAGCTGCTGCCATACCCCTTTGAGACCTGTGTGCTAAAAAAATACTGCAATATAAAAAGCAGATGGCACTAACTGGTTTCATGAGTTAATATGTGAAAGAGTAAGGCACATAAATGTTCTCCTGAATCCTGAAGAAATGAATCCTGAATCTGGTCTGTCTCTAGTGTTTTGGCTTTGCATTGTGACCCTTTAAAATAATTACAATGTATAAAATGTGTGTTCTGTGCTTCTACAATTGTTAAACCTAACAGTGATAACAGTAAACCAATTTCCTCTTAAACTAGGTACACACAAGTAGATATGGCCCAGATAAATCAATCCCGCTTGAAAACAGGGATATTGGACATGACCGTACACCACGGTCAATGTCCGCTGCTTTGCATGGAAACCACTGGGCTCCATGCAAAGCATCGGCTGAGCTGGGGAGAGAGCAGAGCTGTCTCTCTAGCTCCTCCGATATCTGACAGCAGCGTGATGACGTCATCACGCTGCTGCAGGAAACATTGGACGGCTGCAATATCGAGCCGTGTGTTCCCTGCTTAAGAGAGAATTCTAATATTAGAAAGTATAATGGCATGGCAAGCCTGTTAGAGCAGAGAGGACTGTCATTCTACTTTAAGAGAAAGTCTAAAAAGACACCAATCTACAGAAAAATACACATACAGAGGTTAATGAAAGTAAGTTATTTAGATAAGAAGTATAAAAGTGGATTATGGAATGGTGGAGTCATCCAGGTGAGAATGGTCATAAACCTGTTTAATGGTTTATAGTTAAATCTAAGGTCCACATCTGGACTTTATCTCTTACGACAAACTGACTTATCATTTGCTGTATAAAGATTTTGCTTCCCTGAAGTTTCTTTTAGGTAACTTTTCCATTACCATTGAGTGGCCTCACAATTACACACATGCTGACTTTCTTATTACGTTATAGGTGTTTTTTTTAGATCTGTTGGTGAAAGCTGTATAGCGTTGTCTCTTTATTTACCAGCAGGTATGGCTAGAATAATTGATTTACTGAGAAGAGCATAAAACATCTCATCACAGTCAAATTATATGTAATGTCTAAGGAGGCGTTTTTTTTTTACAATATAATACATTTATCATTGTTGTCACTTTCATTCCTCTACCATCTTACATTTTCTACTAGTTTGCTGTTATTTCTCAGTAAACAAAGCTGGAATGGAATGTAGTCCACCTTGAGCGATCGATCCAGCTGGAACAGAAAATCTATCTAAAGCTGGTCATACACCTTTAAGCTAGCCACACACGGTTCGATTTTGGTTCAATCGATGCTCGATTAGATGAATTTTTTCATCGATTGAACGAAAATCGAGAAATGCCCACATGGTACAATCGACGATAATTGTTCGATGAAGGCAGAAAATCGAATCGAATTTTGATCGGACATGTTGGAAAATCATCGTCGATTGTGCCAAAATCGTTTTAAAATCGTCGATGTTTGTGGTGTTTCTCCTGGATCGATTAGATTAGATATACATAACATAGACCACTTTAATCTGGAATTAAAACATTTCAATACCAAAATCGACGATTTTAGTAATATTTTGGAATCGAAATCTCACCACAATCGCAAACTCAATGTGGGGTGTATGTTGATGCGATTAAGATCGATTTTCGATTAGACGATTGAATTCCTCGATCTAATCGAGCATCGATTGAACCAAAATTGAACCATGTGTGGCTAGCTTTAGATCGCTCTGTCAGATATCCTTTAGATCTACCATCAACTATATAGTATAGGGTCCTCTGCAATTGAACACAGGTAGACTTGATTGTTTATAAAGTCCCTCATATTACATGGTTTTGGTAAAACAAAAGGAGATCTAAAGGAAATCTTAAGGTGTATGGGGGCCCTAACAGGGATGCAAGATGTTGGAATTTCCCTGTCCTGGAATTGATTTCCCAAGGTGGTGCCCATCGATTCCATCGATGATCCTTGCGCGATCATTCGTCGATTCTTGCATAAGTATGTTGCGATCGACTGCACAGCAATCGCATGAGAAGCGAGCTGTGTGTGGCTAGCTTAAATCCTTTATTTAAATATAAACAAAGCATGCATTTACAGTTTTAATAAAGTTTATTTAGCAATTAAAAATTCATGTCATACAATGCAATGTACAGTAGATCCATTAAAATCATGATGACAGGTGACATTATTAATCGTATATGTTCCTTAAGATTACTTGTGATGTGGGAAGCTATTGAGTACTGTAAACCCACTGACATATATGTAACGTCATGCAGTGTATTACAGTTAAATATTTCTCCCAGATAAATCTTCTAATTAGGAAAAGTTTAACAAACAGGAAACATGAAGGATTCAACTCATGCCCAAATTAGGCACCATCCCGAACCTCATACCTAACATTAAATTTAGAATTATTTTAATAAAAATATTAGAATATACTGTATTTTTTACTATAGAAAATGCCCCCCGCCAAGAAAAAATCATGTCCTTTTAATCAAATATACTAGTATACAGCATGTTTCAGCAGGTTTTTGAGGTAAATCAAGGAAAATATAATTCACAGAAAACCTCAGAATAAGTCTTTGTTTCAGTCATGTTTTTCCTTGATTTACATAACAAAAACCATGGTGTAGTGCATCTTACTGTCTACAATGTCATTGTTTACTTCCTGAAATGGCTTCATCACTTTTAGAAATGCAGTCAAACTTTTTACAAGTGATGTCAAATATCTGTTCTGCATACTTGTTCTAGGTCAGTGACTCTGCATTTCAGAAAAAAGAGAAGTCAGGGAGCAGAAATACTGTCCAATAAGATCTGCAAAGGCAGTCTTCTCTGTTTCTCTGGTTACTTGCATCTTTTAAGTATCTGTTTTCAATGTATAACATGGCATCAGGGATTTATTTCTGAACACAGGACTGTCCTGTCTGTATTTAAACTAATGTAATTTGTTTCAGCTTTGAATAGGGCTTCTGCATTTGCCCTAGGGCATTAGTATTATACAGAATGACAGCCCTTTGGGATCATATCATTTGAAATAACTGGCTTGTAGTGCTGTAATGACAACAAAGTTTGGATTCCAACTTCACCTGGCCTTTGGCAATTTTGTAGATTACTTATGGTCACAGACCTCTGGAGTCATATAATCATTAACATCTGCAGTACTATACATAAATATATAATATAAATAATGTAAATGTTCTGTATTTGTAGAAACCTGAAATCAATAGCATTTTCTGGCCATACACAATGTTCGCAGTAGATTGTATGTTAGATTCTATCAAAACATTTGACACTATTTAAATTAAGAGCATTTTCTAATAAAGTTGAACCAAGTTGAACAATACTTGTTTAAATGACAGCTTTAGCAAAGCTTAATATTCACCCAAGAAAATCACAATGATTATCTCAGACAATGAAAATGTACAATATGTATGAAGCCAGCCATACACAGTCGGATTCCATGGCCGCTCGATCACCTATCCGATCGATTCCGGCGATTCTGGCGGGAATCGCAGGTGTGATCGATCGGCCAATTAAGAGAATCCGATCGCTGCATACCACCTTGTCCAACGGATTCCGGGACGATTCCGTGTCCGATTGTCCACCTCACAAATGGCAACTCCCCCTGATGTGTGCAGAATCGGATCAAAAAGACCAACATGTTGGTTCTCTGTCGGATACAATTCTGGGCCCCTGAACGATCGGACGTGATCGATCGTACAAGGTGGGCTGCACACGATTCCGGCACGATCGTTTCACGTGCACGCGCCCGGAATCGATCGGCCCGGAATCCGGCCGGAATCCGACCCGTGTATGGGGGCCTTAAGACTTGAGCAATATAGACCTTAAACTGAAATATTTTTTTTTATTTGTTGAGGACTGTGATGTGAGAAGGCACACAACCACCATCTTCTTTGAACACCTGGTGCAAAAAAAGTGACAAGCACACAATGTATGTTATGGTTATTTGCCATAGGTGCCTTGTGTAGAGATTGCGGACTGTTACCTTGCACTTCCTGGGGGGACAGGGGAAGGGATCAAAAACTATTGTTGGAGGGCAGATGTCCAACCATCCACAGTTCCTTAGGGTACCACAGCCAGAGCTTAGTCCTTGTCAGTACTAGATTTTGGGATTCCCCCAAGGGCATTCCCACTGCAGACTGACATTAACACTCAAGCTCAAGGTACCATTCAGATGCCACACTGAGATTCATATATGAGATAAGCTGGCCATTCATATCAGGAAGGACACTGGCTTGATTGGGTAGAAAAGTTGAAGCAGGAGGTCGGGCACTAAAAAAGGACTGGGGGTGAAAAAAGGTCAGTAGCTGACAACTGGATCTACAGTGCCACATGCATATGCCACTACACAGTTGCCATTTATTGTCACAAATGCAGACTCCCATTCCAATGCAAGTACATAAATAAGTAAATCTTATTCTTAGGCAGGGAACAGACGGCTCGATATTGGAGCCATTGGAGGCTCCCTGCAGCAGCGTGATGACGTCATCATGCTGCTGTCAGATATGGGAGGAGCTGGAGATACAGCTCAGCCGATGCTTTGCATGCAAAGCATTGGACATCGCCTGTGGTTTACGGTCATGTCCGATATCCCTGCTTTCAAGCAGGATTTATTGGTCCTGCTCGAAAACAGAAATGGCCGCATATAATGTGGGCCAGATAGATGGCCGTGAGCGCACACAGCGCTTGTAGCAGCCATCAATCTGGCCCACAGGTACACATGTGTACCCAGCTTTAGTGTATTTTTTACAGTTTAGGTCCACTTTGTACACATATTAGGGATATGCCAGTATGGAAGCCAAGCAACATGCATTTTCAGAATAAGAGAGTTTTTACATTTTTCTCTCTTAACCTCCTTGGCGGTATGCCCATTTCAATGATGTGGTACAGGCAATCAAAGCAGAGTACAAAGCACTCTGCTGGTTTTCCCCGCCCTCCCTATTTCCCTCTACAAATCACTGGCGTCATTGATGACACCGGCGATGTGGGGCTGAAACCTATGCTGCCTCCTTAACATGGAGGTTAATGGTGCCACCCCCCACCTCTAGAACTTTCAAAAAAAAACTTATGTGTAAAAGCATATTCCGGTTGCCACTTGTCACTTCTCACCTCTGATTGTGTTGCTCTGCAACAGGGAAAAATAGCCCAGTCGGGTCAAAAAAAGACACCATGTTCTGTATGCAAAACTAAGCAGATATGTTTTCCTTATTGAAAACCATTTTTTAGCACCACACATGATACTGCAGTTCATAAACTCTGTAAGACTGGCTGCCAAATATGGAATCACTCATATGAGGTAAGGTAAGTATTTTGTTAGGATTTTGGAGAGGTTCCCCATTATTATGCAGGTCCAGAGGTAAGTAAAAGTTTAATCTCATTTACAAATATATTTTTTTTCTTTTCACATATCCGTTCGCTTTAATGCGTTTACTTCAAAGTGAACCAGTGAACAGTTGTACTCTGCAAAGAGCAAATGGTGATCATGGCATTGATCTACTATTCTGACCATTGTTGATTATAAATTTGATATTATAGATTATAAATTTGCGAATATTCACAATTCCAGTGTATGACCATGCATTGTGAGAATTATAATAATCGTGATCGTGAGTATCCGCCGACATATTCGCAACATTTATCTTTCGTCTAATATATTCGCAGTTCTAAAATTTGATCTCAACACTAATTATAAATAGGAATTGTTTATTTATTCAAATAAAAAGTTATACTAACCCTTACTAACTTTGTTCATCGATATTTACTTTACACAGGGAGCGGGCTTAAAAAAGGAAATTTGTCTTTTTATTTTTTTTTTTTCAACCAATGAATTTGGATAGATTATAAACCAAACAGTTTCCATGAGCCCAGATTCATTTGCTCTGTATTATTCTTTGTACAACAACATGCTGTGAAGGTCCAGCCAGGTCAGCATGAGTCAGATTTCTGGCCCTATGCCCCCTGCAAGGCATGGAAATGATCCTAAGCAAGTGGGATGCTGAATTTCTAATGAATTTTTATGTTTTCCTTTGCTTTCATCAATGATGCATATGCCCTTGTAACATTTTCCGTTACTTCACTGAATAAAATATTGTACAATCCGTGTAATCTGACATTTAAAAATATAAACTGTGGTGTAGAAGAATGAATTGCTTCATGAAAAAAGAAATGAAACTCTGAAATCAATATGTGTAGAACACACATTTCATTTTCCTTCATTGATTCATACAAACTGTCATAGCATAATGTTGTGCCATGTTACCCACTAATCAACTTTTATGTTTGTCACAAATATCTAAGAGAACTTCAGCCAAAGTTTTCTAGAGTAGCTAGAGGTAGAGGAGGCAGGGTAGCTAAGATCGCAGGTGTAGAAACAGTTGTGTGATATCTGTGGTGCTCTCCTCCCTTCCAACATATGGACGGGGGGGGGGGGTTTAAGTACAAGAAGTAGGCAGCAGTGATCTGGTGAGAGGGTAGAGGAGGATAAGGTTTGGACTAGAGCAAGGAGCCACTCATCCTACAAGCATGTGGCATTGGGGTAGAGATGCAGTCAGGGAGAAGAGTAGCCAAGATCTCTGGTCTGGATACTTTCTCCTGGTGTTAATCTGCAATGCAGGTGCACTGTGAAGGTGCATTGGGGGTGCCATTCAGAATTACCTGTAATGCTGTTGGTGAGTTTATCCCACCTATACACTGAGTAAAGTTCTTTACAAGAGTTGTTGATGTTATCCATCTATTGATACACAAGTGAAAATAAAAGCTCAAAACAGACATTGTTCCATTTGTAATGTTCTGTCTAACAGTTATACAATAAATTAAATACTCAACAATAAAAGGTAGATATAGACTCTAAAACTCTCTACTCTATACAGAACTAAACAAATACATTTGGCTAGATTAAGCTAACTCAATGTAAGGAATAGCTGAGATTGATGTGCCATCTGAGATTGCAACGTATATTTGTTTAGAAACCTTGCAGCTCATTATGTTCAATTAAATAGCTTGTTATCCATATACCCCATGAAAAGTCTAAAGCTAAAATAATCTGTTTCTTCAATGTGAAAGAAAGAGAAAAACATGATATCACTTTGAAATAGCTTGCCACAAGCATAGCTCTAATCACTAGCATCCAAAGACCGTTCCTTTGATTTATGTTTTTGAAGTTTTTGAATGAACATAGCCTGATTATTAATAACATGTTGAAAAGTGATGATTATTTTAAATAATGAGCAATATTTCCTGTCTATGTGCTCGATTGTCCTGTCCTCTAATGTATTAAAAAACAGAGCTTCTTCTTGTTGGTACTTTGAATGGGGACCGTGCTTCCTGCTGGGTTTACTCGATTGGTGCACTAATCAAGCTGCGTAAACCTGACTTTTTAGTATTAATGGAGATATCTATAAGAAATTAGACCTGCTACCTACCCTTTCTATTATGGTCTCCAGTCCTATGTGACTAACCATTCCCTAGAATCCTCTCATATTATTGGAAGAAGGCTCCCAATACACCCATCTGATGCTATAAGTGAGGCTATTGGGATGGTATAATCATGGTGTGGTGAAGTCAACACTAGTGATGTCAACACTAGTGATGGCCAAACTTCGGGCAGGTCTGTTCGCGAACAGGCGGATCTGACTTTTAAAAAGGTCCGACGTCAGCCTGTTTGCGGGGAGATTCAAAGCCCCGGCCTGTTCGTGGGGAATTTGAATCAGTAAAAGTGGAACGTATAGTTCCTGGTTCCTTTTGCTGGATGTGACGTCACTGAAGTCACTTCCGGTTTTCAGAGCCGATTTTTTACTAGAAGACCGGGTTCTCTACTACTACTGATCCTGCCGGCGGAAGAATAGTAAGCTCCTTCTTGCCGACTAACGGGGCGGGGCGAACACCCGTACTGCTCGCCGACTAGAAGGAATGCGAACATCCTTGCGGGCAATTCAGCCATCACTAGTCAACATCATTTACTATTGAATATTAATGATGTACAGTTCATCTGATTTCCAGCATTTATTCGAGTCTCTTGAGACTTTTATTTTTATCTTTGGAATGGTGTGACTTTATCAGGTCTTCTGATCTAATGTATGCTTATTTGTTTCATAACATCTGGTCATTACCTAATTTGACTGTTTTTCAATTGCTCTGGTGCGTGGGTAAAATGGTGACTGTTTGATCCTATACACTTTCCTTGCAACTTGTTAATCATTTACAATTCTTAAAATATGTAAAATATTTTTTCTAGTGATTCATCATAATTGACGTACCATGTATTCATAATGGCAATTAATCTCTCCTAAAATCCAGTTAAATTATACTCAATATTGATTTTCTAGAGCTATACATAGAAAAGGCACTTTTTGATAACCTTTAACTTGCTGTGATTAATAGAAATATCATCATATTTCAATATGTGAGCTTGTGACAAGGTTTACGTAACAGTTTCAGTTTATTGCTGGTTGTAGGTGCACACTGGAGCATGGAAATATCTATTCCAGTTGACTTATGCACAATTAAACCTTCTTATCTTGTAGTATTATATGTATATATGTTACCTGACTATAGGTTCATTTGGGTAACTGGACTCCCACTCATCCAGTTTTCATCTGATTAGTTCAATATTTATCTACATACAGTATATGAGTTTAATATGAGTTCAAAATTCTAAAGTCCCAATATGCTCTTATGTCATCTACTATCTAACATCAGTTGTTAAGTACACTGAAAAAAATCAGCTTATCATAGCTGCCAAAATGGCATGTAGGTTAACATCAAATATTATATAAGGACCTCAATAGCTCATTAGCTCATAGGTCTACTGAGCCACTGCTATAATAGGCTGACTTGTTAGTCAATAAGGGGAAGCTGTTGAAACTGCCTTTAAGGCCTTTAACAATCTCAGTCTGACATCTTGGCTATGCCAAAGAGAAAAAGGAGATTGAAACACTTTCACTGGCTGGATCATTTTAGTGACAGGAGATCAAAAATCTAGGGAAATCTAGGGAAATTTAATGCATTATCAATAACAAAGATTTAAGGCTTGTGTCCACTACTGTGTCCACTTGTATCCACCCTGCGCGTCCGCAGCAGGGAGAAAAAGGACACTTCCCATTCTTTTGGGCTGTGGGCAAACTGCCCTCAAGCAGCTGGGAATTCTTCCCGCAAATGTGCTGGTGCTCACCTTGATTCTCTGCACTGGACGTAATGCCCTTACACTTAATATTTAGTGAAAAGTTAAGATGGTCAGTTACTACCTTAAAAAAGTTTTTTTCTAACGAGATGTATAAAAAAACTATAAATTCTGGCATATTAATTTTTGCTTTGATAGTGTTACCGCCTTTTATGTATGGTGTTACAAGATATTTCCTTAGTCAACATTTACTGTGGCGTTCTCAGTTGTCCTATTTTTAGAAGCATTCCATGACTGATAGTGAATTAATTAATCATCAGATTTAATTCTATTTCTGTGCAAAGCCTTGCTCACTCCTAATCAGATCATGTTTTGCAACAGACACAGAGGTGAGGGAGGTGTGAAGTTTGGTAGTTATTTGATCTGGGTACATTGTGGCCTCCATGGGAACTATGCTATCTACTATCACCAGTGACCTATTATCATTGACAGATATCCTTAAGCCTGCCATACACACCCCGATGGTGTGCAGGCAGACCTGTCCGGATATGTTCCAGGATGCTAACATGATGACGTCATCACGTTAGCATCCCGGTGCACTATGGGGCCCCTTCAGTTGGCGCACACCCTTTGTGTGCCGGCCATAAGCTGCAATGAAGACGCCGTCTTCATTGAAGCTTATGGGATCGGCTTCCATCGGCTTGCGCCGGCCAGAGATTATCGGACATGTCCGTTCTCTGGCCGGCTGAGCTGTGGGGCGACAGGGATCTGTCGCCCCATGTGGGCACATGCCGATAAGCGGCCGATTTTTAACCTGACCGACGGCGCGAGCGCGCACGCCCGTCGGTCAGGTTAAAAATTGGCCGCTTATCGGCATGTGTATGGCTAGCATTAGTAACTTGCATTGATGCCAGATTTCCCACATGGTTTGGAAACATTCCCTTATATTATCTGTTTAATTGGAGAGATATAACCACTTATCAATGTAATTGACATTTTTTATTTTAGCTCTTCTTAGTGATACCATGACATTAAATGTAAAAAATGTATATCATAGTAAATAAAGGAATTAAAATAAAAACAAACTGTGCTCAACCTTTCGTTTCACTTTAAGTACAAATGACCTGCTGTTTAAAATCACAAAATTTTAATAATGTCCATCAGTGAGCTAAATATTTTATAGGTGACTATTGTTTCACAGGGATTCCCAGCTCCATCCTTTGCCTTTTTTGAGACTCCCTTCTTCAAAAGTACATAGTTTTAACTGTATTTTTGGTAATGTGAAAGAAAAATGCAAACAGTCTAGTAAGACATGAGCAATGGTAGTCTTGTGCAGCTAGACTAGAAAAACCAAGTTAGTGAAAGTTGGGAGGGGGCTAATATTCTGTGTACCTATGCTGATCCTATGTGCTGGAGAGAAGGGGGAGTAACTAAAAAGTGGCGATTCATATTACAGCTCAAACCCAGAGTGAGCCAAACATGAGCTCACTCATGATGCCAAGCTGAAGTTTATTTAAAAATACGTATTTCCTTTTCATTACAGATAAGATATAAACCTATTTATACAGAAGCAAACTTACCTTATGCTTAAACAATAAATCTAGAACAATCAAAGCCTAACTCTATAACACGTGTCTGTGGCATAAATCTATAACTATTACGCATTCAGTCTTTAAGACATATTGATCTTGCACATCTAGAACAATACTTTATTGCAAACGTCCACAACCATCTCTAGTTGTATGTACTCATGACCCCTAGATTCTCTACTCTTTGTTGTGAATATTAATCATTTTGGTACTCTTCAAATGATAGAAGGTATATATAGACTTATCTTTGGACCTTCACTGGTACTATATAGCTATTGACTATTATACAAAACCTTCTTTACATTAGTTTTTCCCCCAAAGCCATTATAAAATATGTATAAAAGTGGTAGAAGAAACAATTGGTATAGTCAATAATTGTTGTGCACAATAGTCCACCATGGTCTGCATAACTGGGGAAAAGAGTGATGTACATAAGGTCTCTTTTTCTTTTAAAATAATTGGGAGAAATGTCATTGGCCTGTATTTGTATATTTATCAAAAGTTTTATTAATTTCTGAAAGCGTGTTTGTAAATAATAAGCAAATGTGAGGTCTAGCAAACCTTACAAATATTTTACTCACCATGCTAATGCAATGGTAAGTGGTAAAAAATATTTGTTTTTTTATGCATTAATCTCATAAAAACTCATAGACATGTAGTTGCTTTCTAGGCTTTGAAAACCCCATAAAGGCAAGGGAATACATAGATCCAATGATCAAATTGGCCAGACAATAAAAAAGTGCATGTGCCAAAGCAAAACCAGGCTTTATTAAGTTGAAATATCTAAAATATCTAGTCTCCATCACATAGTACATTATGAATTGCCTAAGTTTCAGTATCTGAGTTTTGAATCAGAAACACATTTCTGAAAGTGCATCATGGAAAATGTTTCCACAAAATGCTATATTAAGCATGTCTCCTTCCAAAAACCAAAAAAACCCATCAGATCTGTCTTTAGGATTGCGGGGGAAAGCAAAGAAAATGAGGTGTCACCATATATTCTTCTTTATTTTAAATGTCCTCATGCAGTGGTGCAGTTCACCTATAGGAATATAATTTATGAAACAATTACATTTTGGACACTAAACACTGTAATAGCAAATGTAGACTATTTATTTTCCCATGGTTTGTTTGAGCTGGAGAAAATTTTTGCAAACAATGTAAGCCTTAAAAAAACATTTTATTGTATATTTAGACATGTGCATTCTAAAATAACTGTATTTGATTGATCTATGCTCTTTGGAACGCAGGGCAAGTCTGTCCTGCACATTGTGGTTTGCACACCTTTGTTGACAGGGTATGTTGAGGTGGCATTCATGTGTTGGGGCATGCAAATTAACCTGAAGTACTGCATCACATAGGTATAAACCTGGCCTAAAGCTTCTATGTGTATGTGACCATGTAGATCATATTTGCACTGTATTTACTATGCTCATGTTCAGGCATAAATGAATATATGGTAAAGTGTTGTAGAGATTATTAGAGATGAGAGAATCAGCTTGAGTTTTGCTCGTGGCAGGGTTTTTGGAGGCATGGGGACAGATCTTGACATGGCAGGAATAGATAAATAGATGTAAAATACAAAATTATTAATTCAATTAATTCATATAAATGATTAATGCTAAAGAGTTTTTAGTTATATGGATGGTATGATACAGGAGAAAATCAACAGCAATTAAATTTAAATGTAATCAATTTGATCTGTAAAGATTAAGATATGACCTAGGTTAGTTCTTATTTTTTTTAAACTGTACTTTGCAGGACTATGTGCTTGATGTGAACACGGGTTTACTTAATTGAGAATGAGAATGAACCCTTTAGTAAAATTATTCCTCTCTTTGTTTCTAAGTGAATTGTAACGTAAATCAACCATTATATGTTTATTCTAGAACCCATAGCAGAGGTTGAATGTAAAATACTGAACAGCTTAGTGCTTTCTTCAAATTAGAATAGACCAGGCATTGTCATCTGTGCATCTGGATCTGATCCGCCATGATATAACTTTTTCAATGCAAACTGGATTTACTGCAGGAGGAGTCCAGAAGTCTGATTTATAATCTTTCCAATAAGGCTGTTTAGTTTTTGATGATGTTGACTTATTGCACCCTAGGTGTTAATGGATTATCATGAAGTGAGCTCACTGAAACCCAACTCAGGCTGAATACCAGAAACACATAAATGGCAGTGCAACAAAAAATGCAATAAATTTAACAGTGACATAGAAAAGCAGAGAACATTAGACTTACTTGAACTATTTTTCACTGTCTCTATAGTGTGCTCAATTAAAATACTGCTGGTCGCTACTAATTATTTGGGACCCCCTACGCTGTGAAGATGAGAAGGCAACAAATGGCACATCCTTTTTATGAACTGGATTATATTCATGAATGCCATGACAGGTCCTCTTACTAGGCCTTAAACCTCTTGCTGAAGCAAGTTCAACAAAGAGTCAGATTACTAGTTGCATGACTTCTGGGTGTAACAAGCCAATTATGATGTTGTGGTACTTTGGTGCTCATGACAACCTAGCAGCTTCCCAGCCTATACCAGTGTCATACAGCCTTCTTTTCTTCTTTTTATAAAGAAGAAGATAAAGTAAACTAATCCTGCAGCCTCAGCAATAAAAGCACCCTCTGGTTATAGACCTAATAAAATGGCTTCCTATATATATATCAGGGGGATGACTGAAGTCGAGTCACTGATCACTATTGTTGTGGTCTAGTCGATGTTGTGATGTCATCGCGCAAACATCACTTCTTTTTCCCTCCCAGCCAACACTGATGGCTAATCAGGGGCAGCATGCACACAGATCAGCGCGCAAAAAGACACAGAAGGTCTTGTGTTTCTCTTTGCGTGGGTGCCATCCAGCAGGGAAGAAATTTTTTTTGCATAGGCAGGGTACTTTCAAAATACAGCAACACATTAATATAAAAATCAAAAATAAAGATAGGAAACCATTGACAGTATTGATGGGGAGGAGAGGGGAGGCGAAAAAATCATGTCCCGTTCCCTCCCCTCCTTCCAATCAGGAGCGTGCACGGCAGTCGGTCAGCCAAAAAATCTAAGCATGTATGGGGGGCTTAATAGATGTACAGTTAGTTTGCATGTGTTGTTCTTGCAAAATCTGATCTTAAAAGTAAACTGCTTTTATAGGTCAGTGTATTAAATATTTCAGGAATTGCTTTTACTGCATGCCGCATAAGGGGGATATAAATAAGTAATGTTTATATCCACAGTTTCATAAGTAATATGATGTTTTTATGATTTTCTAGGTCAGAAGGTGGATTAAGAAGCCAACAGCCAGCAAAGATAAACATCAAAATAAACACTTGAAATACACACCTGTACCTACTGTGATGCATATAGCAACAAGCCAAGATGAGCCCGAGTACTCACTGTGTCACAGTTACCTGGATGACCCTACATTTGAAAGTTTTAAATCTCCTCATGAGAAACAGGTCAACTACTGGGAAAGCCAAATAAGCTGTAGTGCTGTAAGTAGGTTCTAATATACAGTATTTATAATACAGGACATATGGCAATGTATGTTGATGAGAATGTTCAATGTAAATAGTCGTATGAATTTTGAACTCTTGCTAAGGTAGTCAGCTGGTAGCATTCAAATCAGAAATTATGACCATACTGATATAGGTCTGATACCGTAGAGTTACCTCATCTTTTTTTCTCCTCATAAACTGCCATCTCAAAGAGCCAGCACTGACCTTGCACCATGGACCACTAACATACAAAGAGTTTTATGTATAGAAAGGAAAGCGCCAGCTTACCCAAACCACCTTGTTTGAAATTTGAAACGAATCTATACAAACCTCACTGACAAGGCATACATCGTCAATATCGACATTTGTGAACTGACATGCACACCATGAGATGTTTTGTAGTTCTGCTTCTACAGAAAACAATACTGATTCATATTGAATCTTGAACTTGCATGCAATAGTGCGTCTACAATGTTTAACCTCTTTCTTCAAACTATGTGCTGAACCGGATAGCATTCCAGTTGCCTGGTGGTCCCACCAACCAGCCAATAGGAAATCTGCCTGATGTTTACACTGCCAAGTAAGTGGTTGGTAAGGTAAACATCAATAGTGTGTATGTTTTAAAAAATGTTTGGCTTTTCAGATTTTTAAGAACCAACCAAAATAACTTAAGATGATCTATGTCATCAAATCTAAGATCTATCTATCTATCTATCTATCTATCTATCTATCTATCTATCTATCTATCTATCTATCTATCTATCTATCTATCTATCTATCTATCTATCTATCTATCTATCTATCTATCTATCTATCTATCTATCTATCTATCTATCTATCTATCTATCTATCTATCTATCTATCCATCTATTTATCTATCTATAGAGATGGTCGAATTTTTCGACTTGCTAACTTTGTGAGTGGATTGCAAAGCCCCTAAACAAGGTATCATCACCAATGAGATGTAGAGAAGGGTTGGAGGAACATTTTAAAAGAAAAAGCTTTGCTCTAGCACATGTCGTTTTTGCATAAATTAAGTTCAAAGTTAAAGTCAAAAATTCAGATTTTCGAAATTTCTACTTGACTTTGAACTTAATTTGTGAAAAAACTATTTGTGTTAGAGACATACTTTCTTTTTTTTAATTATACCCCCAACCCTTCTCTACATCTCCAGCAAGATTGGTGATGATACCATGCTCAGGGGCTTTGCAATTAAGTCGAAACCGTTTTGAAAAAAAATTCGACCATCTCTATACTATCTATCTATCTTTTTGTCAGTCTGTGAGCAGTATGTATTATATTAACACTGATGTACCATCATGGTCATAGTCTTACTTTATAAATGGGGTCTTGCACAGAGACAATCTAAACAGCATTCCCACAAACATGCTTAGCAGTGAATCATTAAGATGACTGGGTTCTATAAATTCAGACAGACAGTCAGATGGATGCTGAATGTTTTAATTGCAGCCCTGGCTCCTGATCACATTAAAACAGCTAATTTTAAATGTAACAGTGATCGCATCAAAAAGAATGCAAATTAGCAGGTCCAGCTAGTAAATGAAATACAGATGGTAGGAATCAGAGAAGTGAATTTGGAAAGAATTTGTGCGGCTGGACAGTTTAAGTTCCTTTTTCTGAATCCTATCCTGGCCTATCGTGTCATCACACAGCCAGCTATAAACTATTTATCTAAACTTAAGTAAACAAAATACGTAAATGGAATGCTATAACAAAAATTGTTATAATACAGATCCAGGCGTATGTGAATACAGTACAGTATCTCACATGTGATTTTCATTCTTACAATGTAAATACTTATAGTAAAATGTTTTTCTGTAATTCTTTTCCAATGTTGAAAGCAGAATAATGGACTGTGTTAGACGAAAGAAAGGAATTTGGAAATAAATAATACCCCTTTACTTTGTAGTCCAAAAAGATTCAAGTGCATGATACAGGCATTCAAAACTATATCAGTCATGATACAGTTCTGGATTGGAAAATTAAACTATTCATACACAAATAAAAATAGAAATAGCAAGAAGTTGTTATCGCACATGAAAAATTTTAAAAGTTGCAAATCAAAATGTCTCAGAGCTTCCAGGGAACTGAGTTAATAGTTTGAAGATTAGGAGTCCTAGTACTCTTCACTCTGAAAGAACCCTACAGACATCTCAGAATGTTTGCCCTATCAAGGCAAGTACAAATGGATTTTCAAACATTTTTATACTCTATATACTCTTGTATACTATGTTTGTAGGCCATTCTATAACAATGGCTGATGCTTCTTAGATTAGTTTAAAAAAGCTGATTAGCCAGAAAGGAATGTATTACCAAGGTGAACATGCTCTATACTATTAGTAAATAAACCCAAATGCATAGAATGAATGAGTTTTCATAAATAGACTGACACATGGAAAACAGCAAAATATGTCAATTACCGAAACAGTGCATGTCAACCACTGGAATTTACAAAGCAGGTATTAACTTCAGTTAGTGAGAATACTAAGGAAATCCAAATTTGTTTTTCAGAAAGCCAAAAGAAGTTTAGACAAGTATAAAAATTTAAGTTTTTTGTAATAGTGTCCTACAGAACAATTGACACTAATTGGAATGAACCAGAATTTGGACAGTTCTATTAATTCTTTAAATGCCTACACACAACATTTTCAGGGTAGCTTTTCACTGAATCAGAAGGAACTTATACAGTTGATTCTTGGGAATAATACTGACTGATACCCCAGAGCATTAATCTAAACGGTGGCTCGGTGGTTATCACTCTGACCATGCAGCGCTAGGGTCCCAGGTTCAAATCCCAAGTAAAGATTCTCCTATGTTAGTTACATGTGACCTATATGTAAGGGACATTAGATTGTGAGCTCCTCTGAGAGACAGTTAGTTATATGACTAATATGCGTAATATGTTGGCGCTATATAAGTATGAGTTAATAATAATACCCTTTTTGGAAAAAAAAAAAATAATAATAATAATAATAATAATAAAAAACCTTCAATAACAACATGTTAATACTAACTAAATATAAATGCCAGCATTATCTTTCAAATGCTCCTTAACTAAGTTTAGATAAACAAATTATCCCATTGAACAAAGTTCATTAACTGTAGCATTAAAACAGACCTTCTATGAAAAGTAGATGTATTTTTGCGCTACATCGGGCAGGGGATAAAGAGTATATATAGAGATAACAGCGGCGTATTTACTCAGTTCAAATATTCTCCATAAAACAATATTCATGATTTACAACAACTAGAATGACTTATACTGTGGTATTTCACATTGGTGGCCACTAGTTAGACTGCACTTATAATTGTATTGGCAATCGGATTACTTTGGATAGGGTCCAGTGTCCTCATCCAAAGAAATGTCCGGCACACAAAGGGTTTGCTCCGACCCTCTAAGCGATTGGCTGCAGCGTGATGAAGTCATCACACTGCAAGCAGCTGCTAGGGAATTGGGCAGGGACCCCGCTCGAAAACAGGGATATCGGATGTCAATGTCCATTGTTTTGCATGGAAAAAAATGTTCTTGTGATATTTTACATTGGTGGCCACTAGTTGTATTATGGTTCATAATTTATTGGATTTTAAGCCAAAAAATACAGAATGGCCAGGTTTAAAGCAATCTAAAAATATTATAAAGGGTAGTAGTGTATAAAGGATAGTGGACAGAAGAAAGGAATGTGTGAAAATAGCAACTATAAGCTGTTTCCTTAACTAGTTCAGTACAGGTGGTAAAAATATTGGGGTTAATGTACTCAGGGGGTTTAGGCTGTTTAGCAAAGTGAACTACCCATTTTCAATGGGAATAATTAATGTAGTTGCATTTTTGCAAGTGCTCATTGCCTTGCAAGGGGATAATTCACTTAGATAAGTGAACAGCCAATATTGCTTTAGAAAACAACCCCCAGGGTATATCAGATTTTGGAAGCCTTCTTTGAAAGAGACTTGCATGTTTTGAATTTTCTGTAATTTCATTCCTTCTCATTTTTTTCCACAATCAAGCATTTCATACAATTTACTAGCCCTAGTAGCCTATGACTTCTACCAGGTGGTTTCCATTCATCATGCCCCAGCATTTGTCAAAAGATGGAAGAATTTTAAGATCCCATAAGTCTGCCAGCTGCAGGCTGCTGGTACCTACAAGGTGCTTAGCGAACAAATTTCATGCATTCCTGCTCTAAATCTCGGGAGGAAGAATCTTAAAATTTTAGTAATTGGGTACAGAAGGCTTATATAAACATAACTACAACCACATGTTGGAATATCCGAGTAAGGAGCCTGAAATACTTTGAAAAATTTCTCCTTCCATTCACCTCAGTCTATAATTTTGGGGTCTAGTTGGTCTACCTCTATGCAGTCACTTGGCCGTAAATCAGATGCGCCCACCTGGACAGATCGAGCAGGATCGCACCGCAAGTCTGATCACATAGTGATCCGACTTTTTGGTAAATTCCTGTCCCATTGCATTACTTTGGATAGGGTCCAGTGAAATGTCCAGCACACAAAGGGTTTGCTCCGACCCTCTGAGCGATCGGCTGCAGTGTGATGATGTCATCACGCTGCAATCAGCTGCTAGGGAATTGGGCAGGGATTCTGCTCGAAAACAGGGATATCGGACATGACCGTAAACCACAGTAAATGTCCATTGTTTTGCATGGAAAATTTCTTGCTGCTTAAGGAAAATTTCTTGCTGCTTAAGGAAAATTTCTTGCTGCTTAAGGAAAATTTTCTTGCTGCTTAAGGATGAACCAAATAACTCATATTTACATTTTCCAGCTGTAGAAGGGAATATATATTGCTTGAAATATAATGACCAGAAAAAGCTTTGTGAATTAGTAATGGAAGCTTCCTGAAGCATACTAGATTTTACTCAGGATGCGTCCTTATTGATAGATTAACATTATATTCATATTCTACAACATCAGATAAAGAGGATGGATATTTTTTAATCCCAACAGCATGAACTAAGTAATTATAACCACACAGGTTTGACAGGATATAGTCTATAATATAAACATGCTTTTCAACACTGTATAAAACTACATACCACAGTAGGAGACCTACATCTACTGATAAATATAATGCCTGAATATTAACACGTAGCTTATAAACCCATAAAAAAATTTATTTTAACAATATCTTCTAAGATCAGAACCAAGCTATGTGTAGACCCACAAGTTCACCATAGAATGCCATTGTATATTTTCATACACAAGTTAAATAAATTTCCTTTCTCCAGCTTTCCAATAAAAAAACAGATGTATGTTATAGACCATTTAAAGAACAAAAAAATAAAAGTGAATAAACTATTGGACAAAATTACTGTATTTTTGGGGCTATAAGAAGCATCCATGTATACAGCTGTAAACAGCTTTGCCAACTTTGACTACTACAGGAGGAAAACAGCTAAACAGCCAGCAGAAAAAGTCAAACAGTAAAGGCCCCCATACATGTTTTGATTTTCCCGTTCAATCGATCATAACAAATCCATTTTAAAGTCGATTGACCACATGGTTCGATCGACCTAGTTCGATCTAAATTGACCAAAAATTCGATTGAGTATACATGGAATGTTATTTTGTTGTGCCCGACCGATTTTGATTAGATTTAAATAATAGGCATACTTATACATCTGGTGGCAGACATTTTGGTGTGTTTACGATCGACCTCCTGCGATTATTCTTTTGATCGATCGAACCAACATCGATCAAATAATGGTTTCTCTATGTGGGAGGTAGTTCAATCGTACTTTGATTGATCGAACCAGGTGTGATAAAAAATTACTAACGAATCTGACATTGATCGTAGGGAAATTGAAACGTGTATGGGGGCCTGAATTCCAAGAGGCGGAGAAGCAGAGGAAAGGGACAATCTGGCTACAGGTGGTCAAGCCTCCCCAACCTCCCCGTTCTGTAACTCAGGAACTCAAGCTTGGCCGGTGGTCGCGCCTTCACAACCAGCCCAGTCCAAGCACGGAGCTACTACATACCTGTAGTTATCTGTCACTGAATAAGGGAAAAAAGCATGAACTTCCACAGTCCAAATAAAGGAAGTGACGTCACATACTTCACTTCCAGTATCAGGAGGTTTACCTTCTGTCCTCCTATTCAATGGCAAACTAAGGATGGAGGGGGATGTTACTTTGCCTTCTTACTTCCCACCCTGCACATCACCTGCACAAGTGGGGTGAGAAAAATATAGGATTTAATGAAATCGGGATTCGGGCGAGTGCATGACCACCCTCAGCCTAATTCTGGGGAGAAAAAAGTGGGTCCTTAAGTGCAAAAATATGGTATTTTTTATTTTATATAGTTATTGTCATTTAATACTCATGTTACAGTTGTTTTTAAAGTGTTTGGTATTTGAAAGTGTTTTGGCAAAAAAAATTATTTTAAAAATCAGTATTGCAGTTATGTTTTTGGTCATTTCCTGAATGAGCCATGTTGCATCCCAGGGGTATGTCTTATTTGAAATGCCTCTATTGCCTTTTTGGAAACACTTTTCATATGTTGTTGAGAGTTGTTTCAACTTTAAGAGATTTCGGTGTTAAAAGAACCTTGCAAAAAAGGTAAGCTTTAATCAAATCTCTACCACATGGTATGCATGCAGCTGTCCCTGGGACCCCTTACCCATTTTTAAAGGAGGGCATCTGTCATTTTGCCTAATCCCAGTTACTGTATACCCTGTAAGGGAATATTTACATATGGGACAGAGGGCGACTTGTGTACTGGACACTTAATGACAAGCAATGGGAGATGCTCTGTTCATGTTTGAGATACATGTCTGAACATAGTTGGACGGTCAGAGGGTACTCAAACACTGATTTGATTTGATTTGATTTACAAGATATCCTACATCAGATAATGGATACTTTTTAAGATCTGCAGCATAATATGAGTAATGGTAACTGCCCAGGCTTGACAGGATATAGTGCTGAATGAAAATAAGCTTTCCAACACCACAGTAGGAGACCCACGACTACTGATAAGTATCCTGTCTGAAAATGAACACGTACCTTGGAAGTACATTATATGATGTTATTTTTATAATATCTACATCCATCAGCACCTAACCAAAGCATAGCTATGTGCGGACTCATAAATCCCATAGAATCCTATTGTAATTCATATAATTTCAAAAGAATTAAAGGAAATTTCAGTTTTGTTACTTAAGTTTTGGGCCATTCTAAGCAAAACAAATGTAAGTACAGAACTATTCAAATATAGCGTTTAGGCTTTTATACAGTTACTATTTTTAATAACCAGAACATTTTACCTTAAAATTCATATTCACAGTCAGATTGTGATTTATATTGTTAAAAACGGTGGCACTTGGGCACCAGGACTGGATTTGCTCACTTTTGGCCTTTAGTACTGAAATACAATAAATAGTAATTGTTTATCATTTATCATAAAAAAAAATTTAATCTCCCTAGTGGTAAACCCAGCTTGGGACCACTACCCACGGTCCCCATTCAAAGAAATGGAAATCGAACTAGGTCGAACAAGGTTTTCCAACATGTTGCTTTTTTCCAGCATGATCGGCTGATCCTGTTAGAAGGAAGTCTCGATGGCTCAAATTTTGTAATAGATATGAGCAAAATCGGGTGTTGGTAAAATGCGAATGGCGCTTGAATGTGCTCGAATCTATAACAAAATTGAGCAGTGTATGTCTAGCTTTTGGATGACTTAAGCTGGGTACACACATGTAAATATGGGCAAGATTGATGGCCGCCATCTATCAGGCCCATATCATATGCAGCCATCCCAGTTTTCGAGGGAAACCAATCAATCCCACTCAAAAACAGGGATAGCAGACATGACCCTTAATCACAGCTGATGTCCGTTGCTTTGCATGGAAACCGTGGGTCTCCATGCAAAGCATGGCCTCCGATATCTGACCGCAGCGTGATGATGCCATCATGCTGCTGCAGGGAACATCGGATGTCTCCAATATCGAGCCGTGTGTTCTTAGCTTTACTTGATCAATATGAGCCCATAGAGTCCTTGAGCCCATAGAGTCCTTAGCTGCTGTGTTCCCTGATCTTGTGTTGCCAGTCATCAGTGTCCCACTCATGACACCAGGGATGTGCAGCGATTTTGCGGCATTCATCAATGATTAGTGATAATCATTGTAGATGCTACTGTCTTTGTAAAATGGCTCAACTTAATCCTCTTTCCTCATTTTCCTGAACAGCTTGGTCTATTAACGTAAACTAGAAAACATTTTATTTTTGGAAGGATCATTAGGTAATACAATTATGGGAGCAACACTTCTACTTTAATGCCTAAAGTAGTAATAAGTAATGAAGTCATTTCATTGGATTATCTTCCATAATGATGAACTGCAGCTACACACATAATTACACAATATAAATACATATACTTTTGATATTTGTATTTGTGTCAATGCGTTCTTAAGGGCTTTTGCAAATATTTGATGGATCAGCAGATTACTTTTCACATTATTGGTATACAGTATAGATCAGCAACTCAGCTGATTTGATTTGCATTTCTCTGAACACAGCATGTACTATTGGAGATGTATTTGCATTTCAGGCAAAGCAGGTCAGATGCAGCCTTTTGATTCCAAAAGCATGATTAGATTTGATTATAAAAGCAGGATTAGAGCTGTATTGTGTATATTTGCATAATAATGTATTGTTCAGCAAGATCCATCTACACAGGTCCTTGAAGACCTACGACAGACAGTCAGGATGGGAACCTACATTTAAGGTACCCATACATGGATAAATTTTTTATTTGATTCACAAACACGCTGTGTACGTGTGTGGCGATCATTTGGAAAACAGAGATCTGAAATGTTGTTAAATGTTCAATCGCCATTACTGTAGATGGGGACTGAGGATCCCCATCCAAAGTGTCGGGCAGGAATCTATTGCACAAAGTGGTGTTCATGGATTGTTTGGTGATTCTTTGCGCCACCATGCAAGTATTGACCTATAAGAACAAGGACAGAGGCGCACAACCTAGTACAACAAATGGTTAACACATTATTTAACCATTTGTTGTACTAGGTTATGCGCCTCTGTCCTTGTTCTTATTTGTCTGTTACAGGGGGCCACACTCCTCCATTTTGAGAGCTGCACACCTACACACAACTTAAACACCCATCCCTCATACTGACTTCATTTTACTCTGTGATCCTTGCTCAGGCCCCATACACCAACTGAGAGCCTTTCTGGCCACTGATATCACTATAGCTGTGTAATCACTGCTGAAGGTTGTGCGCAACTGCCCATTATCTTTCTTAGCAAGAATTGACAAATGTATGGCATGCTTTAGTCTGCAATATTGAACAATTAAACCCTGGACACCTCTAAACCATTTGCCTATGGATGGACAGAAAAGAAGCAACAGCTGACCATCCTTCTGATCTCGTTGCCTGTACCTTTTGCCATTAGGTTTTATTATTTAACATTTAAAAAATATTCTACTAGAGATATTTTCAAGAATTTGAATGTGACATGATGCAACTTTTTTGGGAGGGTTTTGTAGTATACAACCCAACAGCCAAGTGTGCACAGCACTATGCAGGTCTCTTAAGCATAATCTTATTTTATAGATATGGACCAGATAAATAACAAGGCGGTATTGTACAACTGGTACAAGTTGTACACATTGTGTTCCGTTTCATATAATATTGGGACATGTTTAGTGTAATGATAATGAATACTATGAAGTACTAATTAGTACTTTATATAGGATGGGAGAGCCTTAGGTATTAATCTTTATGACAGGAGTTTGAATACAAGCTTCTTTATAATTGGCTTTGCAGATAAGGGTTTAATTTTTTTTTTTTTAATAATCTCCCCATTTTTATTAAAATTTTTCTTTTATATATATATATATATATATATATATATTATTACGCCACAGGGATTAAAATTATTAATCAGTTAAATTTAATAGACAAACTAGACATCAGAATAGGAATAAAAATAAAAAGTACTATAATTCTATATATAGTGAAATTGGGGACATTAAAGATACAATTAAATCCTGTCCAAGACTAAACTCAATGACCTAACAGTCTGTCAATGTTGTTAGGTTACTGTAGATTGGAGATCTATATAGTACTATCTATATAGTCTATATATTACTGTAAATGTTATCTGTGTTTGACCTTTGGTTATGTTATGTATTTCTTGTGTATGACATGATAAATAGTGCTGCCAAAGGACAAAGTCCATTTGTAGGTAAATATGTTATATAAGAGCAGATACTAATAAATAAAGGCATACAATTCTATATCACACTATTAAATGTTATCTCAGGACAGCACCAAGACTAAAATCTTAATAAGGTAAAAGACTTAAATGATACTAAACATTGAATTTGATAAGAAGAACCAGTGTTTACATTCACACATTAACTTGATGTATTTATGGACTATAACATTCTGCAAATAGGATTGTTGAATTACTTATTGACACACCTTGCAGGTGGGGTCAAGTTATATAGAATTGCAAAAAATAGGTAGGAGGACTTATAGAATCAACAGTATTATATAAGAAAGTTATGTAATCTCTAAGAAAGTGATAGTACTGTAAATGTTGGTTAACAGCCTTGTAATCCACAAACCTTAATCCACTTACAAACCAAAATATGTAAAGATCCAGAAAAATTGCACCCCATCATCAATGGTTATTATACCATGGCGATTAAATGGGACTGTTTCTGGCAAAATAAATATATACAAGGAAGTAGGTGTAAACAGCACGGTGGCTTAGGTGGTTAGCACTCTGACCATACAGCACTAGGGTCCTAGGTTCAAATCCTGGCCTGGACACTATCTGTAAGGAGTTTGTATGTTCTCCCCGTGTCTGTGTGGGTTTCCTCCGGGTACTCCGGTTTCCTCACACATTCCATACAGAAAAGGAGTAGGTTAATTGGCTTCCCCAAATAAAGATTCTCATATGTTAGTTACATGTGACCTATCATTTAGGGACATTAGATTGTGAGCTCCTCTGAGAGACAGCTAGTGATATGACTATATATACTCTGTAAAGCGCTGCGTAGTATGCCGGCGCTATATAAGTACAAGATAATAATAATAACATAAAACTTTCTTCCAGTCTTTATTCAGTGACAAATTACACTTGCATTTTTTGCTGGCTGCTCGTTCCTTGGTACAACACTATATTAGGGTCCAGAACCCTCGCCTGGTAATGTACCTACCTGGTGGGTGAAGTCACCCCTACGCGAAGTCACCCCACTAACATCTTCAAAGAAGTATTTGTACCATATATCTCTGATTTATTTATAGCACCTGTGATATCAATAGTTGACTCACAGTCATCTCTTCGTCTCTATTAGCAACAGTAGTCGCAAAACGCGTCAAGTCTGTACACAGGATGAAAAATTTAAGTGTACTCTTTCACTGAACAAGGACTGGAAGTAAGTTTTATGTAATTTATATATTTGTTTATTCCTATTTCTTTGTATATACTAATTTTGCCTACAACAGTGTCCTTGAGTCACCATGGTATAATAACCATGGCTGGGTACTGGATCTTTAGACTTTTATATATTGGGATGATGGCAGCATAACTGTTTATGACTTACAACAAATAGGGCATCACTTTTATTTTCACTGTACAAACAAAAATACCTGTTGGACAACCCAGAACTACTTTTCATATCTTCTATCTATGAGCTAATATTGCTGCTTGTTCAGAACGCAAGTTCAAAGCAGTGTTAAGCTACCCACACACTGGTAGATTCCTGCTCGATTCTCGAGCGGCCAATTGCAGAGTGATGATGTCACTCAAAGGATCGGAGCACATCCTTTCTGTGCCAGCAGTTACCTAGAAGTGGAATCTGAAAATAGATTTTTTAATACTTTTTATGCTTTTTTTGAAACATAGTAAAATATTCCTATAGGAGATATTCTTTTATGCAGTAGTGGTAATGTTTCTTTTGGCCATTAACACTATTGCACAATTGTAACATCCAATGTGGCAATCCAAAGTAGCATGTGTTCACAGAGTTCATGGAATGTGGTACCTTCTATCCTGAAACATAAATGTAAAACCACAAATTTTATTTACTAAGCAACTTTATTATTTGCGATCTTTCCTTGCTTAGGCTCTTAAAATAGCACTTTGTGTTCCTGAGCCAAACTTTACCCAACAATCAGTTTGCTGCAGGACACAACCTAATTAAGGAAATCTTCCACTAATCATATAATTCCACTTGATAGCTTTCACTGGGAAACATGAGATAGCTCTACATTCATTAAATAATCAATGGTGTCTCATGTCTTTTTTCACGGTGCAGTCACCATGATTTTCCACTAGTAATGTTTAAACTGCAGTGTTTAGTTTCCAGTAATAGATTCTAGGTACACTGAAATAAACCAAACAAGTTCCTTTTTAGAATTGTTTAATGTAGCTTGAGGAAGGTAAGAAAGACAGAGTGAGAGGAAGGTATGTGCTGTTGGGGAGGGATACGTGGAACTATCTATTTCTTTACTATTTCTAGACCAGTGGTTCCCAAACTGGGGGGCGGGTGGAGGTTATCCGGGGGGGGGGCACAGCTAGGGTACTGAGGGAGGGACAGCAGGAGGCTAACCATGGAGGACAGACAGTAAGTAGAGTGCACATAATGTGTGTGTCTGTTTCTATTAGAAATATGAATGTTTCTATATGGCATGCCTGCCAAGTTTACCCTTACTGATTAAGACTTCTGTGTTCCAAATACAGGAAGTGACATCACAGACGTCCTTTCCGGTATTGGGAGGGCTGCCTCCTATTTACAAGCAGGCTAACTTAGGAGGGAGGGGGTGTTACTCTCCCTCCTAAGCTTCCACCCCGCTTGTGCAGATGATGTGCAGGGTGGGAATTTACGAGGAAGTTGTTAATAAAAGGGCTGTGGCAATTTAAAATTCATGTTGATCAGTCTGTGTGTTTTAAAGGGAATTTGGTATAGTAGGGCAAATATTAACAAATCTACCAGTCAACCTACCAGGTTGTTGTGATATAAAAACATTAGGACAGAATAAATAATTCAAACAAATTTGTAAGGGGAAAAATATTAACCTGGGTGCTTAAATGTGCACACTTTTAAACTTCATTGAAGCACCTGTTATTACAGCCCTACTCATGGCTTTATCAGCAGGCCACTGTCAGCATGGCCCATTTTTACTTGGCAAAATGGGCCATTACTTTCTTGTCACAACACAGAAAGAACAAAAAGCAAATATTAAGTTAAAGTAAAAAGTTCATGATGTCTTACCTAAGAGAAAGGGGAATTTCATATCAGCATATGCAGGCTATGGGAGATATAGCAGGTGCACTGGAATGTGTGTCATTACATAAGCACTGTTTTACAAGATATGGACTGAATACAATTTATTTTCAGATTAGTGAAGGGGGTGAGAATTTTTAGAATGGCAATTACAAAGGCAATGTGGCGCTTGAGATTTAAACATTATCTTGGATAACACCTAAATCTGTATACAGGATACTGGGATTCTTGCAGTACTTGAAGTGGAACCTATTAGCAGTTGGGTTGTAAAACAAGGTGGGTATAGTTTTAGGTGCTTTTCTCTTAGCATTATACATGACAGGCAGGGATGAGCTGTAGAGAAAACACAGTAGCCTAACTTACACTGTTAACCTTCTCCAACTAGGTTGATTTTTAACTTTAAATTGTGGGAGATTACTGTCCACAGCTTTATTAAACAACTGGATGACAACAAAGGTCCTGACAGTGCCCCCCCCCATATCCTTTTATTACACCAATTGCCTGTACCAGCAACCGGCCCTACCACTCTTGCCTGGTGGGTACTTAATTGACATTGACTCCTTCTAACTGTTAAACTTTTCAAAACTCCTACCAAGTGGGTCATTGACCCCTGCAAGAGCTCAATGTTTCAGGTCCTCTTGGTGACTGTCTTCACCAAGCACGTCACCCCGGAATAATTTCCAACCAAAATTTCTCCTGAACACTGTCTTAAGGACCCACCTACTGTGACATATGCGAACCTCACCGAATCCTAACCACAGAAAGGGACATCCGAAAGTCAGAGATGATCCTGCTAACACCTAAGAGCCAAAAACAAAAAATACAAAGGGAAGGGTGGATCCTCCTCTTCTACCCCCAACCAACATCACTTCCGGTCCGGCGGTTTCTCTCCATATCGCCAGGCAATAGTAATCAGGCACCCCTTCGTGCACGGTGCCCTGGCTGGGGGTGGGAATGATTATGTTGTTTTCTTCTCTCCCACTGATTGCTGTTTCTGAAATAATTGTACATATGGGGCAGTGACTAAATACATAGCTAGGTACTGCAGGGATGTTAAAGAGATGAGTGTGGTCCTAGAAATGATTAGGTTGCAGGAACATTTAAAACTCTTGTTTTTTTAACCTTGTAATCATGCAGAAGGTGAGGTTATGTATGAAAACATATAAAAGTATAAGTGTAATTTGTTATAATTTATTAATTTCATTATTAAGAATGAGCCTACTGACCTTTAAAGGAACAAGGATACTTCAATCACTGTCAGGTTACAGGAGAATGGGAATAAGACATGTAGGTATTATTTAACTGCAGAGGAGAAACGATTCAGGTCCCCTGGCCTGACATGCAGGGTTAAATTGTATGGCAGAGCTGTTAAAATCTCAGGGCTGGAAAGACTCAAACACAAATCATTTGACATGTAAAATTGTTCTCATGTGTATTTAGTTGTTTGACTGTTCAACTTACTAATTATTTGGCAAAGAAGTCTTTTGAGGATGAAATACTACCCAGACTATGGTCTCCATTTCATTTCCTTCTATAATTGTCATAATGTTAATACAAATTTAATCTATAAGTGCTCTGGTACAGCACATTTGTTTCAATAATCAGTAAAGCATTGCTGTCCCACATACCACGTTATCCCTTTTAAATCTGATCACGAGGCAGCAGGCTATGCTTTCCGACTGGCCACAACATCATTCTTTCCATTTACAATGGATTCTTTCCACAGGACATAAAAGTGTAATTCACAAGAGGATATGCCCTCTTTTAATGAGTTGTGGAATGCGTTGGCACTAATGCAAACATGCTGTAGCGGACGAAAAGGAAACCTGACACAGCAACGCAATACTGTAATTAATGAGATAATTGTACCAATGACAGATGGACTTGGTTTTAGTGAAATACTTAAGACAAAGGCAAAATAGAACAGCAATATTAATAATAAATGTCGTATTGTACAGATCCCAAAAATAATATACACACATTGAGAATTCTGGACAGACAACTCCAAGATCTCCAGTTTCCAGTGTGTTTTGAAATGTTGCCAGCAAAGACTATGGCTGCCAAAAGCTGTGTCTTTTAATAGTCAAAAGTGTAATTAATGCAAGGCAATGAAACAGGACTGCCCTGATAAACTCGGAACACTGAAAGTTCTTGTGCTCAGTGAATTGCTTGATGGCTTTCAGTTTTCAGTTGTTTCTCTAATGAGTCACGGCACAAAATTTAATTTTGGGTTGTCCCTTCCATTGTTTTCAGGCAGATAGTGTAGGTTAGAGATGCACGCTTTCAGTTTATTTTAGTGCAGATTTATTAGTCAACCGTTATGCACTGCATAGTCTTTTAACTAAGGTATGTAGCCCAAAGCTAGCCATGCACGGTTCAATTGACTGTTCAATCGATTTAATTTGACCGTTTATATTAGTCGGTCGATTGAAAATTTAATCATGTCCACATTGAACAATAGTTTCATTTTGATTAAAATTGTCAATTTGCTCGATCGAAATTTGATCGGACCAGTTGAAAATTTTTTATTGATTGCTACCACATCAAGTGTAAATTTTGAACTATTCCTTGTCCCAACCAATTGTGATTAGATCCAAACAATTAGCATAGTGTAACATCCGGGGGGAGGGCTTTCTATCTACTGGAAGGCAGAATAGGATGTTTGTATGTATGCTCCGTTCAGTCGCCATTTTGACTGTAGTCAGACCACTATGATTACTATGCATAGGTAAGGTTATCATGAGGCTGCTGTTGCAGTAATGGAAATGTTTGCCCATGAAAAAAAAGTCATAATAGGTAGTGTGCTTGAATTTGATCGTAGTGAAAGTATGATGCAGCGGAGACTGCATAGAGAGATTACATACTCCTGCCCAAGTAATAAACCCAGGTCCGTTCAGTCTCCACTTTGACTGTAGTCAAACCACTATGATTACTATGCATAGGTAAGGTTATCTTGAGGCTGCTGTTGCAGTTATGGAAATGTTTAAGAGCGAACACTCAATGTGGTGTGTCATTCAATTCAATTAAAATCCATATACGATTCAATGGTCAAATACTTCGATCGAATTGATGATCAATTTGTTGCAAATTGAACTATGTATTGCTACCTTTAAAAGAATCATTCAATGGGTCATTCAATGGAGCCCCCCCCCAGCCCCCTCACTATAAAAAGTTAGCTATGGTCCACTAGAAAGCTGTACTGTCATCCTGATTGCCAATTCTATAGACCTGCAAACCCTTCACAGATTTTCAGTTTCTTGGTATCATGGCAATTGGATGTAATTGGCTACTTTGTTAATGCAACCCAGATTCATGCATGTAAATACACATGTTTCACCACAAAACATCAAGGATGTATGGACCCAGCTTAACCAATTCAAAGAGTGTAAGAAAAGAGCACTAAAGCTTAGCTGAGCACTAAAGGGCACTAGAGCTCAATTATGTGATTGATGGACCTAACAAATTACTGGATTAAAACAATTGTTTGAAAAAAAAAAATTTGACAACAATCTATTTGGAAAACATATTGTGATTGATTACAAATGATTGATTCCTTTCCTTAGTTCTGTGTGAATGCTCTATAGTACTGTCCATAATCCAAATACCAAGAAAACCCGTCAATACCATCACTGATCGATTTTAGTTTGATTTGGATTACTTTTTGTTGATATGGATCACATTGGTCAATCGGTTCAGCTTAAAAGGAATTGATTTTAAAATGAAATTAAAATATTAAAACTGACAGAATTGATTGAATGGAAAAATTTAACCATCTATGTCCAACTTAATTCAGCAAGTGGTTTCAGTCATCATTCATTCTAGGGTTTGAAAGCATTCTGTGCAGATTACCTTAACCTATTGATTATATATGAATATCATTGTTTCCAAGCCACTGCAATGGGTTCGTTATCAGGCAGCAATACTGATTTTGTAATACTCTATAAGGCGTAAAGGAGAAAAAAGCGCTTGCTGTATTCTTTACTTGTTGGATCCATTTAAATGTATAAACTATTAGGATACATATCTGCAATATTAAAAAAGATTCCTTCTTTATCTTTATGTATGTTTGTCCCAATCAAAACAAAAAGACGCAGTCTATACATTTCCATTTAGCTAAATGATAAAGAGAAGCTCCTGAAAATTTTTGCTGATCAGTAGGTATGACTCAAGAATGATTCTTACTGAGTAAGATCAGCTGAGAGATATTTATGTTACAAGATAATCTTTTTCGTTACACGTCAAATGATGCATTGTGGAAGTACAACTGTTGTTCAATTACCATGGAGCATCCTGGTTTCGAAGATGATTCACCACCATAGAAAAAAGTGTTATTAAGTAAATGCCTTCAGAACCCACACTGGTGCACAACCCTGGACATTACAGACTGTGACCAGTCCAACAAGAACATTTCATTCTAGCTCCACACACAATCAGCCATTGTCTAAGACATAAGGCTGCAAATGTACCGGCCTTTTGGTCAGTAATTGTCCATTGTAATATGAATGAGGCAGCATTATTTAACAAGTAGTAATGCCTTTTCTACAAGGTACCGTTATGAGGACCTTTTAAGAATGTGGTCAGATCACTTCATCTTTATGCAGCTTTCAATATTTTAATGATGCACTTCAGGCGGATACCCAAAAACAAAAGTGAATAAAATTATAAAACCATGAAAGCATTATAGTAAAACATCCCAATAAATGTAACAATCTTCAAAAAGAAAATGTATTTCCATAATGTTATTCAAAAGGTGAAAGTACATAGATTCAATAAACACAATGTCATATATTCTTTTTTTTTTTAATAATACTTTATTGAAGTTTTCCAAAATACAAATCATACACAAACGGTATCTGTCCGTATTATTGTTGCTGGAACATATAGTACACTATTATAATAAACATAAAGATAACAAGATAAGAATTAGGTACCTTACTAATCAAAAAGATAATTACTTATTCATAAGAGGTATCATCTTAAAATAAATGGGTACAAGAGAGTAAGATCCATAGACCTTTCATCTAGTTTTCCCTTCCTCAAGCATTTGAAAATATTCTATATTGGAGAGACCAATAATACCTTAAGGCCACATAGATATTTGTTATAAATTCAAAGCTGCCTTGCTATAGTGTAGAGTGGGGTGTAGATAATAATTGATGCTCTTTTAAAAAGGCAAGTACTATGTCCTTTTCCGTTGAGGGTAGTATTGAATAAATATATAGTTTCCATCTTTTATAAAACTTGACTGCTATTGTTTTCGTACTTCCCTGAGCCTCAAGAAATTCTTTATTATATACTGTGTGAATGTTGGAGGTGACTTGATGAAGCTGTGGGGGATGTGGTTGTATCCATTCATGGAGAATGGTTCGTCGTGCCGCCAATAGGGATATATGCAGCCAGCCGTGATATGTCGATATACGAGGTAAATCCACATCGGCTGTATAGCTAAATATTAGTAACATAGGATCGTTTGGGATAAATACACTGTCATATATTCTAAGCATTAATTTATGTTGCTTTATTTATTTTTGGCCTACAAGTAATGAGCAAAATTTAAGTAAAAAAATCCATATTGTAAACACATGGTCACCACGCTGTGAGGAGTCGGCTACAGAACTGACAGGAATCCTGTGTGCTCCACCAACACAGGCGATTTCCATTAGATTGTAGGCGGGAAGGAGACTCCCCCTCCAAGTTAACTGCCTACAACAGGATCGGCCACAAAAAGAACCAGCACAGCGATCCGACCTGCAGGCTTTTTGGCATGCCTGTGGTTGTGAATCGACACGTCTATGGCTGGCTTTAGTCATTAATCATCCCATTAATTTTGTCTAATAAGTCCATTTTTTGTTTAATTATTTATAGAGCCTGCAGCTTATCTGAAAGTGGTAAAAGGCAGAGCTCACCGTTATAATAAAGTGCTGGAATAATGTCTCATCTGATGCTGTTCCTTTAAATTACATTTTTTAAATAATTGTTTATTTAACATGAGTTCGTAACTGTTGACAAAATACTGCTATTTTGATGTTGAGATTTAAATAACACATGCACTGTTACATTGCCTTTACTTAGAAATGACTTCCAATGACTTACCTCAAGGTCAGTTCTGCTAATGATCTCAACTGCTATACATCAAACTGTTTCTATTCTTGCTGAAGCCAGTTACCTGGCAAAATGCTGTGTCTGTATTAAAAAATGAGGATGTCAAAAGACTGATAATATGAGGAAACAAACCAGAAATAGATCAAAGAGCTGTGTTTGAAAAGCTGCAAGGTCTTTTTATATGAGATTTTGATCCTGCTTAATTTTGATCCATCAGTTCTAGCATTTGCAGATGTCCAGCAAAGACTTTCATTTCATAGACCATTTCATTTTTATATCTATTGTGTAAATTAAATTAATAATTTCTAGCATACATCGACATAGCATGGGTAATATATTTTAGTGGTACATATTTTTAATGGTACAAATATGTAAAGCAACACTGTATAGTTAATTAATAATGCTTTATGCTTTAATAAACAAATGTATGCATTCATTAACCAAATTTTTTTTTTTCAAACGTTGTACAGTTGTGTCAATATATAAATCTATTTTTAGCTTGAGTGAAGTAGTGGTTCATTAGAAACTATCCATTGCTAGTAATAAGAAAGCAGAGTTACCACTTGTCTCCTTCTACAGTACCGCTTCTTTCCAACCTGATCCAGAGAGGTATCATATGCTGCTACTTTACAAGTGAAATTGTTTTGTAGCATTCCTGCCAATAAGAGAACAATGACTTAGAAGCAAGCTAGTCTATATAGCGATCGTGTTGGTGGCAACTTTCCATCAGTGATAAAATTGCTAATCTTATCGACCTATACCTAAACTAATAACGGTTTACTAGAATGGCAGTTGACTCTTAAAAAGTAGACAATGCTATCTCCACATTGAGGTTCTGCTGCCCCTTAAGTTGGATCTACACATAAACCGTGGGTGGCGTTATGGACAAGTTGGCATAGTGTGTCCATGGCACCCAGCCATGATGTGTCTGCTATTGAGACACTTTTCATGTCAGTTTAGGGTTCGGTATTTGTCATGTCGTCAACATGCTCTATACATTTTCATGAGAAAACTGCACCCAATAACATTATATGTATCCAGTGGGCATGCTTGGAGTGACATCACTTCCTATAGGGTAAAACGTAGTGTAGACCCAGCCTTTTACTATCCAATTATAGACCTGGGTGCATTTTGACCAAGACATGTTGCTTTGCTTCACTCTAGTTGCCCTTGAGTGAGTTCTTAGCTGCATTAATTAGAAAACTAGGTGAACTGAATTAAGATTTTGGCAAAATGTGTTTTTGATTATTTTTTATGCCTACTGTTCTCCGTATATGTATAAGTGCACCTCATTAAATAAATTATTATCGAAAACTTTATTTATTTCTATCATTTCAATGCCATTGCTTACATAGCATATACAGTTAATTACAACGTCAACAAGTACAAGCAAACAGTCTTTAGTTCTCTTTTCCAAATACAGATGTGTTTATAGAAAGAGATGCTAACAATATAACCAGGCTTATAAATGGGAGAGCTAAATCGCATATACAATGCTTTCATTTTTTTTTTACCCAATTCATTTCTAAGTAAAGAGGAACAGAATAGAAGGACCAGCTGTGCATGAATCTTCTATTTTGGCAGTTTTTTTTTTATTCATCCCAAACTGATCTTTCAACAAAATGAAATCATGAAGAGGGGTTTCATATGAAAGAGGTCATTGCGAATGGCATCTAGAAGGCATTCATTCATGTCTGAAATTAGTAGAGAGCAAAGCTGCTTGTTTGAATATGTATCAATAAAGCATTGTTTTACAGTGCCCTGGCACCAAGAAATAGGGGTTTGACAGGAAACACAATGAGTATTAATGGAGCAAGAACTCTTGCTATAGGAGAATAGTGTAAGGACAAATTGGCAGCATCTGTATTCTCTAAACAATGTAGAATAGTTATTAAGTAAGTTTAATTACACAGTAAAACACAAAATACTATACTGACAAAGTCACATATAGATGCAATGAGGGCAAGGACCGATACAGGTTGACTTCTCTGCATCAATACACATGGAACCAAAGACGAGCAAACATACAAACTACCAGAGGTTTGTCAATAAGTGTATGGATCCCAAAAGGGTAAATTAGAACTAACAAAATGACAGGCAAACTTTATTTTCTTAAGAAACTTTATTTAGGCACTGCAATTATCTAATGACAGTTAGCAACATGATATGCAGGTAACTTATGTGCTGCTTCTAAAAGCCCAACTACTCCAGACCAGGGCTTATGTTGGTTACACAGCAATCTGTTGAACCTGTTGAAAGTATCTAAATGATGCCACTTAGGCATCTGAATTATGCTAAATTCCTAGAAAAGGAAGAGCTATGGGTAACCAAATATGAATACTTTATGAATATGCTCCTGTGATACTCACTGATGTATGGGTCTTCCTATCTTACCTAGGTAATAGTTGTACCTTAAGACCCAAATTGTTGCTACAATAATTGTTGTCCAGAAGGCTTATAGCAGACTATAGACTGTAATGGTTAAACTGACATGTATCAATGGGCCAAATAATTGCAGTTAATCTTTAATGGGCCAAATTAGATGAACTGTGTGTCACACCTACTTAATTTACATAAGGTAGGATAATTTGAAGATTAACTTTTATGTAAGAACTGCAACGATATTATATCCTACGGAAAGGAATCATAAAGAGTTGGCTGACGTATTCAGCTGAAAAAGTATGTAAGGAATCCCAACGTTTATCTACTGGAGAGAACCAGGGGCCTCAGATTAAATTCTTAAATAAGCCGAGGGCCTCAAAGAAGAAGAGAGAGAATACAAAGTTTGACTTGTGTACTTGTGTACTTGTGTTTGACTTGTATAAAGTTAACTGCCTCACAGCTGTGCCACCTAAAGAGATATCTACAGCTATTAAAACCTTTCTGTTTATCTTGTTGCAAAGCATCAAAATCACCAAAATAGAACATGCATTTTATTATCAAATGTATTGGGACACCCCTCTATATCATTGAATTCTGGTTTTCCATCACTTTTATGGCCACAGGTTAGTACACAGCAGGACTAGAGAGCGGTGAAGACAATTTCTCTGGAGTGACAGCTCATGTCAGACAGACTGATAGAAAAGTATTTACTCTAATACTTTACAGAATCCATAGAACCAACTAAAAAAGTTGGGTGGAAAGAGGATTATGGTATGCAGTTGTTTTACATGGCTTGGACTGGCTTAGTTCCTGTGAAAGTATCTCCTCAATGCTTTGGGATACCAAGAAGTTTTGGACTATTTCATGCTCCCAAATAAATGCAAACCATTTGGGGAGGACCCTTACTGTTCCAACATGTCTACTGACTAGTATTTCAAGCAAGGTCCATAAAGCCATTAATGAGGAAGACCTTGACTGGCCAGCACAGAGTTCACCCTTGACTGGCCAGCCCAACAGTACACAGTAAAGACAGTGAACTAGACCTTCTAGTCCAACATCACAGATGGACTTCACAAATGCTCTGCTGAAAAAGTGATTAATAATTCCTTTTAAAACTCTTTAACTTGGAGTTAAAGAGTTTTAACTCTTGGAGCCTTCCAAGAAGAGTTGTAGTTTTTGATGCAGCAAAAGGATATGCCAACATGGTATGTCATTACATTGTGTGTGTACTGTAAAAGCAAACCTCACAATACTTTTGGTACGTGGTCACTGTTGACTGATTTTTTTTTACTGTTTCTGTAAAATTGAACCTTCTAAAGTTGCCCTAAGGAACATAATTCCCGAGGGCAACCTCAACATGTGATTGGCATGGTGGCTCAGTGGCTAGCAGTAAGCCCATGTATCTGCAGGGTCTATGGTTTGTATCTTGTCCTGTGCGCCATCTGTTTTTTTTACCCATATCTGCCTGCATTTCCTCCCATGCCTCAAAAACTTTCTAGTAGGTAATATGGCTATCCCCCCAAATTGTCCTTAGACTAATGTCAATGTTAGATTATGATTATGAGCTCCTTATAAGATGATTAACAATATGACTATGTACTCTGTAAAGCACTGCATTATATATCTGTTCTATATAATTATGAGCCAACAATATTGTATTTAAAAGGTTTTTTTCATGTTCCTAACTTTTAATGTTTTGTTCCTGGTGTACTTCATACCTTTCACAATTTAGTTACTCATCTCTGGCAATGGTCTAATCGTTTTCCATAATTTTTTTGAATGTTGCTGCAATAGGCTAAGCATTATTGTCTGGAAATTACTGGAAATTATACACAGTATCTACCAACTGCCATTTCCTTTATCTCATTCCAGTAACCTGTTTTCTAATCTTTGTGCCCAGTACCCTTCCTAACAAAAGGTTACATTCTGTACTATACATAGTATAGCATGTTGGTTCAGTGCTTAGCACTCTTAGCACTAGGAACCAATGTTCCAATCCTGGACTTCACTCCAGGGAAGCTCACAGGCAATTGCCATCTCTTTTTTGTTTTTGTTTTGCTCTTTATTAACACAATGGATTTCAAAGCATTTCAAAGTCTTTAAAGTGTACTTATTAAATATTTATTACATTTTTGTTTACCTTTTTATTGTTGGGCAATCATTCTGACATGTTCCTTTTAAAAGTAGCTCAAAAGCCGCAAGCCCTGATGTACTCTGTAAGCACTGCATATTATGCCAGTGCTATATAAATACAAATCAAAAATCATAATAATGAACCAAATCAATTGATAAAAGTAAACCACTATTAAAGAATATTGCATTTCTGTTCTCATATTATACCATATCTCAATTGCTTCATTATGTTTCTTTATGAAGGGGATGTAATGTATATCTGTTGTCTTTCCTTCCTGGCTGTTACATAATTGCTGTGTCATATGGCTTTATAGTTTGTTGTTGCATTGCTATAGCTACACGACTTAACATATGCCCTTTATAGATAACCTTAAGAATTCCACTTGTTAAACCCTGCATAAATATAACTAGCTCCAGTAAGATAATAACTAAGAAGACTTTGGACCATATTGTTCAATGCCCCAATACCATGTAGATATCATTTACTAAGTATCTGAAAAGTATCATTTTTAAAATATCCCATAGATTTATATCTGCAATTCTATCAGATTCTAGCCTGTGCATGATCCCTATGCTAAGCATACCTATATACTGCTGGAATCCTTTAAATCATTTAGTTGTGTTGAACCAAACAGCATAGAAACATGTTACCTGCAAAGCTGAAGAAGCATTAAATCTGAATGCACCTCAACATACCTTGCCACTGTAGCACAAAAGTGTCAAATTAATTCACATGGCTGCCTTACCCCAGAGCAGAGTATTACACTATTCAGTGCATAGCAAGGAATGTAAGCCTGGAACTGAGATGGAGGGTAAGTGGGACTGACTGGAGGGGTGGTGGAGACAGGGCAGCCAGGATTGGTAGGGCTTTAGGAATTTTGGGAGGAAGAGGAGGGAGTAGGGTGGTGTTATTAGGGAGCAGACAGGAAAGGGATGGCTTCTTTTGATCCAGGAATTCACCCACCCTCCCTCCCTAATTTTGAAAATTTTCTGGTGTTCTTAATTTCTTCTTTCTTTTAAGGTTTCTTCTTTTCACACCATGGGGGAACCCCGTCAGTGCCGAGGGAATGAAACCCTGTGGGTTCCAGTCACTAAATTCTGGTGTTTTGTTAATGTGGGGCTTAAGCCTAACCCAGTTTTGTGTTACTATGGTAACAAGTTAAATGTTTTTTAAGGTACCCACTGAGCTAATTTATGGAAGGGCTGGTTCAGTTGTTGGTAGTGGTAGTACTGGGTTTGAAGTCAGTGGCACTGTGAGTGGGACCCATATTTGTTAAGATGTTGCGGTTTATGATTGGTATTTAATACTTTTATGATCAAGTTGTGGCTTTTATCATATATATTTTCATAAAATATATCAATACAAAGATGTGGCATTGCATTTTTGTTTAGGTATGGTTAGGTTTGAAGGCGGACATAGTTGCCAAGGTCATCCCTCAGTAATGTGCATTGATTACATGCAAAAAATCTAGCTGAAAGTTAAAATTCTACTACTACATGGAGTATTAAAAAGGAGGACCTGTGAAGTCTTTTCAAATAATAACACATTTTAGAAAATAAATATTGAAGACTTCCTATATGTGGACAAGATGGAAACATTTCAAAATGTACTTATATCTGACAAAGAGTTAAAATCTGAACTGCAAGTTTAGCATGAATTTCCCAGTTGATGTGTACAAAGCTATCCTGTTTATATAATCCTAGGCATTAAACTATACTGGCCCCCTGCTAGTGTATTTTAATGCCAATGATTATATTATGTGAACTTTGTACACATGTAAGATCTCTTCTTTTTTCTTTTCAATTCAAAATGTTATTAAATCATTACAGAGAAACTAAAAAAAGACAAACAAAGATATTCCAAGGAGGATACAACCATTTAGTCCAGTGGTTCCCAAACTGGAGGGGGGGGGGCCCTGGGGGGCACGAAGGTATTCCAGTGGGGCCCAGGCCCTCATTCTTAACCTGTGTTTAAATAAAGAGGGGGGCTCGATAATATTCCTAAATAGAAAAAGGGGGCCCTGCGAGGAAAGTTTGGGAACCACTGATTTAGTCTATTATTGACATCAAGTAAATACAATAAAAAATAGTACCCCCTAAACATGCCCTTTTCTTCTATATAAATTGTATAATCCATGCCATGCAGACCATTGCTTTCTATATATTTCATATTGTTTCCTGAGTGTCCAGGTAAAATTCTTCATATGCATAGTTTCATTCATCCTTATTTATATTGACAAGTAAAACATACATTCTAACAACAGTTTCTGTATGTTGTAAGAAGGGTTTGATCCTTGATTTTCCTAAACTTTTATTCATATAGTTCAAATGAGTAGATTAATCGAGAATATTCAACTAATTTGGGGATATATACAGGGAGTGCAGAATTATTAGGCAAGTGGTATTTTTGAGGAATAATTTTATTATTGAACAACAACCATGTTCTCAATGAACCCAAAAAACTCATTAATATCAAAGCTGAATATTTTTGGAAGTAGTTTTTAGTTTAAACTATTACTGTGCATAATTATAAAGCAACTTAACAAAAAACAAATTTATACCCATTTCAATTATTTATTTTTACCAGTGAAA
>CM070035.1:102325324-102336921 GCA_036250615.1 Ptychadena robeensis | reverse complement strand
GAGGATGATGTGGTCAAAATACTCATTTGCCTAATAATTCTGCACTCCCTGTATTCAAGAAGCTGAAGAAGGTATAGTTGGAAGGTTGGAAGCCATTTGCACCTTTCTGTTTTTAGAATCAGTAATCAAACCCGAGACATGAGATGTAATGCTCTGGAAATAGCAGTTTGAGTGTCAATTGCATGTTGGGTTCAATGCTCAGTCAGCAATGTAGCTTCTCCATTTCTTCTTGGCGTGCAGACCTGAAGCCATACACCTGATACCACTGGGAGAACTCCCTGCTTATGTGACTTCATTTACTTTTACCTTGTCTGCATTCAAAAGACTGAGCACATTCCTGACTACTGTGTCTGTATACGTCACTGACATATAACTTTTTTTTTATGGAAGTTTGCATAATGTGGTCTTCTAGATTTCCATAGAAAACACTTATTGTATATTCATTTACGTAATGCAATCTGTACTTCAGTATTATTTTAAGGTCATTCAAAATCTTTGTATGTGTTATCTTCACAAAGGACCAGCCCCAGTCTAATGTAAACTAATATTTCCATAAAGAACATATACTAATTGTGAATGCATACAAGATATAGAAGTGTTACATTTCCAAACCATCCACCTTATTGTACTACAGCTTTCCTTTCCATATGCTTACTGCAGGATGACGCACTTGGAGACAAACATAACAGTACCTATGTATTCACTCAATAATAAATGTTTGAGCAGAACTCTAGCTGACAGATGGTAATTGACCTGTATCCGCTATTCCTGATGCAAGTCACTGGAGAAGTCATCACATGATAAATGGTATCTGTGTCACATACTTGTCTTTCTATGACTTTTCATAAAGGAGAACCAAGGTGCCCTCACATGCTATTCTTTTTGACAAAAGCACATCAATGTGCATCAATGAACCTGGGAATGCACTATACATAAATCGTGCAACCAAATCTTCTTCTACTTCTTTGAAAAAGCCCCAATTTTCAAGATTCAAGGGTTTTTACTTTATATAAGTCACAACAAGCAAAGGGCCACATGGTTTACATTGAACAGGCTTGGAACAGCACTTTACTTTGGCTGTGTGACAAAGTATATATACCAAACACGTAATGCTTTGGTCATCCTATGGCATAGAGGCCATGCAGCCCTATGGTCCAGGCCCAAATCTCAATTAGAGCACTATCTGCAAACAATTTGTATGTTCTGCCCGTGTCTGCATGGGTTTCATCCCATATTACATTCATACTTTATTTATTCATTGGATTCTCCCCAAAAAATTATCTAGACTGTGCTAGTTATATATGATTTAAATTGTGATAGTTTGATATGATTAGGGACATTAGATTGTGATCTCCTCTGAGGGCTAAAAATCATATTAGCTGCATCTTTGGTACCCGTGATGTGCATGCGACCCATCAAGGCATGATATTAAACTGTGGTAAACTAAATCTTAGCTAATAATGGGGTCTATGAATTTTACCATTTTTAAATGTACTTGTCTAGGAAGTAAAATTTAGCAATTAGATATAATGAGTGTTATCCCAAAACCCTTTAGTTTTAATTTCAGTCACCCATTTTCATTCATTAAACAGGGTTGTGGGAGTTGATAGTTGTGGGATTTACTAGTGTCAATAGAATGAAGGTGTAATACTTGCCATTTTAAGGTTTCTATTGTTAGGGTTGGGTTACAAATAGCACAATTTCACACCATTTTTTGAAGTGTAGCGTGACAGCTTTTGTAAAAGTATGGGCAGCACGGTGGCCCAGGGGGTTAGCACTCTGGCCATGCAGTGCTAGTGTCCTAGGTTAGAATCCTGGTCTGGGCATTATCTGCAACAAGTTTTCATGTTATCCCCATGTGTGGGTTTACTTTGTGTAGTCTGGTTTCCTCCCACACTTATAAACACAAATACATGATTAATTGGCTTTCCCCAAAAAGTATTTCCTGTTAATTACATATTACTTAAGGTCTCCTTACATGGGTTGATACCCGCTCAATTGATGAAAGATGGAGCGGGATGTGGTGATGTTATCGTGAGCTTTCGTTGATTGAGTGGTGAAAAGATCGAGTGGCACCACTTTGCACGATCGATGCCCGTTCAATGCTTTGGATGAGGACTCTGATCCCCATCTAAAGTAATGGCAACCAAACAAGGATTTAGCAACATGTTGATTTGCTGTTCAGGCAAGCTTTCTTCGAGCAGGATCGATTGATCTGGCTTGAAGACAGGCTGGACGCATATGATTTGGAATCGAACGGAAAAAACAATCCATGTATGAGGACCCTTGACTTTGGCACATGACTGTGTTAAGGACTTTAGACTGTGCCCTCCGCTGAGAGACAGTAATGATATGACGATTAAAGATCATCAAATTTTTTTTTTTTTAATTCGCCCATTTCAACGATTTTGACTACATTTCAAAGCCCCTGAACATTGTATCAATACCAAACTTGCTGGAGATGTAGAGAAGGGTTGGCGTATACTACAAAAAAGAAAATATGTCTCGCACACAAATAGTTTTTGCACAAATGAAGTTCAAGTCAAAATTCCGAAAATCTGAATTTTGACTTTATTTTTTAACTTAATTTATGCAAAAACGACATGTGCAACAGGAAAACTTTGTTTTTTCAAATGTCCCCACACCCCTTTTGTACATCTCCAGAAATTTTGGTGAGGATACCACGTTCAGGGGCTTTGCAATCAGCTCACAAAGTTAGCAGCTCTAAAAATGTAACCATCTCTAATGACGATAAATGTTCTGTAAAGTGCTGCGTAACATGTCTTCACTATATAAATATGGGCTAATAAAAATAATGGACCTGAGTCACACATAAAGTAGGATCAAATTCCATAAGAGATTTGATCCTGTAGTTAAGAACTTATAGAATATATAGAGAATGAGGTTGGACATGTTAACAAAACAGAATACCAGTTCATATTGAACTGGTTCAGCCAAAGGCAATGATGGATCCATATGAGGTGACTTTTCAGACCATGAGAAAGACTAAAATGTAACAAAATGTTACTAGTGCTCGAAGTGAACAGTACTTAATCGGATGAAGCGGAATTTCAAAAATTAAATCAAACACTTGCATCATAAATTATATCTGAAAACCCATACACTGTTTAATAGCTATAGATCCATAGGATCTAGGGTCCATAGGATGTTGTTCCAGAGCTGTGAAAGCTTTTTAGATGTTGTTTGGCAAACTCTTATCTGGCCTTCCTGTTTTTGAGGCTTACCAATGGTTTTCATCTTGTGGTGAACCCTCTGTATTCCCTCTGGTGAAGTCTACTCTTGATTGTTGACTTTGACACTCATACACCTACCTTCTGGAAAGTGTTATTGATCTGGCCAACTGTTGTAAAGGGTGAAGAATACTTCAGTCATCCACCACAGTTGATTTCGGTGGTCTTCTGGGTCTTTTGGTGTTGCTTAGTTCACTGGTGCATTCCTTCTTTTTAAGAATGTTCAAAACAGTAGTTTTGACCATGCCTCTCTGATGGGATTGTTTTGTTGTTTTAGCCTAATGATGGCTTGCTTCACTGATAGTGGCAGCTTTTTTAATCTCATCTTATAAGTTGAGAGCAACAGATTCCAAATGCAAATAGCACATTTGAAATGAATTCTGAACCTTTTATCTGCACATTGTAATTGGGATAATGAGAGAATATCACACACCTGGCCATGGAACAGCTGAGAAGGCAATTGTCCCATTACTTTTGGCCCCTTAACAAGTGGGAGGCTCATATGCAAACTGTTTTAATTACTACACCCTTCACCTGATTTGGATGTAAATTAAAGCTGACAGTCTGCAGTTAAAGCATATTGTGTTTTATTCCAAATCCACAAAGGTGGTATATAGAGCCAAAAATATTACAATTCTGTCAATGTCCAAATATTTATAAACCTGACTATAAGTTATGAGTGACTTATAGCTAAAACACAGCTATTTATTGTTTTGCTTCATATATTGAGGGACTAAAGTTGGAGTATATTCAACCCTCTGGGTGTTGGGGGAAGACCCATACATGCCGATGCTCCCGCCTGGAGAATCCGGCGGACAGGTGAGTCTCCCACTACTAACTCGGGCCAAACACCCAGGAGGTTAAGTAAAAATGAGCATATGTATGCTTGGGAATTAAATATGCAAATCTATTCTTGGCTTGTACAGTATAGCTCTAGTGTGTTTTTTCTGACTGCAGTCGCATGAGGTCAGAAGGGTAGCCTACATATCAAGGGTTTTTATGACAAGCTGACATTAAGCCCCCCACACACAGTTAATTTTTCGTTCGATAATCAAACGGCGTGTGCAATAATGATCATTCGGAAATCAAAACAGAAACCCCTTATTCAATCGATCCTGATCAAAGACATGTCAACAGAGAACCAACTTGTTTGAAAAAAGGTCGATCAAATAGGTATCCACGCATGCATGGGGCTTTAGGGACCGTTCAGTGTTCTTTTTAGTTTTAGTGTTTCAGTGTAGCAGGACTAGGTGGCATGAAAAAAATGCAAAAAAGTCAATACCTTCCCCATTGACATTAATGGGACCTTATGATGCGCCAGTATAAGTTGGCTTCACTACAAGTACGGGTAGAAAATTTCTTAATAAGGTCTAAACCAGCATAGTTCGGTTCACAACACACAGAATGCTATATGGGTGAGAAACACACAGAGCATTAAAATGTGTTTACAAGGCAAATATAAAAGTGCGTCATCAAGTATATTGTGGAAAGTAGAATTCTATGAATGAGGGAAAAATAAACTGAATTTGACAGCAAAGCACATAACACGAAAGATCCTTAGTTTAAAGTTATCTCTGGGTTTGTGAAAATAAATAGAATACTTTGTATTTTAGAGTTGGTCTGGAATCTAATTGAAAAAAAAATATCTATACATATACATATTTCATGTTACATCCTAAACATTTACATAAATGTATAAACTATTTTTACTACTTTCTCAATAATCTAGCAAATATTTGCAATGGTTTTTTTTTATTGCTCAGACATTGTAATTTATTGCAGTATTTGTAAGTACCTACTTCCCCTTCAACCATATTAAGCAATGAGGGAATAAGATATGTGACCCATATGACTGCTGGCTTGCAGAGAGCACTGAGTAGTAATGCAACAGCTTTTTAAAAAAGAGGATGGCAACAAACAGTATGTCAGTGAACTCTTTTTTTTTGGCAGCTATGATGTACATACAAGTGAGGTTTCGCTAATTTCTTTGCCACTGCAACTGGTTGGAATATGCCACTGCCACTGGTTGGAATATGCCACTGCCACTGGTTGGAAAATATTGGTTATGCTTATTTTAACTTGGAAATCAGTGGTTGCGAACAAGTATAGAGGTCAAGAGTTTAAAGTTGATTTCAACTTCCCATATTTACTTGCTGCAAGCCAATCACTCAATACTCTGCAATACTAGATAGCCAGACAAGCAGAATATACAGAAACAAATCACTAATGACACAATTTTGCCCAATTTCCCCAGTCCATAAAAATCATGTAATTAGTATGTGGAAGGGTGGATAAAGGCTAAAGGCCCCCATACACTTTACAATCTTACCATATAATTTCTGTACAACTTTTCTTCTACACAAACCATGGAATATGAGGACCTTTCTAAACCTTCCAATCACTATATTCTCTCAGGGAGGACCCGGCACTACATAGTTGTTGGTAGATCTAAAGGTAATTGTATGGAGTGGTCTAAAGGTGTATGGGGGGCTTTGCACATGCTTTCTTGCTATAAGGAAGACTATTATTTTAGGTGAGTAGTGTAAGCCATTATATTGCACAAAAAAATGTGGATGCATTGGGGTGTAATGCAATTCACTTGCAAGTCAGTAAAAAGTTGTGTTTAACAAAAAAATGTTAATCTTCTCATAGAACCTTTATCACGACAACAGTTTTCAGTGAATCTATCATGGTTGTTAGTATTCTTTAAGCCCCCCATACACCTTAAGATCTATCCAAATAAATCTCCATTAGATCTACCAACAACTGTGTAGTATAGTGGCCTCCCCGATAGAATACATAGTGATTGGAAGGATTAGAATGCTCCTCGTATTACATGGTTTTGGTAGAACAAAATTTGATTGTACAGAAATTGTATGGAAAGATTGTAAGGTGTATGGGGGCCTTTAGGGATCATTCACATGGTTGCAAAGTATAGTTTCCACCGAATACTTGCCTGGAAACCACCACTTTTTGGGAAACTTGGATATTTTGGATTACATGGGGCGGATGTTATTTGGAAAAATTTAAGGTAAATGGCTTTAAGATAGCTTTAGATTTGCTTATGAAATTTCTCTGAAATTGAATCATCAGTTGGTAGTTTTTCAACATTTTTGCACTAATTACTACGTTGTCCCTTTTCCCTTTTTTAATTCTTTGATTCCAGCTTTTATTTAGCTTGATCTTTGTGCAGTGTCATTTTACAAGTACCAATGCTAATTCTAATTTACTATCAATGTAATAATTAACCACCATAGAATGCAATATACAAGTTCTCACGCATCAAAGCATATGTAAATTCCAGAGAGATTTATATATTGAATAGCAGATTACCAATCCAAAAATGCTGGTGTTTTATTCTTTTTTTTCTTTAATTTCATCTTGCCTTAGAAAAGCTATGCTCACCCTACAGTATCAGTACAGTATGCAGAATCATTGGAACCACCTTTGGAAAGAACCATTACCAACCTGTAGAGAATATAGTATTAGATAAAAAAAAATACATTTAGATGGACTTTACATAAAAAAATATAAAAAGCTATAAAAGTTTTAGGCTTAGAGGGGGTTTCCACATGCGCCGAGCCCCCCTTTGCTAAGCGTAGCACATTCACTTACCTGCTCGGCAGATGCTGTGTCTTCACAGTGCCGAGCCGTTCCGCCGATGCAAGGCTGAACGTAGTGGAGTACGCTGAACCTCTGCATTGGCGGATGTCTGAGAACAGCATCCGCCGATAGTAAAGTCTATGTGCTCCATCGGGATCCCTGCCAAGCAATGCGCTTAATGTAGGGGGGCCCGACGTATAGTGGAAACACAGCCTTAGGTTCCACTATGGGTTGGCGCACCCATAGAAAATGAAAATATGTATACTTCACAAACGCATCCCTCAATGCATCCCTGACAGATCCCTAACACATACCTAACGCATGGGTTGCATTTATTGGATCCGTTAATGCAGAGTCGGTGCCAGAGCGCCAAGTGTGGGCGGACACGAGCGGCCAATCAGGGGGGCACACCCACAGCCCCGACAGATGGCCGCATCTGCAGCCAGCTCCAATCGAGCAGACATGCCGATCGTTAACACAGCGCATCCTTGACACATAGTGGAGCCTAAGGCTATGGGTTGTTAGTAGCTGAATGGTCAACAGGTTTCCAGATTCTGGTATAGCAAATTGCTGAACAATATGAAAGGCATTGGTTGAGCTCCTGCTGTTGGCTGGTTGACCAGATGAATGATACATATCTTATATGTAATTTTCAAATTGTGCTGATAGTGTAAAGTTATTCTGTTATGACAGATCACTTCTGATTGTTAGGTCCATGATTGTTGTGCCAACGCTTCAGTTTCCATGCCTGGTACCACAAATTTTACCACACTTTTTTGAGATATATTTTTCATTTACAACAAACAAAATCTTGTTTCTTTTTTTTGTTCTGTACAAACAGAACTTACACAATGTGGTATTTCTTTTTATTTTATTTTATGTTTATAACTAGAGTTCTTTTTCTCTGTTTTCCAAGATAGAGATATCTTATACATTGTTTTATTGTTTGCATGATTTAAAATGGATGAACACTAAGAAAACTAGGTCACACATTGCTTAGCATTACAAAAAGACAGGTTCAAAAGCATCTGCATACAATATCATTCGGACATGTTTTCACAATGATATCTACATTTCATGTATACTTGTAGTTAGTTATTGTATTTTTAGTCTAAAAGATACACTTTTTTCCCATTAAAATCAATAGGCAAATGTCTGTGAATCTTATGGTCCAAATATGTAAAAGAGGGAGACCTTAGCTGTATTAGCACTAGCAGTAACCCTTCTCTGAACCCACTGACCAACCAGCTGGGTGAATTGAGGCTATTTAGATAGAATACAATGTGTATTTACATTAATATTCTTCATTGCAATGAAAAAATTATGTGACACAGACTAATTTAAATAGCTGCTCATGGGTAAGTTGTTAGTGCAAGATTGTAAAAGCGTGACTCAGAGAATGAGTACTGCTAGTGTATAGTCACAAGCTAAAGTTTTATCCCTGCACATTATGCTGGAATCAAGCTCTGCCCCCTGGCACTGGCTTTTTGGCTGGTGAATACAGACTGAATACTGCATGGTCCAGACCTGGCTACTTTGCTGGAACATGCTATATATTCACTTTAAATAATAATGGCCATGTTTCTGACTAAAGGGGTGCCTTTTATGGTCTGGTTCATCTTATAGTGAAAAAAATACCGTAGTTAATTAAAAAAAGCATAATTACAATTGTTTTGTATAACTTTTATATAAATTGGTTACATTTGTAGCTTGGTACCACAACCCATGTCTAACTCGGTGCAGCTAAGACTATTTAATTGACAAGAAATATATTTGATAAAAAGAGCATTGAGATAAAATGTTAAAAAGTTACTATTTTTTTTTCAGGGGATGAAAGAATGCAAACAGGAGGTGGTGAGTCCCTCAGAAGAAAAAGTATTTTGGAACAGCAATGAATCAGGTAAAACATATAAATGGTTTGTTAGACAAAACATTATAAATCAAACTCAATACTATAGTATTTATTGATCAGTGAAGCTCTGATCTCTCTTACATGCAGAACACAGTGAAAGACAGCAGACAGGACCTAGTACACACCCTATTATAACTCTCCCCTGGCATGAACTAAAAGTTCATGGAAAGTTGTTCACTCATTTGAACTTTTCTGACCTACGTATGTACCGGTACATAATTGTTCTCTGAACCTCATTGGTTGCTCTCTGCTTGGCATTTTCTAAACTTACACACATAGGCTAACATTTCTACCTGCCCTTTAGTTATTCCATATGAATATTATTGTTGAGGCAAGCAATATGGGCTAAATAGAGTTCACAGAACCCAACTTTTCCACTATGTGTTCATGACCGTTTTAAAATCCATTAAACACATTGAAAGCAGTTGTAATAAGTAGCAGTGAAAATACTTCTAAAAGGCCTCTATATAGAAATGGTAGCTTACGTTCGGAAATGCCCATTTAGTTTGATACAACATTTCTCCAAATCGTATCTCCCCTACAGTTTAAGACCCTCATTCACCTTTAGATCACTCCATACAATTTTCTTTAGATCTACCAACAACTAGTGCCGGTCCTCCCTGATAGAATACATAGTGATTGATTGGTTTAAAAAGGTCCTCAAATTACATGGGTTTGGTAGAAGAAACTGTACAGACATTGTATGGTAAGATTGTAAGCTGTATGGGGGCCTTTACTCTGTCTACTCTAACTCACTTTGGTATGGCATGGGACTAATAACATGTTCAAAATCAAAAGAGAAGTTCCTCAAATAGTACAAATCAAATTCGATCTGTTGTAAATCAACTCATTTAAATTTTGCAAATATATATCAGTATTTTAAAACAAGAATCTACAGTATTTCAAAAAAAGACCAGCCCATACAAAAGAGAGGGCTCTGAAATATTTCTAAAGGGGTAAAAAGGCCTTGCCTGCAATCATTCTACAGTGGACAGAAGGATTTTAAAACTAATGTACCGTGAAATGAACTTTCATGAACAATAGAGACCAGGATTAAAATATCAGGCTTGAAAAATGAAAGGCAATGAATAAAAATGTGGTAAATGGAGACTTTGCCTGCTAGGTATTAAGAAGCTTTGTGTCACTGAGTTTTATGTTAGATAAATAATTATAGACTGCAATGAGAATCACCTGCACTTTTCAATAAGAAGGCTTCTGGGCTAGGATTCCTTTCTAACGTTTCAATGTCTAGTGTTAAGAGCATACAAAAAAGGACTGGAGGAAGGACCAGGTGGGATCTGCTTGACAGTTAGATCCAATGATATTGAAATGGAATGCAACAGGAATGGTAAAATGATGTCTGCTTCTAGCATTGCAACCAGTTTTTAACCCCGCACCCCAACGCTCTATGCGCTTAGCACACCAGAGCCCCAACGTGTGTTGAACTCTGACCCCTGCACTTTTTGTCATTTCTGTCCATGCACATTGATCATTGGCCACTTTTGACACTCTCTTCATTAGCCACTTTGGACTCTTGCGCTCTGTGCATTACATAGCTTGAGACTTGGAATTTTGTGAGTATCCCCCTGCCTTGTGTGTTACATACATCTTAGCCCCATGTTTTGTGTGCTAGCCATTCCTGACCACTGCACTACTACTGCCAATGATTATTGTTCAGTTGGTTGTCAGTTTTTTTACACAAAGTAAATGTGAACCTTTAGAAAAGTCTTCAGGTTCCATACATCAGCCAGGTAACTAGCATAAGTAGAAGGAATCAGAAGATGGAAATAGGAGCGTGAGTTTCCTTTAAATGTATTTATCTCATAATGTTTTTTAGTTGGAAGTAATGAAATGTGTATGGTTCAGCAACGCTGGATGACTTTGCTCACAGGTGCTGGGTTACAATTGTTTTTGCCAGCTTGTGTAGCTGAGTAGGTGGTACTGCTTTTTGTGATGACAGTAATAGCCAAGCCAGAGCCTTCCTGGTGCTTGATTACAGTAACTGTGCTGCTCTGTTCTCTTGGAAGAAAACAGGAGCAGAGCACACTTTATTAAGACACAGTGGGACTAAAATGTGTGCACGAGTATGCAGATTTATTTTCTTTTCTTTTGTGGGACTTTGCATTGGAACAGTTCAGCAGTGTAAAAGTGATAGTAAAAGATACATATGCAAATAAACCTAAGAAAAAAATAAAAAAAATAATTTAGTTTCATTGCCATGGTTAGCAAATAAATTTTGGTAAGTTTATTGAATTTTACAATATTTTGGAAATGTAAAGTTAAAACGGGTTACAAAATACTTTTCCTTTGCAAAAATAGTATGCATTATGAAAGTTCATCTTAACCCACCATCACTGTGCTGTATCTATGACGGAGTAATGTAGCCACCATTGCAAAGCAACTCCGTCTGAGCTTTTATACTTTATATTTTTTTTAATACCTTGGAATAAATCCTAAAAACTACTTACTTTACTTACTTTAAAATCTCATCAGTATTTCAGTGTGTCTGTACTGTACTAATTCATAAGTGATATCCACTTGGCATTCAAAGAGTTACAATGGCTTATATACATAACAAACAAGTATGGCATTATGACCTAGTTCTGACTTCAGTTTCTACATGCTTGTACTGGGATGTGAAGATTTTAGTGGATCCAAACACTTGTGAAGTTCAATATATGAGACGGAGATTTTCCAGAAGGAACCATTCAATATACAGTATTAGATAGTTTGTGCTTATACCTTTTTCTTACCTCAGTGTATAGACCAAGGGGAAAAGGATTATAATTGGAATGGGTACCCTCATACCCTGGGACTGTAATAGGAGCAGG
>CM070035.1:102290875-102316424 GCA_036250615.1 Ptychadena robeensis | reverse complement strand
CATCACCCCGGATTCCCAGCAGCACACTCCCCCGCCAAATCGAGGCCGCGGCTGCGGCCTACACTGGGCGCCAACCGGACTACCACCCTGAGACGTTGGCTGCTGGACCCCAAACGGACAACGGACGCCCCCAGATCTCCCTCCAAAAGGACAGTGAACCGCCGCTCTCCTCCCCCGTCCGCGCAACACTTTTAAAGGTCAGGCAAATTTAGGCCCGGCTTGGGCCTATAGCGCAGCGGGAAGCTGATGCTCATCTCTCAAATCAGCCCCCACTCCAGTACTGGGTACCCCACTGTGCCCACACACACCACTGGTCCCCAGCCAGCTGACTATTTTATGGCCCTACTCTGCTGTCCATCTCAAGCAGGGACCTTAATTGAGGATGGCGCCTTCGGCCTACCCAGCCTGAGATCTTGATGCAGCTACCTTAAGCCATACACCCAGCTGGTCCCCTAGGCACAATTGACTTAACAATCACAATTGACTCCTATAACTGGTGAACCTCTCCTGTGTAGAACATATCATTGTATTGCTGGTGAACCTGCTCCATACCTCCTAGCAGCCGTGTGCATAGACTCACTCCTAGTGCACCTCTCATCCAGCTGCCCTACTCAGAACACTGACTTCTTCTCCCGCAGCCCTCCATGAGTCCACCTTTACCTGGTCTCCTTAGAGCTGGTGGGGACTTGGTGAAGCCTCCCTAGGGTAGTGGGGTCTCCGGTTGGGGTTCAAATCCTATTGTACAGGGGTTTATAGCTGAAGAGGCAGCGGAGCCAGTGTAATGTGCTGCTTCTCTTCAGCCTGCCAGGCCCCACACCCTTCATGAAACATAATCAGGAGACAAATCATTTGAGACTGGTAGAGATCCTTCCTATTTAAATAACTTTACAAGTCATTGCTACCACATTTGGTCACCCTAGAGCTCTCTTAAAATTACTCCAGTTTGTGTTTGATACTTGTTGCAGAAAGATCCAAAAGATCACAGAAAAAAAAAAATTATAAAAAGTTTAAAGGGTATGGACATTACCAACATAAGATAATGCTGAAAAAAAATAAAAATTCCATTATCCATAAACAAATGTCAACAGTATAATCAAACGGCAATAAAGTATCACAGACGTGTACAAACATGTGAGGGCATTAAAATGGCATGTAACAATACTTGATAACAACCAGTAAAAAGAGAGATAATTAAAGGGGATGCAGAGTGTATCAGGTTGTTACAGTACCATAACAGTAGAATGTTGTGGGTCCACAGCCATTTGTTAGCAATCAGTATATAAGAGAAACAAGGGCAGCCGTGGCATTTCCAATTACTCATGTACTTACGTAAATCCTGATTAATTTTCTGTACAGGCCTTGGACTTTGCTTAGTGCAAAGATCAAGTGAGGATTTCAAAGAAACAATGGACTTGGTTATACTAACTGTAATGCTCCATAAGCTATTATATGAAGTCTACCAACCTAGTTGGCAAACGCAAGTAATACAAAGGTGAGGTTGAAATAACGCTATTATCTATCGCAAAGTGCCTCACCCTTAAGAATATTCCATATTTACACATTTTGAATCCTCATCATGTTCCTATATTTTAATACTGCTCAGAGCCTTTTAGATTTGTATCTAGATATTCCACATTTATAACTGGCTATTTTTTTTGTTTGTTTTTTTGCAATAATATGTGATGGTACCTATAATTTGCAAGCACAGAAAAACAAGTCATAATAATAAAAATATGCATTTAATAAGTGTAACACAAATAAACAATGTTGAGGTAAGACGATCACTTAACGAGGGGTACTTTCCGGCTTGTTGGCGGTCGGGTTCAACCCCGGAAAGCTCCTCACCACAGCTGTTCCGGCACCTGCACACAGAAATGCATTCCGAAATGTCCCCATGTGATCAATATCGGGCGACCGCCCGATAACCAACTGGGGGACACCTAATTCTTTCGGGCTGCTGTGCTTTTTAGACATCCGGGCGCTGGAAATGCAATGTTCCCAGATATCTATATGAATGGTACATTAGAGAGGTCATGTTAATGTGCATCTAAACCCAAGAACAAAACAAATGTACCAACAAATGTATTTAAAATGTTATGTAATCATTGCAGCCCCCCCCCCCCCCCCATAAGTGGTAAATGGTTTGTCTCAGCCCCCTTACTAACACCTTTGCTCAGTCTGTCAAAATAGCTCATAAAATAAGACTGGGGAGTCCAAAAAACAAAACCTACTATGTGAATGGTACTGTCATACTGTATCATACATATATATATATATTAATTTTATGTTCTTTAAGTAGCAGATGATTAAGTGAACGGTAAACTGTAAAGGATTTATTTTCAGTGTTAGGCTAGGGGACACATTCAGAATGTTTGCCCTGTAGTAAAGCAAAACTAGGGTGACATGTAGAGAGCAACAATTGTTTGATTAAAGAACACTAGTTTGATTCATTGGAATGCAATAAGCATTAAGGCTTGAATATAGAAGCTTCTGGAACAACGTTATATCACTTTGTCCTATTTTTGGTTTGAACTTGGTTAGTTGGGCATTAACCTGATGTAGCATTAAGGACTTCAGAGCTATTTATGTTAAACCTGGAAGGCAATGAATATAGCACATGTTAAAGCCTGCATTGCCATGCATTGTGACATCTGTTAAGCTAATCTGCTAAGGAATCCGATTTGATATGCCTCAATAGGCCAAAGCAAGGTATTAAAGTTCAGAATGCAAGACTTTTTCCCAAGCACTGAGGCTCAGCACGGTAGCAAATTCTATAGAAAACAGTGGAGCTGATTTGTGAAACAATATCTACATTGGGTACACACATATGCAGGATAAGCCAGATATCATAATCTATATATGAATACTGAGAAAAAAGCAGACTAGAAGACGGACAAAATCACCTGAAAGGTGACACAGGCAGCTTCTATGTGGTACCAAAAATAGGATCTATTATCTTCACTATAAAGTTGTGAATACACAGGTAAATTTTTTTCCCAGATTTCTGCACTGAGCTGTACAGAAATCTGGGAAAAAATCTATCCGTATATGCTGTTTTTCGAGCAAGTTCAATAGATCTCGCTTGGCCAAAAAGGTTAACAACATGTTGGTAAACCTTGTTCAGCTCTGCTGTCTCTCCAGCTCAAAGCTGGATGCTTTGCATGGAGACCCCGCGATTTCCATGCAAAGCAACGGACATTGACTGTGACTTACGGTCATGTCCCATATTCCTGTTTTCAAGCAGGATTGATTGGTCCCGCTCGAAAACTGGGATGACCACATATGATATGGGCCAGATAGATGGCCGTGAGTGCGCACAGCCCTCAAATCGATCTGGCCCATATCTACATGGGTGTACCCAGCTTCAGTGAGTGGATTGCCAGCCATTGTTCAATCAGCATTCATTATAACAACATGCCAGTACCGCTGTTTTATGATGTTTGTAAGAACAATCAAGCTAATGTTTAATTTTCCATTGATAATGTGATAAAACATTGATTGAAAATGCTCTCCTTATAATATGTTTGCATTAGATATTTTTTTTAAATAAAATCTCATGTTGAATCTTTTGAGGTTGTGCAGTGTTGCCTTTTCTAAACCTGCTCTGAATATAATTAATCAAGAGTGAAAATTATTTAGGGAAAGGTATTGGTAGACAGATTTGTCAATGCAGGAAAAACTTGCAGCAGTGATTTTGCCATACACATTATGGGCTTGTCAACTGCATCTATCACTGTGAAAAAAGACCCAGACATGACAAGACATTCAAGTCCCGCTTTGTTTTGAACGCACGGTACAGTGTTGTCATGCGGTTAAGCAACCATGATATTTAAACATCATGAATGTGGGATAGCTGTGCCCAAAACGCCAGGTTTCCCCACAGTTATTCTTTTTAAATAAAAAAGGCATGTTACTTATGCAGTGTTAATGCACCCTTAACCATTTGGAACCCTCCTGCATAATGAGGTCAATTAGTGGGTATGTGTCATGTCTGCGACGCAGGGAGAAAAAGATCCAGTGGAAAGAACCCCTCAGGAAGCATTATTTGAACAGGGTAAGGCTTATTATTGTACACAGTACAATATGTATACAGGCTCATAATGAACTCCATTTTACAGCCCAAGTAACCTTTTTTTTTGCTACATAGGGTTGACAGATATTGTTAGTTCCTACTGGTTACCAAACCTGTATTAATATGACACACTCCAAATAATCAGAAGAAAGGCAAAAATAAAGAATTTGGGGTAAATACATGTCACAACACAAAATTTATAGTTCTCTAGTCTGTGGTACTGGGTTGGCTAGTGCATATACACATCAAATTAACATATAAGTATTGATAAAAACCTAATTTTACATCTTAAATATTTTGTTTTTAAATAAACTTTAAAAGTTGATTTGAATATGTTTCTATCTGCAGCTCTAATTAAACTAATACTATGGTTGTTCAGACACTTCCTGATATAGGGCGCCAACCATTTAGTGGGCAACTCTGTAAGTTAATATACAGAAATATTTTGCTATAAATAAAGCTGGCCATGCAGGGTGTTTAGGGCAGGAACATACTGTATATTGTTTTTCACCAATAAAGCCACTTTTTAGAACCTAGAGACACACTAATAGAGACTAAAATTGGAAAAAATTTTATTCGATCAACTTAAAATATCAAAGTATTAAAGTCCATTGTACTACATTTCAATAATTTTTTTTATCACTGCACAGTGTGAACAATTCCATGCCAATCGATTCCTTTCCTAATGCTTCATAGAACAATTGTATACAAATCTATCCAAATACCTAGAAAACTCATCAGATACTCAATCGTGTCTCCAGGCTCTGAGAAGTGGCTCTACTAGTAAATATCAACATGTAGCTGATAGTCTTCTGTCAGGGGCCTACTGCTTCAGGAAGGTCAGGGTTACTGTCTTCAGTCTCCTTGTGACAGGACATATAGCAAGCACCCAAAGCACTTTTTTTGCACCAAGTGTTCCTTGAGGTGGAAACTTTCAATAATATACAAATTGAACAAAAGTGGATACATGTATGACTAAGTTTAGACTCTATTTTAGTATAATGACAATAACATTATCGGAGCATGTGAAAGTAATGAAAATAGGAGTGCTGACAGTATATGTAATGTAATGTAAGCTGCCATGTTGTCATATGTCAGTGAGACATGCCCAAACAGCTGCTACAAGGTTGAATAGATACCTGAGCAAGAGATAATTAGCTTCATGAGTGAGATAAGAGAAGGTGACCTCAGAGGAAGTTTTAGTGTTATGATCTCAGTGTATCATTGAGAAAGTATTCATAAACAATATATAATCGGTATATAATCTCATGCTAGAAATTTCACTTCACGTAAAGTGTATATAATCAATGTCATACATGGGCCGATTTCTCATTCGTTTCTTGCTTGATTGATTGTCGCGTGTGTGCACGTTGATCGATCAATAAAGAATTGTTTACCTTCCACCTTGAACGATCAATCAAAATGTTGTTGAAATCGACAGGAGAATCGATCGCACAGGAATCCGACATGTCGTTTTTTTGGGATCGATCGTTCACCTTCAAAGTACTATGGTGGTGGCCATCGATCGACTCATGCCATTTTTAATATGACAATGACATAATTTTTGATCCAGAACATTCTAGAAAATCGATATGGGAAAGTTGGATCTTCCAAAAATCGTCCCGTGTATGGGGACCATTATTCATTTTAGATATTGGTCTGTTAAATATTATACACTCAATTAGCAGACAAAAAGATTACCTGTTGCTCTTGTCAAAAGTTCAAAGATATCCTGAGTCCTATGCAAACTTCCTGTATTATCTCAAGGAGCCTAATTAGCGCTTACTGTCTTATCTTGGGACTACAGGACAATTAGTCTCAGGGTCTATTCACACTTGTGGCAACACCCAGTAAAAAGTACTTTCATGTACTGTCTCTGTCTGATGGCAATGCTGTTCACAGTAGAAGAAAGAATGTCATGTGCATTTTGCAGTAAAATTGGCATCCCATTCATATTTAGGTTCCTGGTTTCTCATTCAGGTTAATCAGGAGGGGTTAAAATGGTCAGATCATCAGTACATTTGGTTGTTATATAAGGGTTTAGGATTGATCAACAAAAACACGGTATACACTAACGATTGTAACTTATCTAGTATCTGTATCTAGTCTGCCAATACCTCACACCAGTTTTGAGAAATCAAGCATTTGATCAGTTTGTATCATGAGTAGCTCATGGCAGTGGCACTAAAAAATGCCCAATGTGGTCATAGTGGGGAAGACTGGCTTTGATAACAAACAAACAAAAAATGGGAGGATGAGGACCGTTCAGAGATTTTCCACAAAACCTGGGGTCCCTGGCTTGGGTTTCAGACCACCTAGGTTCCAATCCTTGTTCTCTACCTTGGTCGGTGGAGGCGGGAACACCTCCCCTAGTTCCTCTACCACTTAGTGTATTCTCTACTCTTTGTTTCCCTCTTCTTTCTTCTTTTCTACTTCTTTTCCTCTTCCCCCTTTTTTGGTTTTGTATCTGTGTTTGTACCTGTCTACCCTGTTCTCCTGTTATTGCTTTTTACTTACCTCATTTCTTTCCTTCCAATTGTGGGAGGCTGCAGCCTCTGGGGCGGTTGTCTCGTAGAGTTTATAAGTTTGTTAAGTACCTTAGTGTAGTCGCTGATCCTTGCCCTACTTGAATCTTACTAGCCTTCCTAGTTTATTTGCAATATGATCAGGATTGTGATTTTTGACCTTTTTATTTTAGATGATTCCTGTTTGTTTGTCCCGTATTGTTACACGGGTATGTTTTTGTATGGTGTAAAATGTTTTTTTTTTATTCTTAATAAAACTTTATTATACAAAAAAAAATTGTTGTGTAAGAAAAGTTTTTAGCCCATTCAGCAAATTTCGTGACATATTAAAACCTACAGATGAGGTTATATATCATAACAAACAATTTACTCATGTGCAAATGTACTCATAAAATCACACGATAAAATGTATGAGGCCAGAAGCACCACACCCAATCTATGAGTTAGTAGGGTGACATAAGGTTTTTTATATAGATCTATACAATGAGTGATATGTGATGTCATACCTTACCTAAGCACAAACATCTGTAAAAAATGATCACTGTAAAAATAATATATATTTCTGCGTGTGTACAAACGACTATATACTAAGGAGCAGTATGTTGTTCTAAGACTTCTTATCCCATAGCAAACAATACATGAAACCTAGTATGGTGCGCAATAGTGCTAAATCATCTAGTCAGTGTACCTCAATAAATTTGTGCATACTGGTATGTAAGTAAACCATTTCACATTAATGGGCTACAAGCAAGTGCCCCTGAGACTCCTTATCCCGTTTATCCAACGTATGTTCATGATTTTCATGTACAGAATTGCAACAATACATTACAAAATCACCTCCTATCCACATCCCTGCCTCCCCCTGGCAAACATCTCCACTCCGGGAAGAGAGGGGGGGGGTGAGTCTCCTCTACTCTCTCCCCAGCTGAGCACGCATTGAGGGGAGAAGACATTGGGCATCGGAAAAACATTTCTGGTGCCCACATGCCGCCCTGGGCAACCGCCCAGGTTGCCCATGCCTAAAACCGCGACTGATTGCGGCCATCCTGTGCAAGAAGAAAGCTCGATCAAACAGGGAACCAACATGTTGGTAAATCCCTGTTCTATTGCCATTACTTTGGAAGGGAATCAAGGTTCCTCATACAAAGTAATGAATGGGATTGATTGCGCAAAGTGGTGTGCACCAATTGTCCATTCAATCAGCGAAAACTTGAGTGCAGCATCATTGTGATGTCACCACGTCAATCATTCATGGATCGAGCAGGTATCAACCCTTGTATCTGAAACCTTATAAATCAGGGCTACTCAAATATAAATTTGAACGGTCCACTTACCAAATTTCCATTCATTCTGAGGTCCGGAGTTTGGAATTTTACCGTGCACTGCCGGCGGATCGGCAAATATCACAGCGCTGACCCGGTCCGCCGGACAGAAGCCTGACGTAGTACATTTATATAAATATTCTCCCTATACAGGAGGAAATATTGATATTAATTCAAGCTTTATAATTCTGTGCAGGGCCGCCATCAGAGATTTTGGGGCCCCGTACTAGGTAATTTTTCAGGGTCCCTTACCACTAGCACTCCCTTTCCCCCCAGCCTGAGGCCTCCAGAAAATGCCTATCTAGGGGTGCACTTAAATTTTAAGTGCGCTCTTCAGATGAGTACCACCTCCCTCACTGTCCTCTGCGTCAGCCACTTACTCTGCTGCAGATGAACCTCCCTGTTCCTAATTGAGCCTCCGATTAGCTGTCTCCATCCACAGGTCACCAGCTGGCTTTGGGTCAAATGTAACATCCAGTAATGTTTAAACCCCCAGATCTCATACCTCAGTAGTCAGATTTTACTCTTAGGCCCGTTTAACTCCACATCCGCTGGCTTCCGTCAAGCCTCCACCAGCCCCTGGACCAGCGCTCTGACGGGCTGTGGAGCACATAGACTTTACCTGCTTGGTGGATGCAGCCGATGCAGAGGTTCAACGTACTCCACTATGTTCAGCCCTGCATCAGCAAAAGGCTTAGTGCTGTGTGAATGCTGGACTTTTAGCTAAAATTAACTCATAAGTGTTGTAGCTAGAAGGGGTGAAACTCGGGGTGTGAGTAGTTATAGGGGAGCATTACTGATCCTAACAGTTTGATGATTATTCTATGAATGGTTTTCGTGCTATGAATGCTCAAAGTCACACAGGTTTATTTAGCTTTCTACAGCACAATGGAGAGGGTGTGTCCTGTCCTGCGTTTTGATTGGCTGGGGAGGGTGTATTTGTGGGAGGAGCTACAGGAAGCATTATCTGACAGAACACAGAATCTGCTGCCTGTCACGCTCACATCGGGGAGGAGGAGAAGGGGGGGCCGAGGCTGGATGGGCATTAGCTCCTCTCCTTCGCTACGAGAGTATGGAGGGGAGGAATGAGCCGCTGGTCCACATGTGACCCTATTTGGGTCCGGGTGCAGACCAGGGTCCGCCTATTGAGAACCCCGGTAATAAATGTTACTCCTGTCTCTAATCTTCTGAAAATGTTATTTATAGCCATCACCCTTATAATCTTTCCTTATATTGCTTTAGGTATCATTTTTCTTATTTTTATGTTTAATCTTAGTACTAATAAACGGATGCTATGTGACGTATCCATTTGAAATAGCCAGTCATCCTAAAGGAAAGAGATTTTTTCTACAGTTTCTCTCGCCAAATGACATGAAATGAACGCCACCTAATTTTCTAAACTCATTTAGCATGCATTTTAATAAGTAACCCTCTTTTTATATATATCAACCCTGTGTGTGTTTGAATTTTCCTTTAATTCCACATTTACTTTTATTTGTTGCAATCTTTCTTAAGAATGTAATGGTTATTTCCAGTTAGTCAGAGTGACAAACAAGACCTTGCCCTTGTTGCACAGTTCATTCTGAGGATACTGAAAGGAGGAAGCAAAAAATAAATGGAAAATTTCTGCTATCATTTAAAGCTAGCCATACATGTGCCGATTCCATGGACGATCGATTACCCATCCGATCGATGCCGCAGGGTATCGGATGTCCGATCGATCGACCAATTAAGCCTGTCCCTACCACCTTGGGCCACCGATTCCTGTACGATTCCGTGCCCGATCGATCACTTCACAAATGGCAACTCCCCCTGATGTGTGCTGAATCGGATCAGAAAGACCAGCAAGTTGGTTCTCTGGCAGATCCGATTCTGGGCCCCATATTGATCGGCCGTGATCGATTGGTCAAGGTGGGCTTCACGCGATTCCCAGACGATCGATTGGCGTGCACGTGCCCGGAATCGATCGGCCTGGAATCGTGTGGGAATCGGACCCGTGTATGGCGACCTTAACAACTGTTTACCACTTTTTGTTTGCTATTTCCAATAAACATGATGCATCCCACAAGGTAAACACACATGAAACGTTTAAGGCTAGGACTACACTACATTTTTTTCCCCCATGGTCGCGGCCTAGTGCAGACACCCCTGCATTCCCCTACAGGAAATTACATGCCAGTCTATACTGGTGCATCATGACCAGCTTTAGGAGGCATCGCAGCAGCCGGGAGCGGCGTTGTAGTTCTGTGTGCATCATGCAGGTGCACCAGAGTCACCTAACAATTGGCACATTATGTAAAGTAAAGGGTGCAGTTTTGCCGACACGGTGAATATTGCACCTAAACAGAAGCAATAAGCCCCCCATACAGGTTTAGATTGTGACCCGGGTAATATCGGTCACAATCGGCCCGGGCACCATTTGTGTGCCAGCGATGTCCATCGGCAGACAGCATCTAGGGACGCAGGCTGTGAGAACAGTTAGTCTAGCACGAAGGGAGAGGGAGGAGCTGCTAGCACCCTCCTCCTTTCCCCCTCAGAAGCAGACAGGCTGTTTGTAAGATCCCTCGGAGCTGAGAAGACATACCCATAATTAAGACGGGGACACGGGGACACTCTTTAAGCTTAAGACGGCACCCGATTTATTGTCCGACCGCCGTGAGTGCGCATCTAGACAAATCCAGAAATTAACATATCAAATGGCTTAGAATGGGTTATTCAATATTTCCATTTGTCTGCAATGCTTTTCATTCATCTAGGTACTGGCCTAACAAGTAGTAGTTCTAAAATGCTGTAATTTTAAAGTTCATCCAAGCTTGATTTTTTTTTTGATCATCCAACATAGATTAACAAGTACAGCTGAATATGGGACCTGAAATATTCTTAATTCCCTAAAGGTCTGACTCTGCTGAAATACTTGGGTTTGTGCATCTAGTGCTGCAATTATTATTATTATTAGTAGTTCCTGGTATCTCTGTAGAATTCCATTGAAATAAATGTAATTATTTAAAAGCATGTTATATATCTTATTTTGTGGCTGCTGTTTTGGTGGCCACCTCTGATGACAATTTTCCAATTCTTCATTCAAAACAGATAAAAGGTGCCCGCAAACATCAAAATAATAAAAAAAAACAAATAGCAACAAGAAACAGTTGAGGTAAAAAAGAACAAATGTTCAAAATGTAATGCCATAAAAAAGATATTTCAAAAGAATGTATATTGTATAAAAACAAATCAAGGTACAGCCAAATTCAGGTTTTCCCCAATTTTATTTCGTACAAAAAAAATTTCAACAATAAAAATAAAGATTGAAAAGAAGAAAGAAAATACACAAATAGACACTGACCTAACAAGAGCAAGGAGGGGATAAATAACCTAAAAGGCAGGGGGGGGGGGGTGTGGTAGTTCTATCACCGCTATTACCGCTTTATCAATTACCTGTAATAGTTTCAGAAACAGAATCCATCCAGTAAACCCAGGTTTTCAGAAATCGTCTTATTTACATTTGATAGATGTATAATTAAATAGATAATAAAGTAATCAAGAGGGGATAGATTTGCTTCCACATTCCACATTCCACAGGGATTAATGATGATTTCTGTACTTATGGACTGCCAAAGAGGTCATTTGTATCATATATGCATTGAGTTCTCTTTAAGTGCAATCCCCATTTATTCCAAGCTCACTTATCCAGGCCTAGTATAGCTTGGGTCTTTAAAAATATAACTTTTTATACTTTTATATACTTATAGTTATAGGACAACGGCCCCTTTTTCTTCACTGTGTTTATAATACTGACAGCTCATATTGCCTAACAGAAGCCAATCAAAGTATATTTTCCACACAACTAATCAAGCCAACACTCCCATTATTCATCTGCTATGATTGTCAAAAGAAGCCTTATAATCATAGTCTATCATGTACTGGCCATCTGTAAGAGCCTATGTGTAACCCATTTCTTTTGACGCACACCCTATGCTTGTGTATGGCGCTAGTTATATTTATCTGATAAAAATGAGTCACATTGCCATATATGGATTATAGCAGCTTCAAGCAGCAGATGGATCATCAGAAGAAAAAAAATAAATCTGAGGATTTCAGTAACGCCATCACTGTCTTATCTTGGCTATCATCATGTGCCCTACTATGACTCCCTTCAGCTTAGTATTATAATCAAAATGTTTTATTTATCAGGATTAACTACAAAATCAGGCTTGCCATATAAATAAGTTTAGAACACTCTGATCATAAGAACTAAGCTTTATATACACAGTCTTGGATGTAGGAGATATGAATGCCTCCGATTGGGAATGTAAGGGCTCCAGCGGACTATGTTTGCGAGCTGTCTGAACTGCTCTATAAACCTATTGACACATATTTTACAGTAACCCCTTTTTAGGGATCAAGCACTCGAACATGAATTTATTGTTTATCTGCGGCAGAAGCACCAACAATAACTGTAAGAGGGATAAAATGGCGAAAGGTAAGTAGAAAATGGTTTATTTTGTTTAGGGAAAATGTATGTCCTTTATGTCTCTAGTGTGTATTTTTGAACTTATTTAATGAGGTTTATAACAATAAAATATAGATGTAGAATGTGCCTTAAAGAAAGAAGAATTAAAAATTGAGAACTATCCATCGTGATGAGGAGTTACTGACTTCAAACTGAAATCAGAATTCTCTGTGACTCAAAGGATTCTATACCTGCATTGGGTCAGCGACTCATAATGTATTGTAGTAATAATAAACCATAGACAGCCAGATTACCAAGGAGAAGTTTAAAATAAAAAATACCACATTGGGTAAGGTTTCCTGTTAGCCTTAAGTAACCCAACCCAATGTGGTGTCTTTTCCATTAAAATATGTTAAGAAGTTAGCAGTGAAACATTAAATATATGTTTCAGGATGGGTTTTCCTTAACCCATATGCCTATATTCCAGTTTAATGTAGTTATTTGAAAATGTCTGTAATGTGTCAATTCATCAAGATGTAAATTTGATTAATTTTAAAGAAGCAAGTTTTCATCATTCAATTTTTTTTGATGATAATAAGAATTTGTTTTTGTTTGAATTAAATTCAACTAAGGACTTATTTAAATGTTAACTGAACAAATCTGTGCCCAAAGATGTGTTTGTTCACTTTATTTTAGGAGATACATTTTAATACCCATGCAGCCGTCTTTGAATGTACAGTTATTGGTATATGGAAAAAGAATTCAAGCTGACTAGAATCATTGATCGGACAATAGGAAAGGCCTTGTTATATAAGTATAACTTTCTTAGAGATTTTGCTCCTATCACTTACATTACGTAGGTATTATATTTGTTGAATCACCTGTTAAAGTCAATAATGTTTCACCAGAATGAACTTTTACATAATTTTTGCAATTGATGTTAATAGTGGCCTCTGTCTGGCCATAAACAGCAGTTTTTATTTACAGACTGAATTAGCATATAGATGATGATGCTATTGTTCTGATAAATTCTTTCTGAAGAATAAAAGTCATTCTTTAGTGTAGGTGGGAATTGTTCAGTGACTGCGTGCATCATGTTCCCTATTTTCTGTACTCTTTCATCACCAGGCGTGAACAAGCCTTTGTTTGGCTTTAGCCAGGAAAGAGTGTGTCTGCATAATGACCACAAATCATAAACCAAATACTTATTACAGTTGAAAAAAAATTATGGTGATGTGCTAAAACCTTGTTAGTCACTGTTGATTTAATTAAGAAAACTTTGCTGTATGTTATAGATAGAGGTATGGAGTAAATAAAATACCTTTTCTAATCTCTGTACTACAAGGCCAATTTCCCTTTATATTCTATAATGTAGACTTAAGCTGGGTACACGTGTGTAGATATGGGCCAGCTCGATGGCCACTTTGAGCGCCGTGCGCACTCACGGCCATCTATCTGGCCCATATCATATGCGGCCATACCTGTTTTCGAGCGGGATCAATGCCACTCGAAAACAGGGATATCGGACATGACCGTAAATCAAGGTCATTGTACGTTGCTTTGCATATAGACCGCGGGTCCCCAGGCAAAGCATCAGCTGAGCTAGAGACATAGCAGAGCTGTCTCTCCAGCTCCTCCTATATCTGACATCAGCTTGATGACATCATCACACTGCTGCAGGGAACATCGAACGGCTTCAATATTGAGTTGTGTGTTCCCTGCTTAAATGAGAATTAAGGAAATATAATAAGGCAAAATCTCTCTCAATTTAAAATTTCTCTAAATTTGGCTATATTTTCAATAGATCAGGATTTTCATTTTATTGAAAATATATATATATATTGAAAAATTATAGGATTCCATCGATTTTCCAGCAATGTAAAAATTGAACATTTGCCAGGAATGCCCTTAAAAATTTGTTTGGAAAATCAGTACTAGGTCAGGAGGACACTCTAGCAATCACCATCTATTAGAACCATTCACCAGCCCTTACTATAATAACATGTCTTTGCGGATTGTTATATGAAAAAAGTTGGTTTGTGGCTACAGGATAGCTAAATATGAATTGTGCTGGTCAATGGTTGCATTGCAGTAACCCAGGTTAGTAAGTCTCAATTCAGGTTTCATTGTGAGCCACCCCAGAAATGGCATGCACCCTTGGAGCAGCAAGGGGGGAAAACAACTTGTCAAAAAACGACCTGTTTTAAAAACAACCCCATGACAGGTATAGCGGGTAAAAGCCTGAACACTGACCGATGGGTGTCTGTTGGTCTGTTTAGATTTTTTTTCGTTTACCGGGTGAATGAGCCCTAGTTTGCGGTCACTGGAATAAGTGTCTTCAGTAAAGATTTTCAGCCTTTTCTCCTTGTATTGACAGCCAAAATGTTTGGACTCACTTTCTGCCCCTGTGATAGGAGAAACAGAGAGCATGGATCTTCTTAGCAAAGACAGAAATTCAACAGACTTTAACATTAACAGTATCTTAAACTACATCCCATTTCAACCAAAATGTACACATTTTTAATTCGTTGTTAAAAAGTGTTAATCATAGGTGAAGCTTGTATAAATCATTCTGCAATTAATGATAACATAATCCCTTATTAATGCATTTCCTTCATTTATATTGAGTTTTGTTACCAAGTTCATATACATATAATTTATTTTGTACAAGACTAGAAAGTACAAGCGTCCTACATACAAAAAGAATAGAACACTTCAAATAGAATTTACAATCAAGGGCTTTTGTAAAATATTCAGAAAACTTTAATGCAATGCTATGTTTTGGCAGATACGCAATCAAAGGTGCCTATGTGTGATCTAATTAATGGATAGATGAAGGTGATTTAGACATAACCCACTGTGAACAGTTGTTGCCCAATGTGGTGGATGAAAATGTTTTATTCATTTTAAAGACAAATTGTAAGTCAGGGCACCCAAGGTGCAGCATTTAAGACTATTGTACTACCGACAGTAATCAAACCAATTTACTTTTCTTGCCTATTGCCTGTAATAATAAAAAAACTTATATATAAATAAAATAAAAATAATAATAAAATAAAATAAAATATAATAAAAAAGACATAACACAATTAGTGAAAGAATGAGCTCTTAGGATCCTTTCCCACCAGAAATGCATGTGGTCTTGCCCATTGCTATGCCATGCTTTACAGAAATTATTGGCGCTGCATGTACACTGGACTACAGAGGCAACAAGGAATGATAATCATGCCTCTTCACACAGAAATACCTAACAGAAAAAAAAATTCTTATTGATAGTTTGTCTGATTCCTGCTGGCTATTGCTACAGAGACTTGAATTCTCCTATCATTTTAAAATATCTCCCTCTGCTCAGACTAATTGAAAACAATAGACATTCCATTTGCTGTTCAATGTAATCTCAGCAGTGGGTCAGCAGGGATGTCTGACACAAAATTGACAAATCTATATGGATACAAACATGAAAATGTGAAACTACAAGCAAGTAAAAGTGAGAAAGTCACCTTCACCTAAAAGCTGTAATAATAGCTAAGACTGTGTAAAAAAAGGGCAATTTAAACTCTATGCTAAGAAGAAATGTTGAATTAATCACAGAAAGAATCCTTGGATGTTGTGTCTTTATTAGTTTTTTTTATTATTACACCTGCTCATCTATTCAGTTACTCTGACTCCAATGCCCCGCCTAGAGGCGGTGAATTTGAATCTGTCTGCGAATAGACGGATGGCGGACTTCTTTAAAAGTCCGATCCGCCCGTTCGTGGACAGACCTGGCCGATGTTCGGCCATCACTACTCTTGATTCCCGTTCAATATTTTATATCCAAAGTAATGGCAATTGAACAGGGATTTACCAACATGTTGAGCTTTCTTCAAGCAGGATCAATCAATTGATCGATTCCCGAACAAACGATCCTAGAGAACGCACATCGATCGATCGATTGTTTGGGAATCGCTTGAAAAATTGACCCGTGTATGGCCACCTTAAGAGACTTCTTGTTATGGACATTTGTTGTTTTACAACTCAGACAACTATTTTACTATAAAGTGTTATATAAATCTAAGCCTTCCTAGTGAGTTTCCTCCTGCAATAACTAGAGAATCTATGTGTCTGTACCCGCTGTTGCTTACAGGAAGTTTCCATCAAGAACCCTTTGGCACAGATGCCATGTTAGTTTGTGGTATGGCAGTTGTGTGACTAACATGACTAAAAAAAAATCACTTAGCTAAAATATGTCCATGCAGTCTGTCATTTAGTCTGCAGGAAAGTACAATAAAATAAAGCAATGTAACCTATGTGCACCAAATATTTACCACAGTAATCTAAAGCTAGTAGGACCCACGGACTGTAAAGCATATGCTTTGACTGGTGTTAGTCATGTTAAAGCATATGCATTAGTGTAGCCTTCAGCAAATTCGCTATCTAGGCACCCAAATATGCCCAAAGGACAGGTAACCTGCAATGGTGCCAGCAAGGGTCCAAAATGTTATCCAGACCCTGCTGCTAAGTAGATACTAAAGGGTCTTGTAAATATTACCCCAATGCTAAAGCCGGCTGTGCATGGGTTGATACTTGTGTGATCGACAAATGACTGATGATACTTTAGATGTGGACCCATTTATCGTTAGGCTAGCCGAGTTGTTGAGCAGGGAGTGGCTGCTAGTGGTGAATCCCCCGACCCCCGCCATGCGGCATATTCATCCAAGTTAGAACACCGGGGACCATAAGGGGTCCCCAGGGAGTTATGAGCCCACATGCTCTGAATAGAGGGAGAAGCAGCCCTGATTCTCACAGACAAAATTACCACATTGGACACTTAACTAGTGAAGTCTTCTGTTTTCTAATGTAACATACGTGTCAAGTTTTGAATTTAAAAGACCGGGGGACGTACCGGAAGTGATGTCACTGACGTCACTTCCAGCGCTGGGCACACTTCTCGGCTGATCTAGCAGGGAGAGGGGCTAATGTCCCACCCCAGGGCTGATAATGTGCGGGATGGAACATTAGCAGGGAGAGTAACACCCTCTCCCTGATAGATCAGCACGATTTCAAGAATCCAGGAAAAATCTGGGATTTCTTGAAATCGGGATTTGGCCGTGAAAAGCCACATAAAAACGTGATTTACCCGGCCAAAACGGGAGGCTTGATCTACCATATTTATAGCAACATAGAATTTTTGGAAATAATTAAATCTGAAAATATTTGCTCTTTAAAATTTAAGAACGCATACAATACTGCACTGAAATTCCATGAATACATTGTACGCTGCTTGGAAAGTGCAGAGATCTGTTTGTATTGTATATTTCAGAAAAATCCTAGAGCAATGAACTTATCCAAAGGCCAATAGTATGCAAACTCTGTAAATAGAACAACTGCTATATTACTGCTCTGATCTCCAAGGTCCTCAACTTTGCCAAATATGCAACGGGACCTGGAGGTTAGTCACCTTTGCTTGTAAACCAAATGCATAATAGAGCAACACAAGCACATGTCAAAATATCAACGAACAAGACATGGATATGTGTTTTTTTTTTCACAAATTAGAAGCAGAACCTGAACACATTTTTTCATAAAAAAATGAATGGACTTCTGACATATTGGGTAATCTATGACTGTCATTTACAAAGTAAAATTCAGTTATATTCTTGTGTGATATAATATATTAACTCAATAGTTTGGGGCCTACTTTGTCATTCTATTTTCATATTACACCCAATGTTAGGTTAGTTTAGAATTGAGGGTTATTCTACAGAGTCATGCTGTTGCAATATGTGTTTAATGTGGTTTACCATTGTCTTGCTGGAATTTTCAACACCTTGTGATTTACATGGTAAGCATTGCCATTAGGTCTTTGTTCAACTTCAATAGACAGATCAGGCATATATATATATATATATAGTATAGTTTGTTCTTTGCATGGCAAGATTTAAACTTGTTTTGGTAGGTGTAGCATCATGCTTCTTTTCCCATGTAATGGCTTGTTTTCACTATATAATAATTTCTGGCATTTAATATTTGTGTTCAGTCTTGTCCCTTGTGTAGAGAGACAGGGGATTTTTAATGACATGTTGTATCACAGATAAGTAGATCATCAAATGTTTTTGCAAACTGCTAAGCTTTACTGGGATGCTCTTTTTATACTTAATTGTGTTGATGGCAATGATCTATTGCCAAAAGTCTTAAGGACCCCACACACGCACTGAGCGGGGGCCGACAGAGCAGGTCAGATCAGCTCTGGAGAGCAGCGAGATTACGTCATCACGCTGCTCTCCAGAGCTGCCAGCATTGGCGGGCACCCTTTGTGCTTTGTATAGCTTCAATATAGACGCCGGTCTCGGCGGAAAGAATATCGGACATGTCCGTTCTCTGGCCAGCCGAGCTGTGGGGGGACAGGGATCTGTCGCCCTATGTGGGCACCCAGATCGGCAGCCGATTTTACCGCCAACCGACAGCCCCGGGTCGGCAGCAAAATCGGTCGGCAGCAATACACGCTCATTGCGTGTATGGCAGCCTTTATTAGTACTAATACTCTCCACCATTTCTTTTTCTGTTGTTTTAACATTAAACAACATTTCCAGTCTTTTGTTGACCTGTCAAAACTTTTTTGAGTCATACTGCTGGCATCAAACTCTCATGACCATATATTTTTCATAAAACAGTAACAATTACCACTTTTTAATTTAAAAGCATTTACATTTAGGAAATGCTGAATGAATTGTAACAAGCATTTTACTTCATGTATTAAAGTGGACTTTGTATTGGCTGCCGCTCAGAGATCCGCAATTGTAACTTTTTTCTGAGTGTGCCCAACTTTTTTAGAGTGTGCCCCTCCCACTGCTATACGCCTTGCCGAGGCTGCCGCAATTGGGACATGTCTCCCATGTTCCATTTGCAGCTGTCTTGCGAGACTTGTGTTATTACCAGTGATGAGAGTGTCTCTCCAGTCCAGAGACACATCTCATCAAGCAGCCGATTCACCAATCCACAACCCCCCCCCCCCCCCCCCCACACAGAGCTCTCCAGCTCTGACAGAGACTGTAGGAGGGGGAGTGAAGGGGGGGGGCAGTGATGGTGGAAGTAGCTTCACTTCTCCAGGATCTACTGGCATCAGAAATGGATGTGAGGCATCAGAAATGGATGTGAGGAAGGAAAGTATGTTTTTTTTTTGCGTAGTAACATCTGAACTGCTGACAGGTGAGTATTGTGTCTGTTTAATGTATGTGTATTTTTGTGTTTAAAACCCCTTTCAGATTCCACAGTTTACAAAGAACAAATCAACAGCAGAATTTAAACAGCAAGCCTAGGCCCACATTCTCTAGAGACGATTATCATGTGCTCAAGCTTTACCATGAAAATAGAATATTGCAGAGTAAAGATGTCCAGTAGAAGGACAATTTTATTCTGAAATATGTGCCCACTGATAAGTACCCCTGGTTCCTGGGTTATCAAAACAACATGTTCCTAACAGCCCATGTAAGTGAAACCTAAAATTTATACTAAAATGCAAACCCTAAAATACTGTTTTATAAATCAGTTTGCCATATTAGAGAAGATCTCGGCCTAGACAAATGATTACACTTGCTCCTTTCTGTCTGGCCACACAGTTTACACCAAAGGTCAGTAACCTGAACTATGTGCTATTGAAGAGTTCAATGAGTTCACAGAGCAGTACAGTGTAACCTTTTACAGGAATCACAGTAGTGTAAAGGCATACAACTCCAGAATACCTCCCCAAAATAAAACTCCACCCCAAAATAAAGATGACCCCAACCCTAGTGACTAGGCACAAGTAGAGATATTTTATTTAGAATGAAAGGCCCCCATAAAGTGCCCCTCCCTAATGTAAAAAACTAAAATTAGGCCACCATTTGGCATCAAGGACACATTAGCTTGAAGCATCCATGATACCCAATAGGACACAGTTGCGTTTTGTCAGTGTTTAGCACATGCTAATCAACACATTATTGCTAATGGGGCCCAGCAAAATGCTCTAGGAAACCTTTCATTTTCAATGAAGGCGTCAGGCTAATGACAACGCGGGACCCAGGCTGTGACACATCACCAGGCTGTGACACATCACGGGCAAGGATGCACTCATGGAGACAGGCTCATTGCAAACAATTGCCCATGTCTGTCACATGTCAAAAGCCCTGCATTCAGCAGGAGGAAAAAGAGGGGATTACCGCACAGTTTAAACAAACTCTTCTTTCACATCCATGGGCATGAGGTAATACTCCTTTTTTTGCCTGTCTTATGAATAGCGGAGCAGGTGAAATATAGTATGTAGACGCTCTACTCTACTGTAAGATTTTGTCTTTATACAGGAACCTAAGAAAGAGGCCAGTGAGATCATTCTCCCTAGGTGAAAGACAAGTACCGTATATATACTGTATAAGTCGACCTGAATATAAGCCGTGGTACCTAATTCTTTTTAAAATAAATAAATAAATAATGGAAGAAATGTATGACTCGAGTATAAGCCTAGGGTGTAAAATGCCGCAGCTAAGCCACAGAAACACACAGCAAATGTGCTTTTGTTTCAGGATGTCAGTATTAGAGGGTATTAGATGGTTTTGAAATTTCCACTATCTGAATGGTTGAGTTAATTGTAAAGCCCCTGAACATGGTATCACCTTCAAAATTGCTGAAAATGTAGAGAAGGGCAGTAAAAATAGATGCTGTTTTTGTATAAATTAAGTTTAAAGCCAAGTTAAAATTTTTAAACTTAATTTATGCAAATAGTACATATGCTAGAGCAATAATATATACTAATATGACTAGTGTAAAAGACAAATAAAAAATTTTCACATTTGACTTATTTTAGGTGCTGAAAAATTCAGCTTATACTCGAGCATATTTGGTAAGTTTCACTTTTCCCCTTCCAAGTATCTCCTACACATAAGGTCGTGTACATGGGTCAATTTGTATGTTTGATCAACTTAAAAAATCAATAATTTAGGAAGATTGTAAGGAAATCAATTCCTTTATTTCTAAATTGTTCGAACAAAAGAGATGGAAATCAAACATCAACTCAAAAGAGCTACGATCAGTCAACAAAATGTCCCTCAATGTAGTTCTTGGGGGTTTACATCTATTTGTATCTGATCGGATTTTGGTGCATGAGCCCACATCGTTATTTTCAAAACTGGAAAGGAATAGAATTTTAGGAATCAGTTTTGGATTGATTACACTGAGTGGTAGAACCAACCATCAATATTAGACTGACAGTCTATACCTAAATTACACAAGGAAGGTTTGCTTTATTTTTTACTGTATGATCGAGGGTCCAGAAGTTGATTACTATCGTTATACTATTGACATTAAACTGTATGCTTATCTGCCTTTGCATCAGGTCTGTGCACAAAAGCTTCCTCCCACCTCCATACATTCTTTTCTTCTATACATTATAAGTGCAAAGTTATAAAATAGTTTAATGCAAACACATTAATCAGTGCTTGTATCAGAAAAGAACTAGGCCTAAGCAGATTAACTATACAAAAGTTCCTCTGTCTCTCTACACTGTAACAGTCCAAAGATTAGTACCCTGAACTCCGCACTAGTGCTGAGTTCAGTGAGTTCAATGTAATCTTTCTACAGGAATCACAGCAATGTAAATGCATACAATGTAAATGAATATACCTTTGTACTGTATTTACAAAAGAATGAGAATCAAGAAGCCACCTGTAGTAAATCACTATTGTTTCAGGTATAATGTTAAATGCAGCAAAGTGTCTATTGATGGGAAAAGGTGACAGGAATGCCAGATTTTTTAATAGGCAACCCTCAAAAAGTAGTGCATATGAAATATCTGATTGGCTGTATCAATCTATCACTTCACCAGGGTGTTGTCAACTGGTGGCTTATAGGCCATAAGACTGTATGGCCAACACAGCAGCCTTTGTGTGCCTATTACAATATGAATGTCAGCAGAAGGGCTGGAGAGCCAAAGCTTAGGGCCCCATTCTGCCTTAATCTGACTCTGGCCGGTTAGGCATTTTAAAGAGAAGGACAACAATGATAATCTACATTTTCTTGAGTTTCAGGCTCTTTGCAGACCAGATTGACAACATTCATCAGCAATCTAGTTTTGTCTTCCCAAAATAGCCTTCTATTCAAACATCTGACCTAACCTGATTAATTCCTACCTGGAAACAAAACATTGCTTCTGTCCTGAATGTTTTTCTTGGACAACCGAGGCATTAGCATGCGAATATGTCTTTAAGACGTATAAAAACTTCAGAGCCTTAGGGTCTACTTAGGTAAATAATAGCAAACTGATGTGAAATTGCACCTATAGGTCCAGGTCAATGGTACATCCTGTTGAACCATTTCCAGCTGACAAGTATCTGTCTATGTGAAGTTTTGGTACTATTAGGAATGTCGGTATAATAGCCCCTTTTCTTGTGTACATATTGAAGCGTGAGCTTGCCCTGTAGTAGCACGCAATCTAGCACTCATTCAGCTTTTTTCATTTTAGTCCATGTGATCACTGGCTAGGATTAAACTGTCAGGAAGGAAAAGAGAAAAAAAATGACTTCAGAAAGCAGTATTTTTCCTGTTAGGAAATGCTTAGTAGGTGGTAGGGCTGAACAGGGGGCGCCTGCTCCACCCTCTAGGTATCCGGCCAGCAGGAAGAAGAGTCTCAACAAGTTTGAGTTTTCTGCAGATGACACAAGTCAATGTGACAATCCCAGCCAGGCGCCACATAGCTGCAGAGTTGTCTCCTGAGTGCTTCCTTCCTCATCTGTAAGTCTGATTGTCCTTCCAGCACTTACACAGCACTGTCTGTAGTCTGCCCTAACCCTGGAAAAGGTTGTCACCCCCTTATCCTGCCACTTGGGTGACTTTTGGAAGCTGTGCTGTCATTTGGACTGTGATGTTAAAGTGGGCAGAGCTAGGCAGCCAATCTTCCCCTGTACCCTTATCTGCTCTATGCTAATCAGCCTGCCTCTGGCTGCATAAAGTAGCTGGCTGCAATAGAGAGGCTCCCTTTTCCCTGTTCTTTGGATCCTATTCAGTCTGTAAGGGGGGAGGAGTGAAATCCTTTGGATTATATGACTGCCACTTCATAGCTGCATTCCAACATGAGAACTAAGACAGAAAAGTCTCCTCTGAAAGGTAGGTTTGTCCTGATTTTCTGTATGTCTTACTATAATAAAGCTATTGTGGTCTAGTGTGATCCCCATCTCAAACTGTTTACTTAGATGCATGGGATCAAGAATAAAGACCAGACTGCTCTTATCACTCTCATGGGGGGTGATATTGTCCTGCAGGCTTGTAAACAAGTGAAAGTCCTGTTGTCTTCTGCTGATCTTGCTGGGAAGTAAATAACTTGCCTGTCTGATGTATATAATCTCTTTATAGGCTTAGCATTGTCTGAGAATTCTCAGCTAACTTTTAATGACTATAGGAGGAGATAGTGGCTGATGGATGGGGCTCAGGTGATTAATACCTGGAGAGATCACAATCTGGACAGCGCTCACAGCTGCTTGCAGAGGATTTGGTTTCGCACCATTGTGTTTGGAGTTGCATGTGCCGGGATGTTTATGATTGTTATTACATCTTTTGTTAATTGTATCATTTGTTTAACTTGTAACAGAAACTTTAAGTTCATTCTTGCAGAAAATAATACATAAATTCAGGAACCGGCCTGTTACATTTAGATGTGCATTCCCACTGACTTTGTGGTTAGTTTATTGAGAACAGTGAAATGTCAGGGGAAATGTAAAGTGTACATTTTAGACTGAAGGTCTATGGGGCTCCAGCCAGATGCAGGTTGTGTACATTTAAAATGATGTCTCGTTGGCGCCCCCTAGTGGTGGGAGCGTACACGACACGATGCGCAATGTCAATGACTCAATCTATATGTATCAATTAGTTCATAGAAGATCTATAATATTAATGATCTATAGATGCAAATACAACACATTCACGTGACTGTATCTTTTATTGTGTTCAGTATTTAGAGGGCATTTTAGGAGCAGTTAATGCATGTTTGGGATCAGCCCTGATCAGCTCAGCAGAGGGAATACCTGCCCCCGGCTTTGTCATTGTCACACCTGTACTCACACCCCCAGCAGGGACTCCCTCTGCCCACTCTCACGTGTTGTCTTTTTATAGACATTTGGTATGGGGGATGAGTGTGATGTTGTGTGTGTTGTCAGTGCCCCCCACCAATGCGTTGGTAGCCTTGCTACACCATCGACAGCTCTGGAGGGGGGGGGGGGGGGGGGGGTAGGAGACGACGACTCATAGTGCTCATTAGAAGTGGAGACCACTGGGACGGGACATGCCATGTATTACAATATCTTTGTTATTGTTAGATGTCACAGAGCTGTAGAGTGGGCAGTGCCAGTCTGCCTACTGTCATAAGTGCAGCTCTGAATGCCTTCGGGAACATCCTTAGGGAATCCCAGAAGTATTTTTCTTATAAAAGATCTATGGGATCACAACCTTGTGCCCACCGATCAATAGGATCTCAGACCCTTTACCACCTCCTCTATTGGTTAAAATTCCAGTGCCCATCGATCAATGAGCCCTCAGCCCCTTTATCACCTCCTCTATGGGTTAAAAGTCCACTGCCCACCGATCAATAGGACCTCAGACCCTTTACCACCTCCTCTATGGGTTAAAAGTCCGGTGCTCAGCGATCAATAGGATCTCAGACCCTTTACACCTCCCCTATGGGTTAAAAGTCTGGTGCCCACCGATCTATACGATCTCGGACCCTTTACCACCTCGGTTAAAAGTTCGGTGCCCACCGATCAATAAGCCCTCAAACCCTTTACCACCAACTCAATGGGTGAAAAGTCCGGTGCCCACCGACCAATAAGCTCCTAGCCCTATTATCCCCTCGATGTAATAACAGCCCCCGATCTATAATATGAACAGCAGCTGATGTAAGGGCTTATATTGTTGCACCCCTTATTCTGTGGGAGTACGCCGTTGTGCCCCATGATCTGTTGAAATAACCCCCACCGTGATGTCTGGCATTACACCCTTGTGCCCCGATTTGTTACGTTCCGATCTATGGCATAACTACAAGTTGCATATTAGAGATGTGATCTAGTTGGCACAGCTTTGCAGATAAGCGCAGGGACAGTTCTGGTTGCCGTGCCCTCCTTCCTGCTTGGCACAGTCTGGTCACAGTACATGAAGTCCCGCTTCACCCCCCCCCCCCCCCCCC
>CM070035.1:102259534-102269713 GCA_036250615.1 Ptychadena robeensis | reverse complement strand
CCCCCCCCCCCCCCTAGAGTTTTTACCATGGACGACCCACTTAGCATTCTGAAGTTCAATGTAAAATGTAAAAATAGCCCACAAAAATTATCCCAATTGCTGGAGGAGCTCTAAGTACACTACATGACCAGCGATTGAGTACACATTATGCACCTATGATAGTAGAAGATCTTTATGTATGTAGGAATGATTTTAAGACACCTGATAACTGTTACAGATCATATTGATGGCGGGATCTCCTGATGAAGCTAATTTTTAGCGAAACGCGTCAAGAAGACGTCCATTGCAAATATTAAATATGTGTTTATGTGGATCATGTAATGTGACTTGATTTTATTCTATTTTATGTGACAGTAAACTGTATATGTTAAAATCTGTACCACAGCTGGAATCATGTAAAAACATTGTGAAAATCTTTTAGAAATTTGTATGAAATATAATAATAAAAACTCTGATATATTTCAAAAATTGTGGTCAACCAAATGTGCCTTAAAAGTCCCAGAGTTCAACCTCTATTTCTGAGATGGGGAGTGGAGGGTAGGTATAGCGCCCCCATTTCCCTCTCATTCTTTCTTGTTTTTTTCAATCAAATATGGGGATGTTGGCACACCTAATGTTACAGGGGGGAATAATATGTTGTTGTTGTTATGGAGGAGCTCTAAAAGCCTAAACCCTCAGTGACCATGCTCCAGGAAACACACTTTAAGATACATAACATGTCCAAACTCCATAAATACTTATACCCAATTGGTTTTCATGCTCCCTCCAATTCCAATAAATCCAAAGGCGTTTCTATCTACATTTACTGTTTAAATTTTCCTTTTGAACTCAAAGAGGAGATCAAAAACCCAGAAGGTATTTTTTTGATGATCAAGAGCTTTTTTTAATAAGACTGCCCTCACTATAACCACGTTATACTTTCTCAACAAAGACATGCTGCTTTTTTGCAATCTATTACCAATACTGAGGGTGTCTTGGTTTTAGGGGGTGATTTTAACCTTACTCTAAACCCAACCCTTGACAATTCAGATAAGAAGTCTTCTATTCCATGTCATACCCTCAAATTTATTAAGCAGAAACTAGGAGACCTGAATCTATGTGATGCTTGGAGGACCCTTCACCCTTTTGATAGGGGATTATAAATTTTATTCTTCCATTTACTTCAAATATTTGAGACTAGATTATATCTTTATCACTCAAAGAGCTCAACACAAATTCTCTCTGTGCGAGTGAGTCCTGCAGGACTTGGTGGCAACCCATAGAGAACTCCTTTACGCCATTGATTATAAGATAAGACATACCCACACCTTATGGACTGGCACTATGAAGAGGGAGAAAAATGCAGTAAACTAACTGTGAGGGTGACTAGGGTTAAGCAGCCAGGTCCTCCATCTTGAAAATGAAAAATCAATTGGATAAAACCATGTTCTCCTCCCGTGACATAGCTCAATGCTTTTAGGAATACTATACATCCTTATACAATTTAAGTACTGATGGTGGAAACTAACCCCCCGTTCCCTCTAGAACCCACATGCTTAAGAGCTATTTAGAGAAATCGGGTATGCCCAAGCTACCAGATTCTGGGGTCCTGTCGGAATCAAATCCCATAATTAACAGCACAAGACAGGGCTGTCCTCTGTCTCCTACCATCATTAGAACCCCTCATCCGCACAATTATGAAGAATAGCAGTGTGCGATGCCTCACTGTTTTAGGCACACTTGCGGCTTTTGCCAGTGGTCCTGTTTTTTTTCCTTACAGACCTGCTAGACTTTCTGACAGAATTGTTTCATCTATGTTTTTAGCAGAATTTGTACTTAAAAAGCCAGCCATCCAAAACTGTAGCCCTGAACGTGTCCCTACCCAAGATAGTTGTAACAACTCTTACTTTAAATATCTGGGTCATGATCCCTCCATCCAAAAGGGCTTACAAACCTGGCAAGCAAATTCCTTCTGGATGGAGAGAATAGAAGTGGTAAAGATGGTAATTCTGCCCTGCATACTAAAATGTTAGAGGCTTTATCCACTTTTTTCTTATTTCCTCATGTTGGATAAGCTGTTGTCTAAATTTATATGAGGACACAAGAGTCTTTCATCACCGGATCTTGGATATTATCATGCCATAATTTAAATATAATATAAAAATTGGTGCTTACACCTTAAAGCGGACCTACCACCAGGAATCTATGTTTTCATGAATGGCACTAGAAGTGCCAATAATAGGGAGGAATGCAGTGAAAAAACCCAAAAACATACCTGTAATGAGCAATTTAGGAATATAATCAGCCATTCCTCTTCACTTCCTGGTTAATGGGCTCAGCAAAACCTGGCAGCACGTCACAACAACACGTGATTTTTCAGTGTACATGAAACACATGGTGGTGCAATATCGCGGGTGGCCACTGGGGGCGTTCAGTTATCTTCAATGGGAATTTTCAAAGCAGCTCACTGAAAAATCACGTGTTGTTGTGACATGCTGCCGGGTTCTGCGTTCTCCATTAACCAGGAAGTGAATAGGAATGGCTGATTATATTCCTAAATTTCTCATTACAGGTACGTTTTTGGGTTTTTTCACTGCATTCCTCCAGAATTCCCCCCTAAGGAACCTCTGGGAGTTTCATAAAATCTGTCACTCTCCTTTCCAACTAAGGGTGAGCGATTTATTAGCAAACAATAGCTTTCTGTCAGAACTTTTGGATATGACACATGCAGGCTTTGTACCCTGGTGGTCATATCTCCAGTTGCGACATTGGCTTGCCTGCAATCCGCAACAAGCATCATACTCTAGGGACCTCATGAGCTTTTAAATAGTATGCACTGGCAAGGGCCCTGTCTCCTTCTTGTTCAAATTACTTGAACCTACGTCCCATCTCAAAACTCAAGTTATCCAAGCCTGCTGGGTACAAGATGTAAGAGACACCATCACAGATGAACATTGGGAATATGTTTGGATGGGACCCCATAAGAGCACATTTAGCTGTAGACAGGAGGAGACTAGCTATAAAATTCTGTTCTTTTGGTACTGTACACCAGCCCTCCTACATAAGATGCACCCAGAGATCTCATCTGCATGTCGGAGATGTAACACCCTCCCCCTGTACACGTCTGCACATTTTCTGGTCATGCAAGCACATTGCAATTTGGGGTGGGGCAACCCTATAAGCACTGTGACAGACTGGTCATCTGTCACGGTGTAAATGGACCCATCAGGTGTATCCTGGAAGGAGTCCAGGAATATGTTGGCCAACAACAATAGGTTGTTGTGCAGTTTTGTTTTGGGATTTTGGGATGGGAGGGAAGGAACTGGGTGGGTCTTCCCCATTTCATCCAGGAATTACACCTGATGGACATCAGGGAGGTGGCTGGGTGTGTCTCAAAGGAGACTGAAGCCACTCAGTCAGGGCTCCCAATGTGGTTGGAGACAGTGCTGCTGGGTGCAGCAAATACAGGGCACACAGGGAGCGTGTGGCCCCATGCTGGTGGCTGCTAGAAGGCAGGCCAGTAAGGTTCCTACAGGAAGGTACCATTGTTGGATCGGTGCCAAGCCAGGAGGCTTGGCATTTTCAGGACTTTTTTCCGTTGGGCTTATATTTACCCCTGTGAGGGTGACTTTGTGTTTTGGACTGTTTGTGTGCAAATAAATGGGCAGGAACCCTTAAAAAGATCGAAAATTGCGTAGATTGATGTTGTGAGAGCAACCATTTGAGTGTGATCCCCCACAGCATTTTAATTGACCACAAATATTTGTTCCACATCCCATGTGTTAAATATAAAAAAAATGTGGTGATTCCAACAGCAAGCATTAACACTTACTGTTCAGTACTCCTGACTAATATATGGTGCGGACCAGGAGGAGAGAGGGCAAAGAAGATGGACCAGACACTCTAGGAGGGTTTACACTGCAGCTGGTGCAGGTGCCACAGCCCCACGAACAGACACTGGCAGGCAGTCACAGCAAGTCAAGGAGTGCCCGGCAATCAGCTGCTCTCCTGCCAAGACCTGTATGGGGTTTCCCACTAACTGTGGAATGTATAAAGTGTACAAAGAAGTAACCATTTGTTGAGTAAACAGCAAAGAGGTGTTGCATTAGAATACATCAACATACCTGCCGTGTTCAGCCTACACCTGCACTTGTCATTTGGACTGAAAAGTGTATTGCGAGAGTCTTATATCTTATATATAATCTATCTGTAACGCTGACATGTGATTGAGTCTTCGATCATAAGTCATACATCGTTCAAAAAGTGCACCATTTTCAAGATAGGATTTATCGACAAGATTGATCGGTGACATAACTTAAAATCGGCTACACAAAAAATGCAATCCAAAATGATGGAAGTGTGATCAGGACTGCAGGTCGATCAAAAGGGCAGAACATTAGGTCTCCAATAACGTCTTTCAATTCGCGATAGATTGACTAAATATTACATCCCTGCTCGATCGATTTTTCAGTGATTTCACTTAATTTTAGTAGATCTCAGGCTTTAAACATGTATTGATTTGTGAACGATCGATCGGTTAGAAATCTTAAAATAAATCAAAGCTTCTATGGCCAGCTTAAGTGATATATAGGGTCACTGCTTATCTCATCTCAAACCCAGAGGTGGGAAGGGAAGGGCAATATAGTGGGGCAAGGGAAATAGAGTAATGGGGAAAGGAGAGGGAGAAATAAGAAGGATGGGAGAAAAGGAAGAGAGGGAAGGGGACAAAAAGGAAAAAGAGGAAGAGAGATGAGGAAGAATTTAAGCCATATCCAACCCTCCCATCCCTCTAAGTCAGCTCCAGGTGCAGCTAATGATGGTAAGTAGTCAGCAACATGATGCAACTAGACATGTGGATAAAACACACATCTGTGAGGTACGAAAAATACTTGTGACTAGTCTATGTTTACTGAGATCTTTCTTACTTTGGCTATGTTTCCACTAGAGCAATCGGCCGCGATCACCCGCGATTGTGTTGATTGCGGCCAATCACGCCAATTCTTTTAAATGGGGTTAATTCCACAGCCATGATTGGCCGCGATTGGGCATGGATGCAGTGCGGTCCACGATCTGAATCGGAGTTTACAGCATTTTGGATCACGTACCATGGGGGGTTGGGGGATGCGCGAGCCTGATCACCACCGTTAGAGGTGAATGGATGCATTTAAAAAACGTGTTTCCATCCATAGAGTCTTTAACCGTGCCCATTTACTGTCTATGGGCGTGATCAGTGGCGATGCAGGGCAGGACATCTTGCCACACTCCCCCACTTCCTGCCTGCAGGTCTGAGCCCATGGTTTGTATAACTGGAGACCATGGGAGATCACTGGGTGATAGCAATCTCCCGCAGACATTGTGCCACGTTTCAAACCGCAGTCAAACGCTCTAGTGAAAACATAGCTTTCTGTGTACTAAAAAAGAAAAGTAAATTGTTCAGTTATCGTTCTCTTACTGCAGCCGTCATTACTCATAGTAGTAACATACCGTATTTTTCGGACCATAAGACGCACGGCACCATAGGACGCACCCAGCTTTTAGAGCAGGGAAACCAAGAAAATTTTTGAAGTGTTCAAGTGAATTAGATCAATGCTATAAATCAAACCAATGCAATGACAACTTTCTGCCACTAGATGTCACTAGCAGCAGTACTATCATGGCACATATGCTATCTTCTTCACTGATCGGGAGGAGGGGGGACGCGGGGGAAATGGCTGAAGAGTCTCCTCTCTGTCTGTGTTAGTGGAAGCTGCAGTGTCGTTGCAGCTCCCACAGACATTGAATGAGAGATAGATAAGAGTTTATCTATCTCTTTCTTCATTGCTTATACCAGCAGGACTCTGGACTCTGCTGGCATAAGCAATGTAAAATTCCACACCGCCATCCAGGATTTAGTTCTTATTTTCCTGAAGGAATTTTATTTTGAAAATTCCATTATCTGATTTTGTAAGTTAATCACAATTTCCTGGTGATATTATTCCCCAAATAGCTGGAGATGTAGAGAAGCATTGGAGGAATATTGCAAAGAAGAAAGTATACAAGCTTAAGCGCTTGTAGTTTATTAAAAAAAAAGTTAAAGTTGAAAAGTTTGAGTTGAATTTTCCAGTTAAATTTAATTTATGCAAAAATTGTACATGATAGAGCAATGCTTTATTTTTGCAGTGTTTACCCGACCCTTCATTTTATCTTTAGCAATTTTGGTGATGATTAGTGATGGCCGAACATTAGCCAGGTCTGTCCGCAAACGGGCGGGTCAGACTTTTAAATAAAACTGCCCCGCCTGTTTCGCGGACAGATTGAAATTCCCCGCCTCTAGGCTTGGGAACAAGAAGTGACGTCACTGACGTCACATCCGGCACCTGGAACGCATAGCTCCAGGTTAAGGGAGTCGGATGTGATGTCACTGACGTCACTTCCTGTTCCCAAGCCGGTCTTTTACTAGGAGACCGACTTCATGCCTGGTCTTCTAGTGAAAAGATTTTTCCTCGGGCACGATCTCGCAGGTTCTGATCCTGCCTAAGGAAGAATAGAGATCTCCTTCTCGCCGGCGAACAGGGCGGGTCGAACACCCGTACTGCTCGCCGTCGAGAAGGAGGGCGAACATCCATGTTCGCCACCGAACTGTCCACCTTGCGTGCAGTTCGGCCATCACTAGTGATGATACAATGTTTAGGGGCTTTACAATTAACACATAAATCTATCTGTTTGACCTGATTTCTGTGTTTTATCAATAATTTATTTATGAAATTTAAGAGTTTTGTTACATTGTGTGTTTCAATCATTATTATTTTCAGGATGTCTACTAGACCATTGTATGGACATATTTTGGTAAGTTAGGCCTACAACATAAAAATATTTTCCCATCAAAGTCTATGGTGAGATTTTGGTACAGAAATCTGGAGCTCAGCAGAGCGCTAGGGAGGTTAAAATGTTTGTAACAGGGTTATCATTAATTTTGTCCATGGTATATCTGTTATATCTAGATATATATCTATATCTAGAGATGGTTAGTTCTCTCCAAGAAGCATATGTTGAATTTGTTTAGCTGGTTCATTAGTACTTGATTTTCTGTTCCTGTTTTAGCCTACACAGGAAGCAAAATTTAGACATAATCATATGATCTGGACTAGCAAATCAGGGAAAATCAGCTGATTAATATTAAGGCAATATTGTCCCATCTCCAATTGTGTACACACTTTCAATTTTGAGCAGAAATTATCATTTGTACGCACCAAAGATATTCACAATAGATCGTCTCAACCAACTATCTTGCTGCAGCCTACATGGTCTATATACACAAGGTTACTGCAGACAATGCAAGAGTTACCTACAATAGTTAATTCTATTAAAAATCATTGTACATATCCATTACAGGATATGACCCTTTAAACTATTTTTTTAATGTGGCAGAGTTCCAGTAATGATATCATTGTCATATGCCCAACCTTTCCAAATAAGCCGCACCTTTTCCAAATAAGCCCCATCCATTGAAACACCAATGTAAATTGGTAGCAATGGGGTAGCAGTACATAAATGTGATAATATCAATCGAAAAACACATTTATAAAAAAAAAATTCCTTATTTCGTTTAAATAATCTTAACTATAAAAGATGTCGGCTGTTGTTTTTAAAATTCTTGATTTGTTAATCTACTCTATTTCATTTAGCTAAGAGGATTTCCATACTAACATGTTGAAACCTGCCACTTGATTATGCCTTGTCTTTGTGCTAGTACAAATTATCCATGTTCCACCCATAAAACAAATATGATTACTGCAGGTATCAAATATAATATACGTAACACTTACTGTAATTCTGTTTGTTTTCCTGTATCTATCACATCTGTCATATCTTCGGAGAGAAAGGACAGGAAACCCAGGCTAAGATTTTCATTTGTAAAATAGCCTTCAAACACTCTGTGCCCAGTTCCGATGTTGGCCAACAACATTACATACTATTGGATACTACACACAGTTTTTATGCCATTTGGTAATGTGTAAAAGTCACTAGAGAATAGATAGTGGCCATACTTGGCAGACCTTTGACATATGAAATATTTTCTTGAATGCATTGTTATTTTTCTCTCGATACAACAGAGAATATATAAAAAAATGCAGCAGAACAAAAAATTACATGTATGTTTGCTGACATAAAATGCTAGTAAACAGCCTGGCATGTTTCTATATAATTAAGCCTTTACAAATAGAACACATTAAAGTGCAGTGAAGGTGAGATGTGTTCCTTTTTTCTTGTTATTGCCATCTAAAAAGGGAGAGCAAGTTTTAATAGGAAATAGTCAATTTATTCATCTGATAATTATACATTTTAGCATTGGCTACAATGGAACCAGAAATGAGACATGATCAAATTACCCTGACCAGCAAATCAGGGAAGATTAAGGCTAGGACTCTACTATGCGCTTGGCTGCGCTGACATCAGCACAACCAATGAGCCATCCACAACTCCCCCCCCCCAATTAGGGGTGCCTAATATGCAGAGCTACATAGTGGGGCTAGTAACATAACCCCATTAAATCAATGGACTGACATATATCTAACTCGCCCAGGCACGTTACTTATGGGTCAGACTGACGTAACCATAAGTGATGAGCAGCATAGGCAATACTCAAATTTGCGATATTTCGCGAATAGTTCTACTAATATTCGATTCTATATTCGCGAATATTCGCAATCGCGTGTTTTTTTCCAATTATAATCGCCTCGTAATTACCTTTCAAATGAATGGTCATGTGCTATTTATTTTCGCATTGCGAATATATTTTTGCAATCCATGCCCATAAGCATCCCAATGCTAATATTCTAAATTGCGAATCTCCGTCACCATATTTGTAAAATTTGCAAATTCTCGAATAGCCAATATTATAATAATCAAAATTAGAATATTCAAGCTCAACACTAGTAACCATTAACTGTCAATGGACGCGTCATATGTCAAGCCTTTGTCGCATTTATGTCAACACAGGGCCTCACAGTAACATAAACACAACGTTGGCTTGAAGTAACAGATAAGAGGCTATGAAGGGCTGTGAAGACATAATTTCAATGGGAGGCTTCTGCACTAGCTAAAATCCCCACATTGAATTTTAGCACAGTGGCCAAGCTCAAAATCCTGTGCTTCTCCATGAGTTCTCTGCAGGAGACTTTTCCCTGAATAACTTGCCATTCCTGAATAAAGATGCTTAATTTTGACATTAACACGCAAATATATGTAAACTGTATGTGGCAAATAGCATCTGTGCTTGATTGGCTTTGAGTTTCAGGCTTCATATAATTTGCATGAATTTTCATACCAATGTTAAAATTTTGGCATCTTATTGATTGTGTCTACTTCTGGAAAAAAGATATGGTTCTAGTAGCTCTTCTGTCACTGTAAATAATTGTACTAAATAGCTAATGCTCCATGTATTCTTGACTTTTTAATTCCTAGTGGCAAGATTCTACAGACTGATATTAAATCTGCAGTGTTGCCACTCATCATGCCTCAGATTCTTTGTTTCATGTCATGTGGGTGGGCAGCAGAGTGCACATGTATACAGTGTCTAAGGCATTTGATCCCACCCTCTGAGTAAAGATATTAATGCATTTAAAATTTTGGTAATTAGCAAGAATAATTATTGAGCGTTCCCAATGATCAACGACTGTACGTATATGGTTCATTGTGTTCTAAAAGGGATGCCACATCAGAACATCAATAGTACTGAAGGAAAACTAAGTTCTGCCACCCCCAGAGGTAAAGTTCATTTATTTACAATAATTAGTGATGGCCAAACTGTCCACCATGCACCCTTTGCCGGCAAGAAGAAGTTAATTCCGGCCAGACTTTTCCGTGCCTGGTCCAGCCGGAGGAAGAATTATTTTTTATAAAAACTGGGTAGAGACACCCGATTTCTAGTGCTAAACTGGGCACAGATCAGATGTGACGTCCGATCGACTTCACTTCCGGTTTAGGAACCAGGAACTGTGCGTTCCATATACCCGAATTGATATTGCAGCATCATTTCCGGTATAGTTCCTATTCAAATGCCCTGCCAACAGGCGGGGAATTTGAAGTTCTCTGCGAAGAGGCATACTTTATTAAAAGTCCAATCCGCCTGTTCACTATATATAATCCACATGACATTTATATAGTGTGACAGGAAGCATGTCAAATTCTCTGGATGTATCCAGTCTGGCATATATGTGT
>CM070035.1:102247417-102259434 GCA_036250615.1 Ptychadena robeensis | reverse complement strand
AGCGTCTTGTGTTCCAACCCTAGGGTTAAAACAAGGAGGGGGGGGTGTGTGACAGGAAGCATGTCAAATTCTCTGGATGTATCCAGTCATGCAGAGTACTTTGCTATCTGACCAGCAGAGGGAGCTGGAGTTGCTAGTCCTGGGGCAGGGTAAGACCAGCTGTGTCCTGTTTTCTAATTAGAGTTGGTTTGGCTCTAAAAACTCACTCACCTGTTCAATATGGTGGCTCCACCCTGAACCAGTCCTGTGTGTGACTGGGGGAGCTGTGTGTGTACCTGTGTGAAAAGATCTCCATGTGTTTGCTTATATGGACTGCTGTGATTCTGGACTTTTATGCCTTCTTGGATGTACATATTGTATATAGGACTTTGCACAATAAACCAACCGTGTGTTTTCACCTGCAAACCTGTTTGCTGTGCCTCTTTCGCCTGCTGGGGACCCATCCAGAGTACCGCACCTTGCCGCTCTACCGCTAATCCCCCACAATAGTTTATAGTGTATATAGTGACAACATGTGCAAACAAATATGTAGTGACTCTAATTACAAGTGTGTTAAATAATAATAGTGTGTACCTGTGGTCTCATGTCTAAATACACCTTTAGATCACTCCATACAATTACCATTAGATCTACCAACAATTATATAGTATAGGGGCCTCCATGATAGAATACATAGTGATTGGAAGGATTAGATATAAGGTCCTCATATTACATGGTTTTAGTAGAAGAGATTTTACAGAAATGGTACAGAAATTTTATGGTAAGATTGTAAGGTGTATAGGGGCATTAAGTGTGTGTCCAGAGTGGATGAGTAGACACTGGCATGGAAGAGTACTAACCTATTGTTTATAGACAATGTTGTCATTTAAAGTGAACTTTGCTAATGCCTGGCATACACATGCCGATAAGCGGCAGATTTTTCACCTGACCAACAGGCGTGCATGCTCGCGCCGCCGGTCAGCGGAAAAATCTGCCGCTTATCAGCATGTGCCCACATGGGGACAGCTCGGCCGGCCAGAGAACGGACATGTCCGATAATCTCTGGCCGATGGAAGCCGATGGCATTAGCTTCAATGAAGACCGGCATCTTCATTGAAGCTAATGGCCGGCACACAAAGGGTGCCGGCCGACTGAAGGGGCCCCATAATGCACCAGGGTGCAAACATGATGACGTCATCACGTTTGCATTCTGGTGCATATCGGAGCTGGTCTGTCTGCACCCGTCGGGGTGTGTATGGCAGGCATAAGAGTGTTGTATCATGTTGCTTCCATTCCCACATCGTCTCTGGATTTGCTCCCTCTCACTTCCTGGCTCTATCATCTCCTCTGAATCTGGCTATGAATTGTATTCCTCATGATGACCTGTAGCTCTGTGTGATGACGTCATAAAAGGGGGCAAGATTTTTCTAATTGTCTCTGAGTGTGTTAAATCCTTCTGAGAATACTTAAAGGAAGAAAGGCAAGGTTGCACAGCAGATTTTTTATAGGTCTACCCCTTTTAATAAAACCATTGCCATATAACATGCCATTTTTCTCCTTTGCATACCCATTAATGGCTTTTACATGACACAAATACGAATGAACGTTTAAAAAATTGATTTAAAGTTAATTATAGTTCCCCTTTAAAATAAATATAGAGTTAAAGACTGAGCAAACTTAATTTTGAAGCAATGCAGAGAATGTGTGAACGAGACCTTTAACTGAACTGTAATCAGCTTTGAGCGGCTACAATACAGATTGCCTAAAGCACTGTTCTGGTCTATTATTTTGTCTTCACATATTAGTCAGGCGAAGCACCCTCATAATTATCAGGACAAACTCCACAGATGATACTATCCTGAAGTCTGTCTGAGCATAAAGCTTATATTTTAACCAGGAAATCTTAAGTATACTGCACACAAATTGTGTCCATTTTGCTGAGTGCAGTGACAGGGTGACAGTTTGAACTTGTTGTAGGCACAAAGTTAAATATTTGAACAAGATTAGTAAAGCTTTAACGCAATCTAAGAAATTTTAATAGATTAAAATGCAGTTAATGTGTTTTGCAAGAAATGTGCTTTGTAATATAGCAAAGACTTATACAGATGATAACATCAGGCACATATACACTTTTCAACTAACTATGAGAGGGGAGACAAATAACTGGTGGCATTTAAGAAAGCAGCATGCCAGTATAAAGGTTTAAAGTAAAAATATTTTATAATTAGCTTATAAAATCTTAAATCCTCTAAGCAATCTCCTAAATATTACAAATAAAACTGGCATATAACTTTAACTCAGAGAAAACGCATAATTAACACAAATGGCCTGGACATGACTGCTTTTTACATTCTATACAATGGGCTATTTCACATCTGCACATTGAGTAACATTCTATGTCTTTTCCATAGAAAACCTGTTGTAGTTGTACCTTTGTGCCTGCTTGCGTTATGAATTAATGAGCAATTTTTTGGGCCCCTGCAATCTTCTCCTGTACACTTGTATTTAACAGTAATAATACAAAGTGATATTTTTGGAACCAACAATGACAATAATCAAAGCAAGAATTTATACAGATAAAGAGAAAGCAGAGTGTCAACAGCAATAATAAAATCTCAGGGAGCCCATGTGACAAATATCAAATCCACAGGGTCCAAACTTTATCAACTGTGGCCATAGTATCAATACTCATTAACCCTCATCCAATTCAGTTTACATTTTACTGGTTCCAAACTAAGACAGCAATTTAGCAGCAAACAAAAATACCAAATTCAGTTTTTAGTATGTATGGGTATGTCACTTTTAAAACATGATAATAATGCCATTACCAGAGACTTAATGACACAAATTTATAGATTGCTATTCTAATTTCTACACATTTAGCCTGTTCAATTTTTTTTAAAAACTCAAATGAGAGTAAGAAATATAAATAGCATTCTTAACTTTAATCCTAATATAGAAAGTATAAAAAAATCTTTGACAATGGCATCTCATTGGATTCCACCAAATTCCACTTTGGGAGGTCGGTCATTATAAAATATTTACATATGCATAGCAGCCCTTTATTGGTCCACCACTGGAACCACAATGGAGAATTTTAGAAGAGAATACTACGGTCCAGGACTTTTTTTCTCAGAGAAAAGGTGGTGGTACTCACCACCCCTCCCCTGGTCACGCCCCTACCCACCCCTAGGACCGCCCCTAAAACCAACCCATAAATAGCTCCCCATCGGGGGAACGGGGCACGTGCAGCCACCCCTCCCTTGCTGCACATTGAGAGGGATGGAAACAGGGGAGGCACAAAATTGTCCACCCATGGTGCGCCCGTAACCCGCGCTAAATGGCCAACAGTCCCCCCCACTAAACCACACACACGGGGTCCCCCCGGCGGGCCACCCACGACGCACTGCAGCCAGTGCCCTTATTTCAGGGGCCAGGCTAAAAAAAGGTGGCGGAACTCCGTTCCGGTGTGTTCCCCCAGAAAAAAAAGCCCTGCTAAGGTCATAACTTAGGGATAACAAGGAATCAAGTTTTGCTGGGCCACAAGAATTCATTCACTTTTGGTCCATTGAGGAGGGTTCCAGGTATTCAATATCATAACTGGGAGACCTGTGCACATGATAGTATAAAAAACATTAGGAACCCAATATACCCCAAGAATTCTGGTAATAGCAGCATGTTTTATTAATACGATAAAAATCTACCAATATGGATTGAAATAGCAAAGGCAGAGAAATGGGAATGCAATACTCCCAAACCACAAAATATTCTTTGAATTCCATATTGTGACTTCAGAAAGTAATTTCTTAAATAGTGGGGAAAAATTCCTAGAGTTCAGAGGATGAGAGCTGAATCCCCAAATACACTCCACTCAAAATCAAAATCAAACCATTTAAAATCTGTGCCTGTGGGATTTGTTGAAAATTTGATTGAGAGCAAAATTTGAATCTCCCATTACCAACTAAAGGTCCTCTATTTGAAACATTTCTTAAAAACCTGATATTGACCTGTGTTTGAAACATGACTACGAACATTTTTTAAAAGTTAAAGAAGCCTTTGTCTTGGGTAACTTTAGATTCAGTAAAGGACATGTTTGTTAATGCAATCATCTGAAATATGCGTCAACACTATACACCGCCCCATCCCTTATTTAATGTTTTAAAAGATTTGTTTTTTTTTAACTGTACTTATCTTGCATTTAAACTTAACTGGCACAACCAATCTTCCACCAATGCCAAAACATGATACATACACCTCCAAAAAACATTGATGATCAAGAATAGTAGCTTTCATGTACACAATTAATGATATGGAGAGTAGACAACCCCAATACGATTGCATTTTAACCTAATCTACTGCAGGCTAACCAAAGTAACTTCAGAGATGATGGTGTGCAGTATCCAGTCCTGTACTGCTTAACTTCTGTTCACTTCATGAACAAGTCATCTTAAAGGGTGTAAAGGACAAACACCTGAGTACACAAACACATTTGGCTGGCCCTACTATAAATATCTGACACCGGTGATCTCATTTTATGAATTGGCGCAAGTAGCAATATGTTACATGCAAATGTCATTATCTTTGTATTGCTCAGTTTATGTGGATATGAGAATAGGGTTTTATTAAGCTTCTGCATCTCAAATTAGCAGGGGATATGTGGGCACGGGAATAGAGTTTTATACAGCCTGTTCATCTAAACTGGGTGGAAACCAGGTGGGCATGGAAATAAAGTTTGATGCAGTCCCTGCATCTTCAATGCATTTTAAATGTTCTTCTTTTTTGACATGAACAACCAGAGCTCTCCTTAACTCTAGCATGTCACCTAGAGCCTACAGAAGGTTAGCTACCAGGTTCTTCGTTGTTTGTCAACACTAAAGAGGTACAATACCAGTTGTTCACCATCTCACAAGCTTCATAAAACCCATACCTATACAGTTAGGTAGGGGGTTAATGTGATCAAGTGCCACTGGGTTCGAATTCAAACCAGGACACCCTTCATGGAGTTTGCTGTCCCCAGGAAATGTACGTATGTTTTCTCCTGTAGCCCAAAGATGTACTGAGTCATTGGCTTTCCCCCAACCTAAATGTCCTAAACCGTGATATCTGGCTGTAGCTAGTCGTTGTGGCTAAAGACCTAAAGGTGGGCATATACGAGTCGATTTTTTAATTGATTCCGGAACAATCGATCACATGCACGCTCACATTGATTGATTGTTCTGGAATCAAAAGCGCCCACCCTCTTTTCAAGCGGGATTAATCAATCCCGCTCAAAGAAAGCTCAATCAATCAAGGAACTCACATGTTGGTAAATCCCTGGGTCCCCATCTAAAGTATTGAATGAGAATCATTTTCGCAAATTGGTGCGCATCAATTCGCTGTTCAATCTATGAAATTCATTGATTCATCTGGTTCATCGATTGAATGGGTATCAACTTGTGTATGGGCATCCTAAGTCCGCTGAGGAAACATCCCATTTCAGTGTTACATTATTAATCAGACCCTTTGCATACCTATCCCTTAGGCCTGGTAGCCACCTGTGCTTATTTATATGCATTTGCATCAATGATGACAGCAGTGGGACTTTGAAAGTACATTGACAGTTGAAAACATGAGCACAGAATACGCAGACAGGAACTAGTTGATTAGATATAATGTGACGGACTATAATGCATGTTTTTAAACACTTGTAAAAATGGATAAGAAAGGATAGAGTCCCTAAACATAAATACAATGTACAATAAGTGACTCTTGAATTAAAATATTTCCTCAAATAAAAACATACATGGACTGTAATAACATTATTGGATGAGCTATTTTAATTTCTTTTGAGACCTGCACTAAAATGACATATTTGATGTAAGAAAGAACATACATGATACCAACCATAAGCAGATAAGTGTCAATAATAAGACTGTACGACAAAGGCATGTAGGCATAATATTATTGATAGTACTACCACAACTTTCATTTAGAACAATAGCATGCCTACTGATATATATATTCAACCATTGCAATACTTAACATGGATCAGGCTCATAAACAATGCCTGTGCAGACACAAAATCTTTATATAAGGAAAATAATTCTATCATGTCAAGGTTAAGTCAAAGACTTTTTTTTTTTAACCCTGAACAAGCTTTAAGTGCCTGAAAAGTTTTTTCCTAGTAATACAGAAGACTGAAACTGAACAATTCTTGCAGTAATAGCCTCGGTCTTAGCTAACCTTTAAATCCTGCTCTAAAAGTTGGCTAAGCTCACACAGTCACATTAATCACAAAAATAATGCAAATGAAGTCAATGTAAATGGTCTATGTTTCAGGCAGTTTTTGTGTTGGGCATAGGACACTATGAGGCTGGGTTAGGCTCCACCCCTCCTAACCTCTGATAGGTTGCTAAGAATAGTTGCAGCTTGTGTCACTGAAGGGCAAAGTATTTTGAAATAGAAACAAAGTTGTTCTCAGCAGAACTTTAAGCCTGCAGTCTATATGAAACTATGAAGTATAGGGTGAGCTTACGATCTGCTGCTACCAAGGGAAGAGTATCTTCACCATAGGGAACCGTATGATTTGTAAAAATTCAAATCCACCAGGAAAATGCTTCCAGAGAACATCACAGAGGACCTCATCCTGCAGCAACAGAATGTTGCAGTTGGCAGCACTAGACAAACAGGTAGGACCATCCTGAGCACACGTATGTTGTGTATGATGCCAGATAATCCTTAGAACAGTTTATTATGTATTGTGAAAGAGTACCAAACACATTGACAGTCTTCTGTTTGTACTGAGATCATGTATAACTTTTAGGCTTAGATTGGTTCCCAGAGATTAAATGTCTGAAGGACCATTACACATGAATGGCATGTTTTTGAACCATGGAAATTGTTTTGGAAATTGTAAAGCCCCTCGAAACACATGCAAATGCTTGGAAAACTTCAGCATAACAAACAGACAAAATGTTGTATGTGCTTTTCAAGGAATTTAACTAAAAAAAGGTTATGTATAAAACATGGGATGTCCCATTATGAAAGAGAAGTCAACAGTGAAGCAAATATATGTTTAACATGGCGCATATTTGTGTGCGAATTTTTAAAAGTGCAGATTTTCGCAATATTTGCATCACCCCAATATTCGATTTAAAAACTGTTGCTGGTCGCAGGGAGTGTTGCTAAGCTCTTATTGCAGCCTTCCCATTCGTCCACTTGCATTGAGAGGCATGTGTAATGGAAAAAAAATACTGAATATCCGGAATTGCTAATATTCAGCAATATATTCACCATCTTCGCAAATTTCAGAATTTCCGATATTCGCGATTAATATTCTGAATCCGAATATTCGCGATCACCACTAAAAAACTATACATGCACCCATTGACTATATCTACCACATAGATCAGAGAGAAGCCCTCCTTAACCAGCAGTCAGTGCTTTTCAAAACTTTTTTAAACAACCAGCAAAGCAATGTGACTGCCACTTCTCGCAATCTATTTCCATCATCATAGATCAATGTTGAATACATATAGCAATAAAACATTGGTAAAAATAATGGCTTGGCATAAAATTAGCCTTGGAAAGTTCTATACTTCCTCCCATGCCAACAAGTGTGGCATTTCACTAATTAAGCTACTCCAAAGCTTTACTCCATCATTAGCCAAACCAGTTACATTTCTAGCAAACCCTAGATGGTCAATCCAGCACTTCTCTAGCCACGATGCGGCAAATTCTGCTCAAGAGCAACACCGTGGCAATATATGAGTCTCTCTAATGATCCTGCTTCTGGTGAGATATCACATGCACGGACATCCCAGACGTGAAACATGGAGGTTCAGATCAAATCACACATAAACGTTTGCAATTTAATTGTTTTGTCCTCCTAAAATATCTCTTGTCTTATATCAATCAATGGTACTACCACACAGAATACTAAACGCAAAACAGATTCCCTAAATATGATTTATTTTCAAAACCTATTCCTTTAATTTGATTTATTTCCAGTTATCAAGCTAAAGGTGTGCTCACGCTTCAAATCAGTCTAAAATACAAATGCTCGTGGAATCAACTGACATTTTCCAACATGACCAATCACAGCTCTTAAAATTTCCAACTGTTGTTTTAATTCAGAATAAAGAGAATGGATTTCTTATTAATTGACTTCAACACTTAATTTTATTAAATTACTTAAAAAAGTGTATGGCCAGCTTTATCTTGATGGAATAAAAATCCTAAGCAAATAGCTTGGCCTCCCCCCCTAAAACTAGTTCTTGAGAACTAGATTGTTAGCTCCTCTGATGGACAGATGGACGTTGAAAAGCCCTGTCTTTTAACGTCAGCACTGTGGGAATATGTAAGATAATAGCAGACAGTTCCTCTTTTTCCAGGTGAGGACAAGGATCCTGCACGCAGTGTATGTGCAACACAAATGGGAGATTAGATGTCCAGTCATTAACCTCCTGAGCAGTAAGCCTATACAAACAATACTCTCAAAAAAAATACTTGGGTATACCCCCGTAAAGATATTGGTTGACCTGCCAATCTTTCCGGGGATCAGCGTTAACATTTTTTTCTAGCACGTTATAGATAAGGCCGGGGATGTGAAGAGGGAGGATGGAGAGTTAAAACTTTGGAATAATTTGGAAAAGCTAATGATAGCAAATGCTGCCCTAACAAGCAGAAGTGCTAAGCAATAATTAATGTAGCTGTTTAAGTTGTTTAATAATAGTATACTGGGGGTGGGTCCCTCTGTTGGCTGCTGCTTGCTAGGAAATGCTCCCTGTTGTATTTAGTAGAGCAGTTTAATAATGTTTAATAGTGCTTTCACCCAGGTTGATCATTGGAAGATTGGGTGATCCCAGTTATTGCATTAATAAAATCTATTATTTTTCAATAAACTTTAAATTATATATTATAAAATATATATTATATTATTATATTTAGCTTTGATGATTTTTAGAATCCATTATCTAATATGCTCAACAAAGATGGACACTCTCGTGGAGTTTTTTTTTTTTTGCATTCATGGTCGATCATTTGTGCACATATTGTTTGTAAACTGTCTACTTTTAACATATTGGAATAATAAAATTGATAATCCACATTTTAATGTATATTTTTTGCCAACATCCCAATTATTAGTGAAAATTAAAAAGAGGAAAAATAATAATATTTTTCCATCTTTGAAAAGGGCCAGGGGGACTTTAATGCAAAGGTATCATATTGTATATAATTTTTATTTTTAAAAACAACTGTAAGACAATGTATTACGATTAGCCCCTGATGAAGCGGTTGTCCGCGAAACGCGTCGGGAATGTGCAATACAACTGTAATACCTCATGTATGGATGTTCATAATCTGTTACCTTTTCAATTTGTATATGATGTAATACATTGTCTTACAGTTGTTTTTAAAAATAAAAATTATATACAATATGATACCTTTGCCTTAAAGTCCCCCTGGCCCTTTTCAAAGATGGAAAAATATTATTATTTTTCCTCTTTTCAATTTTTACTTTTAACATATTGCCTTAAGGGCTATATTAATTATATGTATTTACAGGAACTTTGCAGCTGACTTTGCTTTGTTCTTTATTGATAGTAATGAAAACTATCTCTGTTATTGCTGTGCACTGCACCCATATTTATAAGGTGCATTGTTGTTTGGCTGGTTCTGATTCCATGAAAATCCCTTTCAAGCACTCTAATCTCCTTATTCAGTAGGTACCTACACACTGCGTAATGTTTCCAAAGTCTCCAGACATTTCCTGCTTTAACTACAATCTGCCTTATTGGGCAACAGTAAACCTGTTTCATAAGGGACATTTATGTAATTGAAACAGTTGGCCTACAGCAATGGATTTTCAAACATTTGCCTGATAAACAATATACATTTTCTTAAAGCAGTGATATAAGGCTTTCTGTTTTGTTTGTTATTTTTGTTTACTCTTGTAAGAACCCCATAGACCTGGAAGGTAATGTAATATACTAACTTGATAGGACATACTCCTGGCCCCTGCACATGACTACTATGTGCTGGGTTAGGCAAGAAAAAGGCAAGTACAGTTGCAAGAAAAAGTATGTAAACCCTTTGGATTGGAATTGGCACTCCTATGGCAGGTCAGCCTTTACAGGCTCTTGGTCTGGCCCCTTTATCAAATCTAAGAAGCAAATGTGGCCCACAAGTCAAAAAGGTTTGTCCACCCCTCATTTAGGCTGACCTGTACCTACTCCTTAAAAAAGACAGAAAAAAAACAAGACATATGTGCAGTGTATTATATATACACAGTGCCATTGCTGGGTAAGCACAAAAAATATACAATCCCATTACACTACAGGTCTAAAAAAAAGTGCACACAGGCATAAGATAAGAGCTATCGCATATAATATCCTCATATTGTCAGTCAAATGGATTTCTGCTTATTCATATTTTGTGCATTTATTAAGATAGCAGAGGGGTAGGTTGTTTTACTCACCTGATCCAGTGGTGGCAGCTCCTCCTTTTTCTATACTAATCTCTGTCTTTGCTCATTTTAGCTGGCCATACACCTTTAGATCTCTCTGTCAGATATTCTTTAGATCTATTAACAACTATGTAGTATAGGGTCTTCTGCGATTGAACACAGGTAGACTTGACGGTTTAGAAAGTCCCTCATATTACATGGTTTTAGTAAAACACAAGATGATGTAAAGGAAATCTGACAGAGAAATCTAAAGGTGTATGGGGACCCTTAAGCAGGGAACACACATATAGATATGGGCCAGATCGATGGCCTATTTGAGCATCGTGCACGCTCACGGCTCTCTATCTGGCCCTTATCTAATGCGGCCATCCCTGTTTTCGAGCAGGACCAATCAATCCCACTTGAAAACAGGGATATTGGAGATAGCCGTAAACCGTGGTCGATGTCCATTGATTTGCATAGGGACAGCGGGGTCCATGCGCAGCAGCGCAATGACATCATTGCGCTGCTGCAGGGAACCTCGAACGGTTCCTATATCGAGCCATGTGTTTCCTGCTTTAATCTCTTCTAGCACTCAGAGGTGTGGTCTGGGGTCATAAACATCATTGCTTTTAAATGTAACGCATATGGGTTTTCATTGAATGGCCTCCATTCAAATGGTTGGTTGGGAATACTTCATTCTGCCACCCAACCAACTGGGTGGTTTTTGGGTGGCTGTCCATAGGGATTGTATGATAGATAGTAATTGACAACTGACCGCCAACCACCAGTACAATGTGTGCACACCTCTGCACACAGTAGTGTGTTTTTGGTTTCAGCCACCCTGCAACCGACCATATCAATGAAACAGGTAGATGATAAGGACCTGCTCTAGAGGTAGGGAGAACAATATTAGGTGAGTTGCATTTATGTGTATGTAGTTCTGAAATGTATACAGCTCTTGTACACAGCAATGCAGCATGTCAGTATGTAGACAGCCATAAGACGCTTACTCCGACAGATCTTGTCATGCTCCCATCCTGTGACTAGAGATGTCCCGAACTGTTCGCGGCGAATATCGTATGTTCGCGTTTGCGCGATTACGCGAACATATGGCGAGTTCGACCCGCCCCCTATCTTTTTACATTAAACAAACTTTGACCCTGTGAGTCTCAGTCAGCAGGCATAATCCAGCCAATCAGCACCCACCACCTCACGGACCATCCCACACTCTATAGCTTAGCAAGGAAAAACGCCATTACACATGCTGCTGGAGACGGAGACAGTTAGGACAGAGAGCTAGTGTTGCTGCTGCATAGAGAAACATTAGCTAGGCAGTTCAGTGTCATCTGCAGTGTACTGTTCAGTGCTGTTACTTTGCTGTGAGGACAGAGTCCTGAAAAGACCCCAAAAGCCCTTTTTAGGGCTATTTTTGTTGCTACCCTGTTGCCTGCTGTCTGGCATGCCAGGCTACTACCAGTGATTTTTAAAGCCAAATATCACACAGTGCCTACTGCCAGCGCTCATATCTGGTGGCACTTTGTTACCCAGAGGATTTTTTTCACCCTATTTTAGGGGCTATTGCACGGCTTTCCATCAGTTACAGCCTTGT
>CM070035.1:102218988-102233291 GCA_036250615.1 Ptychadena robeensis | reverse complement strand
CTTATCGGCATGTGTATGGCCAGCTTAACAAAGAGAAGAACAATGAAGGATCTCAATATTAGTTTTACTAGAGATCAAAGATGTTTATTTGTTCCTTTTTTAAATTATTATTATTACTATTATTTATTTTTGCTCGTAAGAAGATAGATTGGAAATTCAGAGAGGTTGTCGGCTGAAAAAGTCTGGTGGGCTGTCACTGTAGTCCCCATATAGATTTCTCTGTCTGATTTCCCATAGATCTCCTTTTGTTTTACCAAAACCATGTAATATGAGGGACTTTCTAAACCATCAAGTTTACCTGTAATTCTACCTGCGTTCAATCGCAGAAGACTCTATATTACATAGTTGTTGGTAGTTCTGAAGGATATCTGACAGAGAGATCTAAAGGTGTATGGTCAGCTTTAGTTCTTGTTTTCCAACATCTAAGCTCTCAGGAGCGAATAAGGTGAATCTTTGACATAGAAAATCGTATGGTAGGATTTATTGCGGTTAGAATATGGCAACAATTCTTGGGGGGTTTTATGTATTATGGTATTGTCTACGTAATGTCTGGTTTTGTATTATTGGTTTATATGTTAGTAGATTTTTTTGTCTTTTTTATGTGTTTTTTTCCTATTGGTGCGCCGAAAATGGTAAACAAAACAAAGGTATTACATAATAAGCAATTTAGGAATTCTTTCCCTGTATGTACAAGGGTTGAATTCTCCACGTAAGTGATCTAAGGCCTACCAGAATTTCGTATGTCTTAAAGTAGATATATGCTTACAGGAGACGCACTTCTACACCAAAATATTTTAGTGCAAAATTCCCACAGGTATTTACTGCCTCTGGTACGGTCAAGAAACGGGGGTATTGGTGAGATTTAGGCTTAGAGCTCACTTTAAATGTCTTAAATCAATTAAGGATCCAGAAGGGTGATTTATATATATATATATAGTCTTAGTGGGCTTGGTTCAAGAAGTTACGATAGTGTGCTATTATGCCCCCAATACTAGACAAATACCATTTCTCACACATCTACTTACATTAATTGAACCCCATAGGAAGGGTACTGCGGTGATTTCAATAGAGTAGTCCACCCTTGATTAGATAGATTAGGGGGATCCCAAATGAGACAAACCCATGGTATAAGATTTAAGTATTTGTTAGAACAAAGCTTGATAGTGGACTGTTGGAGGTACACCCATCCCGTAAGGAGTATACATTTTTTTTACACCCTCATAAAATGTTTCCCAGGATTGATCACATCTTTCTGTCATATACTTCCTTGCCCCTGTTATTAGACTCAACTATTAGACATACTCCGTGGTCAGACTATAGTGCAGTAATAGTCTCCTTGTCTTCACTCGTTTCTATGGAAAATGATCACACATGGACCCTGCAAGACTCAATTCTCTCAGACCCTGTGTTAAGTAAGATAATCCAAAATCACCTAAAAGAGTACCTGCAATTTAATCAGGAGTCTGAGATTTCTCAGGTCACGTCGTGGGAGGCGCATAAACCAGTCATTAGGGCTTGTCCCCACAGTCGAATTTGGCTGCCCGGTGGCGTGGTTTTAAGTGGCGGTGCGGGCGGCTGCCTCCATTGTTTTTAATGGGGCTGCTCCTACTTGTGTGGCTGCCCGCGGCAGCGCATAACATGTAGTTAGCTGCTAACGGCGGCCGCGACCGCTTGTGATCTCTGACAGCTGCTAGAGGCTGGCAGCTCGCGGCCAGCTTCGACTGTGGGGACAAGCCCTTAGAGAGGTATGTTTTTTTTTTTTTTTTTTTTTTTTTTTTTTAGAGAGGTATGTTTTTAATGTAACAGCACAACACAAACATCAGAGAACAGAGAATGTGCTTAGAAGAGGCCTTTGAAGAAGCCATGCAGGCATTCCAAGTAAAAAAGTCATATATAGAATCAGAATTACAACCGTATTTTGAATGGTAATTAGAACCGTATTTGGCATCCAAATTAGGATCATATTAATAATCATACTACGCATGTGCTCCATAGTATGATCGTAAATTGATCACGTTTAACTTGGTCACACTGTGTGGTGGTACAATTGATCTGTGTTAGCAAGCCGTAGAATCGTAAAATCATACAACACGATCTAATCTAAGATTGATCATGTAAAAGTTGACACATGTATGGCTAGCTTAAGGCTGACTTGATGATGCACCCTAAAGCCCCCCATACACCTTTAGATTCCTCCATACAATTTCCATGAGACCTACCAACAACTATGTAGTATAGTGACCTCCCTAATAGAATACATAGTGATTGGAAGGTGTAAAAAGGTCCTCATATTACATGGTTTTGGTAGAAGAAAAGTTGATTGTACAGAAATTGCATGGTAATTGTATGTGGTGTATGGGGGGCTTTAGGGGAAACATGGGGATTAGGTGAAAGGATTCTGGACATTATTCAAACCAGAAATGAATTAAGGCTGTGTGGTGACCTGTCCCACTCAAAAAAAGACATCAAAGTCTACATTTGTTAATAGATTAGAGCACAATTGAGTGCGGTGAATATGAACATTGCTCGATTGTGTTCTAATCTATTAATGAATTGAGCCATGGATGGACATCTTTAGTGGCGTGTATATCCATCATGCCTGCAGTACAACTCTACTTTGCTCAGAGTCAAGTCAAGTCAAATATGTGTATAACCATGCATTTTGCAACATGTTACCATATTGTTTAGTAACTTACATATCTGACTTCGTTTTTGTGTAATTCTGCGACACCCAACCAATTCATCACAACATGCGTTTTATACTGCACAGATAAAAACCATCTGTCTGCTGTCATAAGATAAGGAATTTATTTTGGTTGTTTACTGTCCATAGATCTGCCAATCATAGAGCGACCCTAAAATATGGTAATTTAGTTCACCCATGTAAAAAAAAAAAAATTTGTAAAACAAAAACAAGATAAAAACATACATAACATGGCTTAGTAAATAACACAGCACATCAAATCTTCATCTGTATTTTAAAAAGCATTTCACATGGCAGTTTACCATTTGAGATGTGCACTTTGTACATTGACGTAACTTCTCACTAAATATTCATTACTTGACATGGAAAGTATGAACTAACCTTCAAGCTGGCATAGTTAAGTATGGGTCACTGGCTTCAAGTCAGCTAGTAAGTACATAACGGCTTCACGCAATGTTTTTATGTATGCCTAAACCACTCATGCTACCCTTGTTTAAACTAGCATAACTGTAGCAGCATTAATATCCCATGGCAAAGGCCATTTTTTGGTGGTTAACTGCCCACCGGATTTAAAAGGAATACAATCTCTGCTATCTTTGTGATTTATGTCTTAAGGTAGCCATACACAAGTCGATTTTCCACTCAATTGACAATCGATCGGCAATCAATCGGGTTCTGTCCACCCTGAACGATCGACCAAACAAAATCGGAATCGACTATAAATCGGATCAGACATTGATCCTGTTGGGTTTTTTTGGTCGGTCGTTTTGCAAACTGAGTACGTTGGTGGACCCACAGCCCTATGCAGCAGCCTTTCCGATCGATGGATTTTGTGGAATCAGCCATTTTGGAGATCGGCTCATGTCCACATCAACAACAAAATCGGATTCTCAAGGTGGTGTTGCGTCGATTCCCAATCCGATCAATCGCTCTCCAGCTCCCTGCTTATGTTCAAATCCCATTGACTATCATTGTAGTAATCCTTCGTGCGGATTGAAAACAATTTTTCTTGGGAGTTTTGCCATGGATCCCCCTCTGTCATGTCATTGTCCAGGTGTTAGTCCCCTTTAAATAACTTTCCCAACACTATTGTGGCCAGAAAGGGTCCCTTTGTTTTTTAATGTTCGCCTCCCATTGAAGTCTATGGGGTTCGCCGGGTTCGCGGACATTTGCGGAGGTTCGCGTTCGCCGTTCGCGAACAGCAAATTCCGTGTTCGCGACATCACTAATTACCAGAGCAAGGGGAACAGCTTTATGAAGAGGAATGACAATGGCTGTTGTGTGTGACAGATGCAAGTAAAAAACACCTGTAGAGATGTCAGTTTTTACCCAAGATGACTATAATAGATTGTTTTGGACAAGATATACAGGACTTTCATGCCACCAGTCTCATTCGGCCGTTTAAGGAAGTCCCATTTGGATGCCGAAGCAATAAACACAGGAACATTGACGAAGAAGTATAACCGGACACCTTATGTAAGGAGCTGGGAAATTTAGCTGTGGGCATAAAATAGAAAAGGTTTACATAGAAAGTACAGTAAATTACCTCTTAATGTGCCAGAAATAACATAGTCAACTAAATCTTTTTATGGGATGACAATACACAGTATTGTACGTGTTGTCAGTACTTACAGGTTGTGTTGTTGATAGTGTACTGAAGATGGGACACTAAGTGGAGGTAGAGGCCCCTTTAAGGTGCCGGACCAGGAGGCTATGGGGCAAGTCGAACAGTTAAAAGGGGAGCTCTCCCAAGGGGCAGTGCTCAGTCCCGGGATCCAGGAAGCAGTTCATAAGTCTTGCTATACCTGTTAGGCCTACCTGTGCCGGCGTGCAGCTGGGGAGCCCCTGTGTAATGTGTCACGGTATCTACCCTGTTGTGAGACCACTACGGGTCTCAGTGTTTCAAATAAAGTTCAGTTTTAAGCATCAACAGCCCCATCTGTTGTCTGGTTGATTCCTGTGCCCTACAATAGATCCTCTTGCTCTACTCTAATATCCATAACATAATCACTAATTATTTTGTGTACTCATGATTAGAATTGAGAGGGCTTACTGGGCTTTTTGAGGTAGCACAGACAGACAGACATGATAAATAGTGATGGCTGAACATCATCCAGATCCGTCTGCGAACGGGTGGATCGGACTTTTAAGGAAGTCCACCACCCGCCTGTTCGCGGGCGGGGAATTGGAATCCGGGAACAAAAAACACAGTGTTCCAGGTTACGATAGCTTCACTTCCGGGTTTACGAGCCAGCTGCTTACTAGACGACCGGTTTCATGCCCAGTCTTCTAGTAAACAGATTCTTCCTCTGGCGGGATCTCGCTGCTCCTGATAGAATAGAGAGTTCCTTCTTGCCGGCAAACAGGGCGGGTTGAACACCCATACTGCTCGCCGGCGAGAAGGAGGGCAAACATCCATGTTTGCGGCCAAACTGTCCGCCTTGTGGGCAGTTCGGCCATCATTAATGATAAACAGATAACAGTTTTAAGATAAAAAAGACACTTTCATATTAACTATAGCAGAATGGAACAAATGTTTTTTTGGTCCTGTCCATATACAGGGGTGGTACTGTCCCCCAGATGGTTATCTAAGAGATAGATAGGAGGGGCTAGGAGGGGCCAAGGGTTTTGTCTAGGTTTCTGTGGAAATACAGTTCCAACTGGGTACACAAGTACTGCCTGTCCCTGGGAAGGTGTCTCTGTGCCTGAGGAGTCTCTGAGGATAGAATCAGGGCTAAAGCTGCTAAGCGTGCCCAGTGGGGGCCTACCCTACCCTGAGGGGAAAAGTCAAACATCTACTTCATCCAGATGAGGAGCTCCTGTTGCCCCAGACCATAGGACTTTCCCATGAGGGCCTCTGGAAGGATGGAGGACACTGCAGAAGGGTCCTGTCAGCTTGGCTTCTAGAGCCAGGAGAGAGAGAGCTGCTAAGGATGCTATAATTTATATCACTTCCCCAGGCCAGAGACACATCCCCCAGGCAGGATCAGCAAACAACACAAAAATACTTTGTTAACCCTATAGTTGGTTTTCCATTCCACTACATAGTCATATTGTTCCATTAAACAAAAAAAAAAATAAACATTTGAATGTTTTATTTATTAACGAATAACAATAAAATGAGAGCACCTTGTAAAGCTGCTGAATTTACGGTGTTCCTAGTAGAGATGGGTTTTTTTCAAAAATTCGACTTCGAACGGTTTCGACTTAATTGGACATGTAGAGAAGGGTTGGGGGTATAGTACAAAAAAGAAAGTGTTGCTCTAACACAAATAGTTTTTGTTACAAATTAAGTTCAAAGTCAAGTAAAAATGTCGAAAATCGGAATTTCGACTTGAACTTTGAACTTAATTTATGCAAAAATGACATGTGCTAGATTACATTTTTTTTTCAATGTTCCTCTAACCCTTCTCTACATCTCCAGCAATTTTGGTGATGACACCATTTTCAGGGGCTTTGCAATAAGCCCACAAAATTAGGAAGTCGAAAAATTAGACCATCTCTATTCCCTAGTTAAATACAACCAGGGCCGTTTCTCCAGGTATGCTGAATATCTGTGCCCTCCCTCCCTGTGCAGATCTGAACAGCATCAGCTCCCGATAAGGGGGGGCTGCTGGAAGGGAAAGTTAAGATGTTATAGGTGTTCAGATCTGCATGCGGAGGGAGGGCGAATTGGCAGCTCCACCAATAGCACCCACAAACCCCCCGGTCGACAGGGGGCCCTAAGCAAGAACTTCCATAGGAAAAGAAAAGAAACGCATTTTTACTTACCTCTTAGCCTCAAAATGGTTGAAAGTCACTCCAAAATCCTAAAACAATATACTTACCTGCTCTGCTCGCGTCTTTGCCAGTGACCATGGTGTGAGTGCTTTATATATCCTGACTGTTTATGTAAAACAGCTGCAAGGTTTTGGAGAGGAGGGGAGACAGGGGCTAGCAAGAATATCTCATTACAAGTAAAGATTTATTATCTTTTTTTTCCAGCCCAATAATAGGGTGTTACCCAGCAAGGGGTATATATTTACTATTATGTTTATATTTTTTTCCTCTTTTTTTTGCAGGATGTGGCACTTTTATTATCCTCTCATCGGTCATAGCTGCTATAAGTGGACTTCTTGTGGGGTATGAGTTGGGTATCATCTCTGGGGCACTTCTTCAAATTCATAGCCTACTACATCTTAACTGCCAACAGCAAGAACTTGTAGTAAGTTCACTGTTGATTGGAGCACTTTTAGCTTCCTTGGTCGGAGGATTCCTTATAGACTACTATGGAAGAAGAACTGCAATTATGGTTACATCCTGCTTACTCGGACTCGCAAATTTGCTGTTGGTAACTGTTGTATCTTATGAAAGCCTCATTGCAGGACGCATCATCATTGGAATTTCCATATCTTTATCTGCAATTGCTACCTGTGTTTATATTGCGGAGATTGCACCTCATCACAGAAGAGGCATGCTGGTGTCTCTGAATGAACTAATGATTGTGGTAGGCATACTACTGGCCTACATTTCAAATTATCTCTTTGCAACTGTTACCAATGGTTGGCAATACATGTTTGGACTCATAATTCCTCTGGCTGCATTACAAGCATTTGCTATGTATTTTCTCCCTCCAAGTCCACGGTTTTTAATCATGAAGGGTCATGATGAGATGGCTGGAACAGTCCTACAGAAACTGAGAGGAACCTCACAGACTAAGGAAGAGCTGACGTCTATCAGATCCTCCATTAAAGCTGAATACCAGTACAGATTTTGGGACTTATTTTGTTCAAGAGACAACATGAGAACTCGTCTGTTAATAGGAGTAGCCCTTAGCTTCTTTGTGCAGATTACAGGGCAACCCAACATCTTATTTTATGCTTCTACGGTATTGAAATCAGTTGGCTACCAAAGCAATGAAGCCGCTAGTCTAGCCTCTACAGGAATTGGAGTTGTCAAAGTGGTCAGTACAATTCCAGCCACGTTCTTCGTAGACAGAATTGGAAGTAAGACTTTCCTTTGTATTGGGTCTGCTGTCATGGCAGTGTCATTGGTTACAATGGGAATTATAAGCCTTAACATTGACATTAATTTAAACAACATTTGTAAAAGCAACTCTAATCTAAACCATTCCTACCTTTACAAATCAGGCATAATAGCCCAAAACAACATGTCTCTACAGGAGGAATTCAATGAACTGTCATCAACTAGAATATTTTTACCTCATTCTTCAAAAAATGAGACCAAAATGAACCAATGGACTATTCCAACCAGACCAAGTCCCTCTGGAGAAGCTGTTACATCACAAGCACAAGGTGTACCAGTATTCATGAAGTGGTTGTATTTAGGCAGCCTACTGGTTTATGTAGCTGCATTTTCGATTGGTTTGGGACCAAGTAAGTGTTTACTTTTCCAGTAGTAATATAAGCATAAAGTACTTTTTTTTACATGACCCCAGACAATTATTTGTATAACTTAATGTATGATGTATGACAGACCTCTGTGGCTTATTTGATGTGAACAACTCAAATTAGCTTACAGTTTGCTGTAATGTTGATCAGCTGTTGTTTCTCCATAACAAATTACAGATATGGAAAACAATAAAAATTTGGCTGCATATTATGTATTGTATATAAGTGTATTGAAGTGTATTTCTTGATCCATGACATGTTCCTGTGTGTTTAGTTCCTTCTTATGATTACTCTGTCTATTAGGCTTACCATATTTTTAGGACTATTAGACGTTCCAGATCATAAGACACACCCAAAGTTTTGGAGAGAAAATAAGGTAAAAACACATACATGAATATACAGAATGTTCCAGCAAAGTAGACAGGACTGGACCTTACCTTACCCATGAGTATCACATCACTTCAAATAAACTTCCTGAGCCATTCGTTTTCAATCCACTTAGTAAGCATGCCATACCCCAGTAGTAAACTTGAAAAACATCAGACAGAATAAGGGGCCTTACAGGCAAGGTAGAAAATCCATAATGACAATGCTCTGCTAAAATTGACTTTTTTAATTCTGACCAATAAATATTTTTCAAAAAAATTTTGAATTAATATTTCCTGTACAAATCCACCTAAATTTATTGCAATTTAGGTTAATGTAAATACACAACTCATGCTATCTAATTGTAAAATGTGTCTCTCTATAAGTTGGTCAGTGTGTTTAGAGAATGGGTACTGCTAGTGCTAATGCAGATAAGATCTCTGCTTGGCAGTGTTTTTTTGGCTTTGCTGGAGGCAATGTAACAAATTTCTGCAAAGCCATTGCTCCCAATATGGGTGGGACTGAATTTTTTTTAAAAAGTGCACCTTATAGTCCAAAAAATACAGTAATTCACATCAGAACACCAAGATTTTTGAGCAGGATCAATTGGTCCCGCTCGAAAACAGCGATGGCCGCATATTTTATGGGCCAGATAGATGGCCGTGAGTGTGCACGGCGCTCAAAGCGGCCATTGATCTGGCCCATATCTACATGTCTGTACCCTACTTTAAGTTCCAATCACAATGTTAAAGGATAGGATATGAGTGTTATATTTAGGCTTTGTTTAGTTTGCTGCTTTGTCTGACTATGTAAAGCATTCCTTACGTCATTTACTGTTGTCTTTAGGGAAACTATTAAAAATGTTTGTAGTATAGAACCCTTAGTGGTATCTCCACATCATACATTTACCTGCTTGGCAGATGCTGTATTCTCATGGGGCTGAGCCATTTTACCAATGCAGGGGTTAACGAAGTCGAGTCCGAACACAGCATCAGCCGGCCAGCTAAAGTGTATGTGATCCATCGGGATCCCCGCCAAGCACTGCGCTTAGCATAGGGGTCCCAACAGATCATATAGCGCTGTGGAAACCCCCCCCCCCCCCCTCAAGAACTGGAGTTGGAAAATCATTCTCTGAAAGTTAACAAGTATGCAGTCAATAGTTAATTTAATCTTCTGAAGCAAAATGCTGTGAAATCTCAATGCGCCACATCCTGAGATCAAATTGGCAGTGAGAACTTAAACTGGTGTTTGTTTTTCTGTGTTTCAGTGGCTTGGCTCGTGCAGAGTGAGATCTTTCCTGCAGGCATTAAAGGTCGGGCCTTTGCAATAACTAGTAGTATGAATTGGGGCATGAATCTTCTAATATCTCTGACCTTCCTTACACTCACTGGTAAGAGTTTTATTATAACGTGGCTTTCCTTAATATTATGCTCATTTAGAATATATTTATAAAGAGGTGTATTTAAATAAAGTTTAGAAACCCGTTGTATTTTGCAATTACAGTGGACCCTTAAACTTGAACTTAATTGGTTTCCAAGGGTTGGTTGTAAGTCAAGACAATTTTTCTATTTAAAGGAATGAAAATACCCATAATGAGTTCTGAACCTCCTAATGCATCCCTTACCTCACATTTTCATAATAAAAAGTTGTGTAGTATGTGTTATTTACCAGAAACACCAAGTATTTTCCTTGTGTTCTCACCAAATATTTTAATTGAGCCCAGGTTACCACAAACAAAACTTTGTAATCACCATTCAAGTTGACATCTTTATGTTTTGTTGATTGTTGAAATGGTCCATTTTGGCGTGCTGTACTTTTTAGTGACATTAGGTTCCATGAATGCCACCACACAAGCAAAAACATGTTTTGGTCTGGTTGTAATTCTGGTTATCTTTGGTTGTAAGTTAAAACAAACATTTAGTTTTTTAACTCAAATTGCTCTTAAGTTAAGCCAGGTGTAACCTAAAGCTGGGTACAGACGATTTCCGAGTCGTCCGATGTACCCTGCAGCAGCGTGATGACGTCATCACGCTGCTGTCAGATATCGGCTGGCTGGGGAGAGACGGCTCTTCTCTCTCCCCGGCAGCTGAAGCTTTGCTTGGAGACCAGCGATCTCTAAGCAAAGCATCGGACATCGCCGTAATTACGGTCATGTCCGATAAAGCTGTTGTCGAGCGGGATTGCGCATGGCGCTTAGAAACGGCCATCGATTTGACCCATATCTCCCCGTCTGTACCCTGTTTAAGGGTCCACTGTACCAATGCACCTCCTACAAAGAAGTGCAAAATATTAGAGTCTACTCATGTAATACGTTAAAGAAAATAATATTTCTTTTATTACATACTATTTAAAGGTTTAGATATTATGTATGACTAAACACACCAAACTTTGTGTTGATACAGTAAAATGTTCTGTTAAAATCGGACAGCATATTATTTTAGGCCACGTCAAGCATTTCAAATCAGAGATTCATGATTGACTAATGCTAGTACAGGTTTTTATTTGAACTTTATTGAATAATGTGCAGCCTATTATGAAGTACAAGGTGCCATCATACACACATTATTACACAGTCAGCAGAATGACAAAAACAAGTGCAGAGATTAAAGTGGGCAGTCTAATGGCTGCCATACACATGCCGATAAGCGGCCGACTTATCACCGTACCGACGGGCGTGCTTATCGGCTCACACAGCTCGGCTGGACAGAGAACGGACATGTCCGATACTCTCTGGCTGTTAGTCCACTCCCTCCTGAGAGGGACACTGCTCATGCGCGGACCCAGCTTAGAGAGAGGGGGACAAAGAGCGGACTAGGGGTCTCCTTTGGGATCCCCCAGCAGCAGAGCTGGCACTGCGGGACCTCCCAGGTAAGGGGGCACTGACTGGTAGTGGCGTCACTTGGTCCCTAGGACCCCCAGACCCCCGAGACCCAGCGGAGGGGTAACACTGGCCGAGGGAAGCCGATGGCATTAGCTTCAATGAAGACCGGCGTCTTCATTGAAGCTAATGGCCAGCACACAAAGGGTGCCAGCCGACTGAAGGGGCCCCATAATGCACCAGGGTGCAAACGTGATGACGTCATCACGTTTGCATTCCAGTGCATATCGGAGTAGGTCTGTCTGCACCTGTCGGGGTGTGTATGGCAGCCTTAATAGTGTACATGAGATATCTGTAGATATCCAATGGGTTACATATACTTGTTAATATATATATAGGGATCTGCTAAAGTAGATACGTTTTTGCTTTTTTCTGGAAAACAAAAAAACGAATTAGATGTGATTTTGACTTGAGGTCAGAAATGTCTGTGTATGTATATATATATATATATATATATATATATATATATATATATATAAACTACATTGACAAAAGTTTTGCTACACCTGCTAAAGGTAGTTTTATGACATCCCATACTAAATTCAAAGGCATCAGTATCAATGTACTATATATATATATATATATATATATACTGTATGCATATATATATTATTTTTTGGGTTTTGGGTTAAGTTGTGCTTTATATATGTTATTGAACAACACTACAAACAATCATTTATTTTCCTACATTTTCACCAAATTGACAATCACCAAATATTACCAAATATGGTAATCTTGTTTCCTTTCTTTTTATCTACAGAGACTGTTGGTTTGCCTTGGATGATCTTCAGTTATGCTGTAATGAGTGTAATATCACTTGCATTTGTTATAATGTTTGTGCCTAATACAAAGGGGCGGCCATTAGAGGAAATATCTATGGAATTGGCCAAAAGGTGAGCGTTTCTGTCTGCTGCTTAATACTATTCTTAGGCTAAAGGTAAAGTGTCAAACCTTGTGGGGATTACATGCTGAGTAATAACAAAAGCTTGTGCCAAATTTGCTCATTACAGCTCATTACAGAGATGTCCCAAATCCTTGTACTCAGAAGAAAATGGGACAACCCTAAAGCCTCATTAATAGGTATGATTTTGTTGCCTGAGTTGACAATTTGTAGTTATGTTGGGAAAATATATAGTACAGTCTGTACAGTGATACATTAGTGATCTCTCTTGCTTGATCATTAAAAAACAACAGAGATTGATTACTGTAGTTTGCTATGAGGGAGGGCACAGTTGGATGTCAGAGAGCCAAAATATTGGCATGAACATACTGTACATTTGTAAAATATATCCATGTAACCAATACTTTCAGACATCAGTTTTTACTGTTTTTGCAGGCTGAACATTGTAGAACTCACCCCTAGTAAAATGTTAGGTTCCTGTGCTGTACAAAGATGAGACAAAGATAAATCATTTCAGAACTTTTCCCACCTTTAATGTGACCTATAAACTTATAAACTGTACCACTCAAATGAAATACAAACTGAAATCTTTTAGGTGGAGGGAAGAAAAAATATAAAAATAAAATAATGTGGTTTCATAAGCATGGCACATTGTGACTTGGCAAGATTTGCCCATTCTTCTTTGCAGAAATACTCCAAATATGCCAGATTGTGAGGGCATCTCCTGTTCACAACCCTCTTCACATCACCCCACAGATTTTCAATCAGATTCAGGTCTGGGCTCTGGCTTAACCATTCCAAAACGTTAACCTTCTTCTGGTAAAGCCATTTCTTTGTTGATTTGGATGTATGCTTTGGGTCAATGTCATGCTGAAAGATGAAGTTCCTATTCATGTTCAGCTTTGTAGCAGAAGCCTAAAGGTTTTTTGCTAATATTGACTGCTATTTGGAACTGTTCATATTCCCTCTATCTTAACTAAGGCCCCAGTTCCAAATGAAGAAAAACAGGCCCAAAGCATGATGCTGCCACCACCATGCTTCACTGTGGGTATGGTGTTCTTTTGGTGATGTGCAATATTATTTTTTGCACCAAACATATCTTTTGGAATTATGGCCAAAAAGTTTAACCTTGGTTTCATCAGACCATAACATCTTTTCCCACATGCTTTTGGGAGACTTCAGATTTGTTTTTGCAAAATGTAGCCTGGCTTGCACGTTTTAAAGGCTTTCCTCTTGCCTCTATACTATACAACCTGACCATTTTTGGGACTGAAAAACTCGGCCTATACTCAAGTATATATGGTAAATTACTATAACTTATCTATTGCTGGATGAGTCCATGGTTCCCAAGTTTTTAAAACATTGGCAGTGACCTGAATATTTCGTACAGAATAATCATTAACTTAATCACAGTCATAGTCCACTTACAACACCCAGGAAGGTTATAGCCCTGAGTCAAAAGATGAAGTGTGAATAATGTGCCCTGTAAACATTTACTGATCTAATAATACAATGTCAATATCCCCTGGTGGCTGTTAATAACAACCTTCAATAGCTGGTAATTTAAAATAATCATGATTACAAGCATTTTATTATAATGAATGAATGAGTACACAAGAGGTGAAGCTCAGCGAACGACTGGTACTTTCTTTCCAGAAAGGTTACCTAATCTGATTTCTCCGATGATTAGGGTGCCTACATATTAAAGACATAATAACTCAATGATCTGATTAATTATGTGAGATTGCTTTTTCTAGTTCATAATATTTTGTGAACAAATATACAGTAAAATTTCAGAAATATATTGGGATATATTACTATGCTTAAAATGACAGTCAGCCAGTGCTAATGGAATGTATTGCATGTGTTATGCCCACTGTTTTAAAGGGGCACATTGTAGTAATCATGAAACATGTCCGTTGATTAAATTGTAAACATTTTTTAAAGCAGTGGAGCCATAGCCTTATGCTTGTTGATGCAATTTACTAATCAGTCAATCACATGGTGGCAACTCAATGCATTTAGGCATGTTGACATGGTCATGACGAACCTTTTCAGCGCAAC
>CM070035.1:102204176-102218888 GCA_036250615.1 Ptychadena robeensis | reverse complement strand
ATAATATGTCTATCTTGCCCAATGCAGGACTTGGGCATGTTTTTTAGGGCTGGTAAATATGCACAATATTGTAAACACAGTGATTATGCATCCATGTAAAACCTATGGGCATGACATGTACAGTACGTGCCTGAGAAACAATTGGCCCATATTTTACACATCCATTGATTTTCTCCGTGTTGTTATTAAGCAAATATAGGGAACCATTGAAAGTAAACACAACAAACTATAATGTATAGTTGGTGATGGTGCTAATTTGATTCCTTTTGTAACTGTATGATCATTAACATACTACAATTGTAAACTAACTGTCTTTATTTTGTAGGACATTCGTGTGTCATTCACTTTGCTCCTGGGGTAGAAGCAGGAAGAAGCTGGTACCAGCAGAATGCAATATAAACACAACATAGATGCTGCGTTGGATTCATAAAAATCTGTAATTTGTATCTAGTTAACTATTTTTTAAGTGCACTTTAAATCAATAAAGATTGTTCTTTGTTTTAAAGAAACTGTTGAGACAAAAAGAAAAAAAACTGTAATCTGATTACTGGTCAGACTCAGACAATGATTTTCAGACCGGCGACTCCAGATTCCATTTGTCAGCTGCAGCGTACACATAGCTACATGGGACACGCTGTGCCTCGTTTAGGAGAAAATGTTCATGGAAACCAGAAGATAAGCAGCAGAATATGTGCACCTTATTATGCAGCAATGAGAAAAATCTGCTGAGCTAAAGGACAAAGAAGAAAAAGATTTTTACCTGTTGATAGTAAACTGAAATCTTAGGAAAAAATACAGTTTGTTTAATTAGATTATCGGAATTTTGTTTATTTAAATATCAGAGCCCTGGGTTAAAGTCAGCAAGTAAGTCAATGTCAAAGAAATATATACATTAAATAAAGGAAACCGGTCCTGGGAAATAAAAACAGAACTACTGGCACAGAGTGGCACTAGTCTAGTTACTGTGGCATTCAAAAACGATTACATTTAAAGCCCCCCCATACACGCTTAGATTTCCTCCGGTGGAGATTTAAAGCTTAAAGAGCCAAAAGCGGCCGCCAAATTAATCCAAGCCATTATGGACTTGTCTAAAATTCTTAGATCGGTTTCATACTTTGGATGGGGACAAGTACGGGTATGTTTCTTCAGCTCCATTGGGGATCTGACGGGGGCGATTGTAACCCGATTTTTCGGCCAATTGACCATGCCTGATGAAGTCATCATGCGCGGTCAATAAGCCCAAAAATCGGGTCACAATCTATACGTGTATGGGGGGCTTCAGTCATGCGAAAATGTTGGGGTCCCCATACACCTATAGATTTCTCTGTCAGATTTCCTTAAACTTAGGCGGGTCATGGTGCCAAAGCTTACTGTTTCTTTCCTACATCCAGCATACTCCCATTGGTAAGGTTGGCCATAGTGGCGAACCACCAGCAATATGATGGGGTGAACTTTAACTGCAAGATTCAACTCTGCCAAGATGTCTTTGTACTTTGCCTGTCAGAACTGACTGACATTTGGTTGTGGTAAAAAAGCAATTGATATCTCAGGTTTAATAAAGGTCATAAAGTATTTATAAAGATTACAAAAGGGTTTATGAATTAAATTGGTTTAAGTGGTTACAGTTATCAGATATCTAAAGAAATAGCGTTTGAACTCAGTGGACTAAATGGTAATATTGAAAGGATTTCTGGAGTTTGTATAGGCCTAAAAACCGAGGCATTAATCAGGTAAAAACTGAAGGCCAGTAAATAAGAAAATCTAAATATTTATTATAAAATGTTCAGTTCTTATATATGCTGCTAGCTTTAAAGTGGCTTATTTTGTCTACTGATTTGGAACTGTGTCCTTTCATTTCTCGAATTGTTCTGATTTTTTTCTCATCAATAAACATAAAAAAAAAACTAAATCATTTGTACTATAGTTATCAATATACGCAATCGTATAAAAAATGCACTGTGGACCAAAGCATTAAGAAAAAACATGTGCTACCATGCAGTAGGTATCAAATAAATGGACTGCTTTCCGCAGGTTAGTATGTAAAGTATGGCATCATATACATGTGACTCTGTGTATATATAGGAATGATGACAAACACTAATAATATATAGGAGGAGCCTTGTTAACCTTTTTAAAAGATTGTGGAATTGTAGTGATTAGCCAGCTTAAAACAAACCTACACACCTTAATTAAGCTTATACTGAGTATATATACTGAGTGTATAACAGCAGCATTGGCTGTATCAGCATTAGAGAAAATCCGGGAACACACGGCTTGATATTAGAGCCATTCGATGTTCCCGGCAGCAGCGCGATGGGGTCAACATCGAAGGAGCTAAAGGCGCAGCACTGTGCCTTCAGCTCCGACGATGCTTTGCATGGAGACCCTGCGGTCCCCATGCAAAGCAATGGACATTGGCCATGACTTTCTGTCATGTCCGATATCCCTGTTTTCCCAGCTATAGTCATGAAATTGACTAGATGATTTGCGAGGTAAATACAAAGCCACTGAACCAGGTATCATGACCAAAATTGTTGGAGATGTAGGGAAGGGTTGTAGGAAATTAGTTTTAACTTGACTTTGAATTTAGTTATATGCTAGAGCACTGATCTTTTTGAGGCCGAGTGCCCAAACAGAAACACATAACCCTCCTTTTATTTTAAAGTGCCAATTTTAACAATTTAACCTCAATACTGAAGTTTTAGTTTAAAGAATGGGAGACGCAGATTTCTTGCCAGTAACGGATGCGGTTACAGCTAGCACATCCGTTACTGGACAAAAACCCTAACGCAGCCGGACAGCAGTGTGAATGGCACTTAAATTGCTAAAATTTTAAAATTCTGCCGAGGTACAGGAATGAGGAAAAGAAAGCAAGGAGCTGAAAAACCCCACAGGACTTTAGAGGAACTGGCACCATCCTGGCAGCATCATTGCTGTATCTTCATTAACGTCCAGTTGTACTTTTTATGATGCCAAAATAATTGAGTTGACAGACACAGTTAAGGAACAGTACCCACCAATAAATAACTTTTATTAGAGTTCTCTGTAACATTAACAGTCAACAAGACAAGAAAACAAAAGTAGACGAATACCTCACATTTCCTGGTAAATTATTAGTGTGGCCACAAGATGGCACTGCTGTCTGTTTGTCTACATATCACCAGAGTCCGGCACCTGAATACAATGTAAGCTGAGCTGAAAAAAATAACCCTCCCCTGCCATCCCCACCAATCAGAGACAGACTGCAGACACACTGATACACAATCTGTCTATGCATGCCAACAGAGATGGGTCTGCGTGCCCTTTTGGTTCGCCCCCCTTGCCATGAGGTGATGATAACATGTTCAGTGGCTTAGTAATGAACTCACAAATCAGCTAGTTGAACTTTCTGTATTGTATTCTGTTGCTGATGTCATGTGAGCAAACAAAAACACTCCCAACCAATGACCTTCTTTCTCATGAGCATTGCAAGACTCAAATGCCTTCTGGAAGCTTTTCCATCTTGAGACACAGCCAGATTGCTATAGACACAGTCACTTATCGGAATTTAGGTCACTTCAACAAGATGCCACAAATTGATGATGGCTGGCAGGCCGGGTCACCATAAAGCCCACCATACACTATTCAATCACTGTACCATTGGAAGGTTTAGAAAGGTCCTCATGGTTTTTGTAGAAGAAAAGAGGATTGTACACAAAATGTATGGTAAGATTGTAAGGTGTATGGGGGCCTTTTGTCCTTTAGTAGCTGCACAGCACAAGACTTGTTCGGTAACTGTCTTAGCAAAAGTTAAAGGGAGCCTTTTTGTGGTTTGTTGTCTAGGTATATGTTTTGTTCCAACACTTTTAGATCAAGAAAGCAAAAGTGAAGTTGCATATTTATTCTAAATACGTGACTCAGAAAGCCATTGGGTCAGAACGGTCAGAGACTGAATACTTCCTTGTTACATGTTTGTTTTCAGTAGGGTTAAAAAAAAAGTTAAGTCAGGCATAGAGCTCCCTCTGGTGGCAATTCTAGTGGATACAAAGGTATAGCTGTATGCTATAATAATCAATATTGCTATGTATCGATGGGAATTCTTCAAAACAAATGTGTAAAGTTTTTAGTTGGACACAGTTCTTAAAAGTATTCACAGCTCACATTTTCCACATTCTGTTCTATTACAGACATATTCTAAATGGAATAATTTATTTCCTCAGAATACTACATACAACACCCCATAATGACAATGTGAAGAACGTTTACTTGAGGTTTTGGCAATTTATTAAAAAAAGCAAAAAGGGAAAGCACATTTTCAAAATTGAGCTTAGATGCATCCTGTTTCCCCTGACCATCCTTGAGGCACACACCTGTCTATATAAGTATCAACAGTTGACAGTTCATGTCAAAGCACAAACATAAAGTCAAAGAAATGGTCAATAGATTTCGGAGACAGGATTGTCTCAAGGCACAACTCTGGGGAAGGTTCAGACTTTAATCCAATAAAACATCTCTGAAAAGATCTTAAGTGAACTGACGCTTGCCATCCAACCTGATGGAGCTTGAGAGGTGCTGCACAGAGGAATGGGCGAAACTGGCCAATGATAGGTGTGCCAAGCTTGTGGCATCATATTCAAAAAGGCTGTAATTGCTGCCAAAGGTGCATCAACAATGTATGTAGGAAATGCTATGAATACTTATGAAACACAGAGCTTAACAGAGGCTGCTGCTATGCCGGCGATCTGCGACTCGGGACAGGCGAGTGGACTCTGACTCAAATATAAAGCCCATTTTTTGGGCTGAGAAAGTCGGCTTATGCACGAGTATATACGGTACATGAAGATTTTTTTTGTTTCGTTATGATTTGGATTGACTCGGTAAGGATTAAAGTCCATGTTAACCTTTAACTGTTGTGCAGAGCTGTTTGAGAAATTTCCCTAATTGTTCATCCTAACAGCCCACATATCATAAAAAGAGGAAGCGGGGTATAATCTGTAACAGGTAACTAGATCTCATCTCAAATGAACAATTCTTTGCTATATGCACTAGATGATAGTCAGCCCGATAGAGTGCACACAGAAGGATGACAACAATGTTGCCATTTACCATATTTATCGGACTATAAGACGCACTTTTTCACCCTCAAAATCGGGGGAGATTGGGGGGGGGGTGCCTGCATCTTATGCTCCGAATGTGAGACAGGAGCAGATCGGCAGTGTGTGGTCACTTGGCTTCCCGCCAGCTCTCCCGGCAAGGAGAGTAGCCGGGGAGCTGTCAGATCCGCCCACGGCTGGATCTCCCATATGAACTGTATAATTGCTTATGTCAACAGTGCTCAAAGCCCTGCTGGCATAAGCAATGAAGAGATAGATGAACTGCCATCCCTCTCTCCGTGTCTGTGAGAACTGCAATCACTGCAGCTTTCAGGGACACAGGCACAGCAAGATCAGTGAAGAGGTGACGTCATGTGCTGTGTGTGTTTACTGCTGCTAGTGACATCCACTGGTTAAATTTGATATTGCATTCATTTATTCAATTGCATTAATCCAATTAATGGGAACACTTTTATATATCAAATATTTATTTATATATTATTTAAAAACTAGGTGCGTCTTATAGTCCAAAAAATATAGTATGTTGCAGGGGAGCTTATTGTTACTAGAAGAGTTCAAGGTGCGACAAATGAAAAGAAATTAAGCAAGATCATTTTATTAAAAAATATTTACACAAAACAAAAAAGGTACATGTGCTATTACAACAGAACATTTATAAAAACACATTCAATGAGTGAGAAGAAAACTTTTACATTTTCTTTGGTGCCCATAAAAAAATGTAAAATACTATAAATAAACCACAAGCTCAAACAAATGACTTGCATTAGTGCACGTCTTTACAGGTCTCTCCGTATGAGTGCATGGGAATTACTTCACAAATAAATAGCACAGATGTTTAAAGCAGCAGGTCCACGTCTCAAACAGTCCTTTCCTAAAAGCACAGAAATGTCTCTGAATCCAAAGCGGCAACACTGCAACAGACAACAGGGGGGAAAAGTGTTGTCCCTCTATTGGTCCGGATTTCTTTGATCAAGTTTCTATATTTTTTTTTATTAAAAGGTGCCTGGGCTTAAAACCTATCCGTTAAGTGGTTAAAAATGGATGAGGTCCATAGAGTGGTTATTTACAAAATCACTTTTCTACTTTCAAAAACAAAAGGGTAAATTTGCTCCACGGCGGTGGCAACAGTTTGCACATTTGGACCTGCAAAACAAAATATTTCAAATTTTTTATTAAGCAAATAATGAATTTCTATAAATACTTATATTTGTAAAAGACGGTTTCCTGCTCACAAGCAAGAAGAAGTACACAAACTCATAAATGAGGACTGGTAAGACAACTGATTCTTGCCAAGTAGAGATAATTGGATATGTGAAGTGCAAACAAGCACACACACTGCTACTGATGCAAAGAGAACTCTGCAGCTGCTGATTCGTTCTCAATCTCAATAACCATCTCTACTTATGAGAGAGGACTGGTATGAAGAATGGTAGGACTGCCATTACTTATTCATGAGTATTTAGACTCCTAAATATACAGCCTTGCCTGGCTTTATGGGTAGATTGTGTTCTGTGACGCAGTGGACAAGGTAGCAGTTTGATTCCCAGACTCTCTGTAGGGTTTGATGTAGAATGAGAAGATGCCTGTCTCTGATTTGTATGTAGACTCCCTAAACATTGATACATGGGGGAAAAACTTAATGGGTTTCTTTTACTATTACATAAGCCCCCCATACACGTTCCAATTTTTCGTACAAATTTTGCCCAATCGACCAGAATGGTCGGTCAGGGTGATTGATCGGGAGAATAATCGAATGTGGGATTATGTACCCGACTGTATCAGAATGTGTATTGGTGGGGGGGGGGGTTTATCTTTAGAATTATAGCAATTTAAGGTTAGAAAACATTAACCTCCTGGCGGTTACGGCTGTTTTGTGCCATTTTTTCAGTGCGAAACTGAGCCGTACAGGAGACTAATGGCCACCGTACACGTGTTGATATGTTGCAGATCAATCTTCGATTCGATCAAGGTGTGCGATCGTTATATTGAACATCTATATAACAAGTGTTGAGCTATAGATGCATGTTCGATCGAAGGTTGATCTGATGGATACTGCTTTCGATTGGAAGTAACAAAATGCTAATTGTTAACATCGATTTGAAAATGATCGATTTTCCAAGAGCCGATTCGATAGGTGTATGAACGATAAAAATTCACCAACATGTCCGAAAACCCTTTGATAGATGTGTTGTTAGATTTCGACCCCATTTGGTCGATCGATTCAAGTGGACATTAATCGAATCCTTTTCAATCAATGTCTAAATCGATCGAATGGAAATATCAATACATGTATGGCCGGCTTAAGGCTGTACAGTGTACTCTGCCGTGCTTGCCCACCCTCCCCACATTGCCATCATGACACGGCAAAGTGTGTGGGGGAAAAGCATTATTAACATGGCCCCCCCCACCTCTTTGGTGTCACCGATGACACAGGCCGGAGCAGATCAACGAGCCTGCAGCGATGCAGAATCTCTGCAGCCTTAGAGGATGTCCGATCCCGGCACAGCTACAGTTTGTTCTAGGAACAAACTGTGACAGTACTGAGTTCATGCATAACGCCCAGGATGTTAACAAAAAAGGTATAAAGCTGTGGGATTGGGTTTTCTCTGCAGGTCTCCTTGCAGGTACACACAGTTGCAGACTTTTATTGACAGATGAGCCCTAAAAATAATATAGGAGTGCACTCTCCAAGGTTGACAGCAGACATGTGACAGGGGAAAGCAGGACCTGGCTCTCAGTAAGTACACACCATAGAAAGGGCAGGGTAGGTTAGGGCTATATAAGGAGGTGGGAAGATAGGGCATAAGGAAAATAGTTAAACTGCATATATTATTTTATTACCCAAAACTGATGGGCAATGATAGAGTTGTATTTTTTATACCACGGCCGTCCAACCACTCAAACAGAAAAAACCTGTATGTGCCATGGCTGCTTTGGGGCGTTATTAAAATCTAACTGGGTCAATTATAGACCAGATACTTAAAAGTTGAAGCATCGCTAGTTATTGACAACAAAAAAACAGATTGATGCAGAAATCTAGATAATTCACATTAGTTTACAACTCTAATATACCAAAGAACAAACATAATTCTAAAAAATTACCTGTTACTGTAATACTTCCAGTCGAAAAAATCTGCAATGTTGATTTTAAAGTTTTTATTCTATAGCAGACTGCAGGGTGAAGTTCAGGTTCATAACTGCAAAAAAACAAAATACATTTTCAAATATATCCTTAGAATGTTCTAATAAAATGCCATCAGAATTAAAAAACAAAAAAAAAAAGTACCTTGCATGAGGGCGGTTTTTCTTGGTAAATTCTGGGAGCCTTATTTCAAATGGCATAGTACACACTGCCAACACATTGACAACTTTAAACTCTGTAAACTTTACCTGTTAAACAAAGACATCAAATTGTCCTATTATTGTCAAATACAATAGAAAGATTAAAAATTAAATCAACTGTTACTTTTTCAGTTAATTTCCCTTAACCTTGAGGATATGTGATGTTACAAGTCAGCCAGCAGTCACACAATAGGAAGCTGCATGTATCTGTATGTGCTGCAAATCTCTAAAGTGCCCCAAATCAATCGCTTATTTGTGTTCCCATTGCATTGTGGAATTCAGTAATCTCAGGGTGAATTTAAACTCACCCCATGATAACTACAATAAAACTCACCATACCTGCAGATGCTTCCAATGATGTCAGATATGACGCCGGAGGGGCATCGACCTCCATTAATTGGAGAAAGTGTCCCTCCTCCGGCACCTCCCGGAGGGCATAGGTTGTGCACCGCCCCGATCGCCAGGAGGTTAATGCTCATTGGCAGCCTGATTAAACTCATGCAGATTACTGGGGTGGGGCAGATTAGATGATTACTAATTTTCTGGCAGGTTTAGGTTAAAGGCCAATTCAACCGTTGCAGTGAGCAATGGAGATATCTAATTTTCTGACTTGTTATTAGAGATGATCGAATTTTTCGACTTGCTAACTTTGTGAGCTGATTGCAAAGCCCCTGAACAAGGTATCATCACCAAAATTGCTGTAGAGAAGGGTTGTGGGAACATTGGAAAAAAAAAACAGTTTGGCTCTAGCACATGTAGTTTTTGCATAAATTAAATTGCACGTGCAGCAGTGGGGAGAAAACCGAGTGATTCCTCCCCCAGGCTTTGGGCTGCGGACCATGACCAGACCTTCCCCAGATAAGGTGCCGAGGAAAGGGACCCCCTCCTAACCCAGTTCCCCACAGGTTGGACGGGAGGCACTCGTTTCATTCGTCCATTCGACCAGAAGACCCTTCCTGAACATGAAGACCCTTCCTAAACAGCCCTCCTTGCCCTATTCGTGCCCCGCAGAAGTCAGGGTGTCCGTTCCCCTCCGTAAGGAGGAAAAAAAAAAGACTGCCGAGGAGAGAATGAGGGTAATATTTGAAGCTTTGGCGGGTGTTTTTTGTTTCCTCTCTCTGGAGATGGAGCTCAATCTCTCATGTCTGCTGTCCTGGAAAAGACACCCTTAGGGAAATTCCGATTTTTGAAAATTTGCCTTGACTTTGAACTTAATTTGTGCAAAAACTATTTGTGTTCGAGACTTATTTTTTTGGGGAGTATACTTCCAACCCTTCTGTACATCTTCAGCAAGTTTGGTAATGATATCGAGTTCAGGGGGGTTTACAATTAACTGGAAATGGTCAAATTATTTAAAAAAAAAATCCGACCATCTCCACAAAAAATAAATAAATAAATAAACCAGTCCTAATCCCTTCTACAAATCTAAATACCTTTCCTGTGGTCTATTTCCCAAGGGCTTTTTGATACCAATGACTACATTAACGCCTTAATGTAAATAATTACTGACACCAAATGTTTGGGTGTAAAATATAAAAACATATATCAGAAATAGAATATAAAAAATAAATACATTAGAATAGAAATATACTATACTTGAGGATATATATCCTTTCAAAACTGATCACCTAAGGCATATTCACATTCACTGCATATAAGAATACACAATGTATTACATCACGCATGCATAAACAGAGAAAGTTTACCAAAAAGCCAAGTTTCTGCAATGAACGAGCCAACCGCCTTGCACCAAATTTGGCTTCTTCTTCACTAGAGGAGAAAAACAAACAATAAGCCATCAATCGTTGTGCAGAGTAGTTTTAAGTAAACAACAATAATTAGATCATGTGTACTAGAACATGACAACTACTGTATTTTTTGGACAAAAGCTTTGTTATATAGGACACACCCTATTCACCTGAGCGTCTGATGGCCAAAATATACTTCTGCTTTTTTCCACTCTGCCAGTCAGAGCACAGAGCTCCAGCCAGCAGAGTGGAAGTTAAGGAAGCATGGAAAGTCCCTCTGAAAGTTTTCCCTCCTACAGCCCCAACCGTCAGCTTCTGCAGCAACTTGAGCCCAATTCATATACAGTGCTGATCACAAGAGCTGCCCACAGGAAGCGGTCCCATCTACCTCTGCCAGTGTGAAAGCAAAGTTCCATAGCTGGACTAGCTGACTTGCACAGTGCCTCGGCTCTCTGTGTATGCGAGAGCTAGCAGCTTGAGGCCAGTTCTCACATACACATGCAGTGCCAGATGGGAGAGCAACCCATGGGCTCTGCTGACAAACAATGCAGTACAGATGAAAGATCCACTCCTCCACCTCCCCAGCTAAACCTATTGCATGGTGGGGTTGGCAGAGAGGTCAACTACCCATGGCCGAACACCTTCTGTCTTATGGTGAAAAAAAAATAAGGTAAATCTAGGTTACTTATAAAATTGTGAAAAAACATATTGTAAGTTTGAAAAAGCAAGCTTTATACACTAGGACACAAAGAACATATCTGATGAACATTTGGAGAAGTGTTTTACCTGGTAGCTCCTGTACAAATAATTTTGCCAGATGACCAGATCGTAGCAGTTATTCGAGGCTTCCTCAGTTTCATTAACACTTTCTAAAATAACAGAGTGATAACACAATATGTTTTAGGAGTACTGCAGATAAATAAAGGCCAATCAGAACAACTAAAGGTAGGCATACACGCTGCGATTACCCATCGTAACATGTAATGTTATCTCTAAATCACTAGTGCCCTGTTCCTGAAATTTTGTGTATGCCATCATAACCATTTGTGTATTTTGTGTATGCCATCATAACCACTATTTAACAGAGAAGAATGTGGAGGTTATAGTGAGAAGGGATTAAAGGCATTGAAAAGTCCTAAACTCAAGCAGGGCATAGCAAGGAAAGTCTTTTTAAAACAGAAGGTATTTACATGCCCCAATCCATCACAAATCCCAAAAGTTAAGGGACACATCCTCAGTTAAGGACAGTGGGATGAGCCATGCAAATCATTCCTTTATGACCTATCAGCCAAATGCACATCCAGAGCCAATGGTGCACAGAGCAAATACAGCTTTAAAGATATAACCATAGAGGCATGGTTTCCATGCACTGCACTGATGATGGCCAATGAGTCTGAAGCTGTGTGCAGTTTGGAATAAATGGCTCTGTACCATAAATGCTATATTTGCACTGTACACCAAAGGTTTAAAAAGGCTTTACTGAACTATTTAATATATATAAGACAGCATGGTAAAATATCTGTATATGCAGGGATACAGACACTATTAAATGTACAAATATTGTTTTGACTATTGCTATACTGCAAGATGGCTGGGGGCCTCCATAGCCATCAGAAAGTTTAGAAGTCATAACACAAGGAAGTTCCGAAGTTCTACATTATTTGAAATGTTTTTAGATATTACTGTATTTTCCCAGCGTATAAGACTACTTTTGAACACAGGAACATGTGTTCAAAAGTCGGGGGTCGTCTTATACGCCAGGTGTGGCTAGCAGGGGGGTGCAGGGGACCATCTAGGGGAGCTAGTAGGTCTGCTCCCGATCTGTACTCCCTGGGCTGCGTGCTGGCTGACAGAAACAGCAGAGAGATGTTGGGACAGAGCAGTGTTACCATGGCTATGGGATGCTTCTCCAGAAAGAACACACCCTCTCCCCCTCTAGCTCTGCTGTAGAAACAAAACTAAAATGTATAATTTTGAACATTCATAGCACGAAAACCATTAATAGTATAATGATGAAACTTTCAGGGTCAGTAATGCTACCCTACTACTACTTACACCCCGAGTTTCACCCCTCTATCTACAAAACTTTGTAAGTTACATTTCAGTTAAAGTCCAGCTATCAGACAATGCTCCATCGCCAGAGAGATATACTCCTATATGCAACATTTTACTTATCTTTAAATCCCTGCCTGGTAGAACCTTGACATTCTGTGGTGTACTAGTTAACCCCTAAGACTACATCCATGCAAATTTTCAGGTCCCTAAACACAATCCTTCCTACTAAAAGCCCCCTATAAAATATTGCTTTCCTATGAGCATAAAGCACTACTCTGCTGCATACATGCTTTCACTTATCCTATCCTTACTAATACAAAAAAAGATCGGACTTCTAAGGGTGTTGGAGATCTGTGGGTTGAAAGTCAGAGTAGACATAATTTTTTTTATTTGGTGTGCGTTGGAAGAGAGGTAGAGAATATACCAAACTCTATATTTTAATTGGAAAAGTTGGGGGTCGTCTTATATGCCCAGTCGTCTTATACGCCGGAAAATACGGTATTAAAGTCATCTTTAGATCTCTATCTTGAAAGGAATTAAATATGGTGTTAATGACATTAAGCCCCATTAGTAAAAAAAAAAGCTACTCACTCCAACTTCACGCTTGTATATGACATTTACACCTTCCAATGCAATCTTCCGCAGGTTTAAATGACATCTGGTTCGGAACACACAAACAACATTTGTGATTAAAATATCTAATGCCACATCGCTGTCCGCATCCATTGAGGTGGATTACTCGATTCTTGTACAAACCATTAAGAATGCACCCTGAGAAAAACAAAAAACACATTAATAACATGTCATATAAACCTTTTCATCATTTATTGCAGCCATAACAGTAATGTCACTGGGTAGGTAGAAGATGTTTGTTTTTAGACTGACTCTCTAATCTCTTAATAGAAACACACAAATGAAATCAGATGAGATACCACAAGCTGCCTAGCTACTAGGTTTTATTAAATACCCTGCCATGAAATCCTTGCATATTACTGTCAGTTTATAAATGCTTCTCATCTAAACATTACAAACTATACTTAATATATGGCTTATATTCTACAACCAGAACACATAACTGCTCATCACATACTTATATATACAGCATAGCACAGAACAGGACAACCCTACCAAAATACATTGCCTGCATAGTCACATTGTTAGCTTGTAAACCTTATTGCCTGCACAGCAAGTCACATTGTTAGTCTGTACACCTAATAGAAGTAACTGACTATAATTATAGTATATGAGATTCCAGGAAGTCTGACAGTTGTGGACAATCAATAAAAACCTGCAACAGTTCTGTTCCCAAAGGAGTGCGAGCCCAGGCAGGTCATAACTATCATCCATCAGGGTATATGAATCCTTTACACATTACAAATAGCTCGGCAAAATGGTTTGATGTCATTTTCCAGCCCTGCAGTTTGCACTTCTGTTTCCTAATAACTTCAGGAGGATCCTCCAAACATAGCGTTGATCCATGGGCCTAAACAGTTCTAATTTTGTTTCATCAGTCCACAGAACACTATCCCAAAACTTTTGTGGTTTGTCTACATGACTTTTGGCATACTGCAGTCGATCAACGGATGGCTGGATCAACGCTATGTTTGGAGGAGGAAGAACAAGGCCTATGAAGAAAAAGAACACCTCGCCTACTGTGAAGCATGGTAGGGAGTCAATCATGCATTGGGGCTGTTTTGCTTCTGCAAGTACAGGGAAGCTTCAGCGTGTGCAAGGTACCATGAATTCTCTTCAGTTCCAGGAGATATTGGAAGGAAATATAATGCAGTCTGTCGCAAACCTGAAGCTTGGGAGACGTTGGACCTTTCAACAGGACAATGATCCCAAGCATACCTCCAAGTCCACTAGAGCATGGTTGCAGATTAAAGGCTGGAACATTTTGGAGTGGCCATCGCAGTCACCAGACTTAAATCCGATTGAGAATCTCTGGTGGGACTTGAAGAAAGCAGTTGCAGCGCGCACGCCTAAGAATGTGACTGAACTGGAGGCTTTTGCCCATGAAGAATGGGCTAAGATACCTGTAGATCGCTGCAAGACACTTGTGTCAAGCTATGCTTCATGCTTAAAAGCTGTTATAACTGGGAAAAGGATGTTGTACTAAGTACTAAGAATGAAAGTCACTTGGGGTTGAATAAAACTGATAATGATGTGAGCACAGAAAAGACATTTGTGGTTATTTCATTATTAACGTTATTTTATACTTATCTGACTTACAAGTGCCTCGCGGATTTCATTGTAAACAAGATAACTGAAATGATCAAAATCAATGTCAAAATGGCCAAAACACTCAATTTCAGTGGGGGTTGAATAATTTTGAACACAACTGTATAGTACAGAAGACAGACAGGTGAAGGGGAGCACTGTCATATAAGCGCACCTCTGCCTTTAGCGCCCTGAATAGATATACAGTGGAGGAAATAATTATTTGACCCCTCACTGATTTTGTAAGTTTGTCC
>CM070035.1:102167697-102181170 GCA_036250615.1 Ptychadena robeensis | reverse complement strand
TAAAATTATTCCTCAAAAATACCACTTGCCTAATAATTCTGCACTCCCTGTATGTGTTTGGTCAGTTTTTAGCCTTTGGAGAGTCATATGCTGCCACCAGGACCTGCCTGTTTTTGATTCTTATCTGAGGTGGGTGACTCTTCAGATGAAGGTAGTGATGCTGACATGATAGCATGAGCACTGGGGCACTGCGATAGTGTCCCATTGGGGTCCATGATGCTTCACATTCACAGTAGAGACCTCACCATCCTGCAATTCGAGTGATTCCTTATGTCACTGTAGAATCCTTAGTCTATTAGCTTGAGTAAAGTCTATCACTGGACACAGACATCTGAGGGATATCTTGTGGCCAAAAATAGGCCAATACTGCTAAGTCAGGGATAGTTAAGGTAGCCATACACAGGCCGATTTTCCACTCGATTTTTGACCGATCGATCACTGCAAACGTTCACGAAATCGATCGGCAATCAATCGGGTTCTGCTCACCCTGAACGATCGAGCAAACAAAATCGGAATTGACTAAAAATCGGATCGGACATTGAACCAACATGTTGGGTTTTTTTGGTCGATTGTTTGGCAATCGGAGTATGCTGGTGGACCCACATCCCTATGCAGCAGTCTTTCAGATTGATGGATTTTGTGGAATCGGCCATTTTGGAGATCGGCTCATGTCAAAATCGACCACAAATCGGATTCACAAGGTGGTGTTGCATCAATTCCCGATCCGATTAATCGCTGATTCCTGATCGCCTGGAAAGATCGGATCGGCAATTGATCCCTGACAAATCGACCTGTGTATGGCTACCTTTAAAGAATGACTTTTCACAGTAGTGAAGACAGTTAATAAAAAGAGAGAGCTGGTGGGAAGCAAAATACTTACTTTTGGATAGAAGGCAGTATTTTTTTAGTTTCAGAAACATCATACTGCTGACTGTGAAAGAGGGAGAGAGTTTGGGGACTGTGAAGTAGGAGTACTGTGAGGATAAAATATGGTTAGAATCACAGGCATTCCTATAAGAAAAACAGTTTAAAATATCGAGAAACAATGTTCTTATGAATCAGGAGTGATAAAGGCAACCTTTCTAGGGATTCTGCTGGTCATGCGAGTATAGGTAGCCATACACGGGTTCCCTATGAGACCAATAAAGCAACAATGTCCGATCCAATTTTTTTTGACGATTCTGATTTTGTTTGGTCGATCGGTTAGGGTGGGCAGAACTCGATTGAGTGAAAAATTGACCCCGGTATGGGAACCTTATTATATTTAAAGGACCACCATTGATTAAGAAGCTACAAGGGAGGTCTGAAATATCTGAACACACGAAAAGTAAAACATACTATGCAGAAACATATTCTCGGTTTGCTAAATTTGTGTGGTTTGTGTGTAAACACTTTCTGTAGACATGATGATTGAATCTAATTAACAGTTCCACAACAGGGAAATAGCACTGTCGCATTGTTAACATTAAATTGCTTGGATTTGAGCTTGGCTTTGTTGCCTAGACACTGGCTCATTAAGGTCAGAAGGGAGCCAATGAAAATCAGTAAACTCTACAATAATCAAATATTATAGGTGGGAATACACAATCGATTTTTTCATTAGATTAAAAAATTTAAAAAGATTAAAAAAGATAGAAGATAGAAGATTTAAACCAAACAAAGCTTCTGTTCAACCAACGTTAAAAAAAAGTGAACAATATCGAACAAAAAATCTATCGAAAGCTGTCGGACATGTTGGTAAATTTTCATCTATCTTGTAAAAAAAATGTCAATCGAACGTACCATCGTTTCATTTAATAATTTTTGTTCGATTACATTTAAATGAAGCTATTGCTTGTTCAGAAATCGAACAAAATTTCAGTGTATACATTCAGTGTATACATTCGATATAGGCACAATCAATATTAGATCAAAATATCAAACATCCTGTTTGAATCTATCGTCGATTGTGCAAAAATTTATATGTGTATTCCTACCTTAATGCTAGCCACTCTATTATCGTTCGATTTTTGTAACAGGAAATAGCTTCATTCAAATGTATTAGAACAAACAAAAAAGATCGAATTAAATTATTTGACATGTTCGATTTACATTTGATGGTTCCCAATTCGATCAAACTTTTCCAACATGTCCGATAATTTCAGAACGATTTTTTGTTCGTTATCGATAACTTTTTATCAAACTAAAGGTGGGTTTACACCTGTAGATTTTTTCGTCCAATCAATGAAGAACGAACTATTTTTTTTTTTTTGGGTGATTGAACAAAAATCTAGAATGGCCAATTTGTTCGATGGATACATTTTGTTTGATCTCGAACAAAAAATCGTTCAAAAGGTCATCGAACATGTTGGTAAATTTTTATCGGTCGTAGTAATTCTGAATGTATTTTCATTCGATATCGGGATGAACGAACAAAAAAATCTAATGTTACATTCGATAAATGGACGAATGATGTTTGACAAAAAAATCTATCAAAAAATTGAATCGCAGTTCTCAAAATTTTCGAAGTAAATTCACAAACTCAAGATCTCCTCCTTATCATTACAGTTTGGAAGCATCAGCCGTTGTAATATGATTTATTGCAATGTGTGTTGTCACAGTGACATCTAGTGGCAGAATGTGAAATTGCAGCTGATAAGACAACACTAAGAAGTAATTTTGCCAATTCTTTCCCGAATATCGGCATTTGTTCATGCGAATATTATGGGCGTAATGCATGTTACTTTCTGCAGAATCTTAAATATTTGAGATGAAATACGAAAATATAGCAGTATATTCAAGTTCACAAATTCAAAGAACTGCAGCTCATCAGAAGCCCAGGGAGGGACAAGCAGTAAGCCGAGAAAAAGGTGTTTTGTGTGTATGTAATGTGTAAAGCTGGCCATAGACATCTCGATCTATGGCCGGCTTTTAGTAAACTCCTCACAGTGTGGTGACACAACGCTGTGAGGAGTCGGCTACAGAACTGACAGGAATCCTGTGTGTTCCACTAACACACGCGATTCCTGTCAGATTGTAGCCAATTAACTTGGAGGGGGAGGAGACTCCCCCTCCGAGTTTACTGCCTGCAGCAGGATCAGAGGATCGGACAGAAAAAGAACCTGCAGGACAGATCCCCGTGCGATCCGACCTGCCGGCTTTTTTGGTCGGATCCTCAAGGTGGGCTCGCCTGTAGTTGCGGGCGACTATGGCCGGGAATTGGCCCGTCTATGGGGGGCTTTAGTGAGAGTGTGTGTAATGTGGGTGAGTAGAAGACAGAATCATAAGAGAAGGCAGAAGATCTGATCTATGGCTTAAGCCCACCATACACCATTAGATCACTCCATACAATTTCCTTTAGATCTACCAACAACATGAAGTGGTGGGTCCTCCCTGATAGAATACATAGTGATTGGAAGGTTTAGAAAGGTCCACATATTACATGGAAGTTGGAAGTTGAAAAAAGGAAATTGTATGGTAAGAGTGTAAAGCTAGCCATACACGTGTCGGATTCCATGGCCGATTCATCACTGATCCGATCGATTCCGGCGATCTCAGCGGGAATCGGAGCTCCGATCAATCGGCCAATTAAGAGTATCCGATCGCTGCATACCACCTTGTCCAACGGATTCCGGGACGATTCCGTGTCCGATTGTCCACCTCACAAATGGCAACTCCCCCTGATGTGTGCAGAATCAGATCAAAAAGACCAACATGTTGGTTCTCTGTCGGATCCGATTCTGGGCCCCCGAACGATCGGACGTGATCGATCTGACAAGGTGGGCTGCATGGGATTCCGGCATGATCGTTTGGCGTGCACGCGCCCGGAATCGATCGTGCCGGAATCCGGTGGGAATCCGACCCGTGTATGGGGGCCTTAAGGTTTATAGGGGCCTTAACACGGAACAACACTCTACTAATGAGAAACAATGTCAGTACTGTTGCAGGTACAAGGTAATCTGGTGAAGATATAATAGTCACATGTATATTCTGAGTTTTAACTGCAATCAAACAGATTACACTCCATAATAATTAGAAGTACACAAATGTAGGAAATTGGTGCTGTTCTACATACACTTATAAACTGTAAATTTTTTGCTAACGATGCATAAACCCCCATACACATTTAGATCACTCCATACAATTCCTGTTAGGTCTACCAACAACTATGTAGTTTAGTGGCCTCCCTGATATATGAATGAATATATAGAAATGTCCTCATATTACATGGTTTTGGTAGAAGAAAGTTGATTGTACAGAAATTGTATGGTAACATTGTAAGGTGTATGGTGGGTCTTAACACATATGCTTGGCTTGATTAGTTGAAATGATAATATTTTAAAACATAAGGCCCCCATACACATTACAATCTTACTATACAATTTTTGTGTCAACTTTTGTTCTACCAAAACCATGTAATATGATGATCTTTCTAACCCTTCCAGTCCCCCCCACTATGTATTTCTATCAGGGAGGACACGGAACTACATGGTATGTATTTAATCTAAAGGAATCGTATGGAGTGATCTAAAGGTGTATGGAGGGGAGCTTAACACCATTTTATAATACATTGTATTTGACAGAATGGCAACATGACCTAGGCTTTTTATATGTATAAAAAATAAAACAATTAGCTTTAATTTAAAAAAAGCAGATAAACTAGTCAATATTTGAGCCTTAAACTGATTTTAATAATGGTGAAACTAAAGCAGGGTACAGAACGGCTTGAATCGTCGAGCCGTACCAATGTACCCTGCAGCAGCTGAGATGACGTTCATCTATGCTGCTTTCAGATATCCGGAGGAGCTTGGGTAGAGCAGAAACTGTCTCTCCCTCCCTCCTCCTCAGCCGAGCTTTGCCCTGGAGACCGGGCGAGTCTCTATCCAAAGCATATCGAACATCGGCATATCATATAACGACATGTGCGATATGGCTGTTTTCGAGCGGATTGATTTGTTCCCGCTCGAAAACACGATGGGCACAATATATGTGTCAGATTTATACGGCCATCGATTTTGACCACATATCTCCAGTCTGTAATCTGCCTTTAAAAGAAACCAAAAATATTCTTCAAACCAAGACAAAATCCCCCCCCATTCCCCCCCCACCCCCTACCCTCCAATACGTGCAAGCAACAGACAAAAAAAAACACGGCATTATTCTTAATATTCTTAATGTTGATTATGACTCATATACATCTTAAAGTCTGGCCATACCAACATCCTACACCTTTATGACTCCAGCAATCTCTCACTTTGTTCAGATCTATCCTTTAGATCCTACCCAACCAACTATTGTAGTATCAAGGTATCCTCTTGCAATTGAACACAGGCTAGACACCTTGATCGGTTTTAGAAATCCCTTCAAATTACATGGTTTGCATCCATACAACAAATGGAGCACCTAAAGGAAATGAGTCAAAAAATTTTTTTTTTATTATGTAGACATGAACGATGATATAAATTTTGCTATTACCAATACGCTCAACTCCCCTTAATCCGATACTCTACTCCCACCGTGAACAAATAAACTACCAGCCTATTACACCACTATCAAAACGTACCACAAAACCTTTCCCTCTTTTGCAATTGCTATCAATAATTAACTCAAGTTGGCCTTTACTCTTCTTTAAATCAAGTCATATATTATTACTAAAGGAGAAGCAAATTGATAAAAGGAAAGCTGCGACTTTGCTTCATATATTTTTTAATTTATACCTGTGAGTGAACATATGGCTATTCTAATAACCTACATCATTACACTACATGTCTCCCTTAACTTACTCTAGTGTAAATAAAACTGTTCCTCTACATCCATTATGAAGAACTTCAATACCCACCCTAACCCCCTCTAAAACAAAAGTCCTTTACCACCTCCGACTAGTTATTAAAACAAACTTCCTATTCTGACTTCTTAAAAGGAGCATCACTAGTGATGGCGCGAAACCCGAATATTGATTGTGATCGCGAACAGCGAACGCGAAACCCTAATATCGCAAAATGTGCTTGAAACCCACGGTGTGGGGCAGCCCGCGGGACATTAAAAAACAAAGGGACACTTTTGGCAACATAGTGTTGGACAAGTTAGTTCAAGAGGGGACTAACACTGGGACCATGACATAACAGAGGGGAATCCATGGCAAAACTCCCAAGATAAAATGTTTTTTTCCCGCAATAATCCGCACGAAGGATTTCTAACACTGATAGTCAAGGGAATTTATTTGAAACATAAGAGGGGAGCTGGAGAGAACTAAACAAACATGGTTTATGGTAAATCCGTGTGAATTCTACCTGAAAACAACCTGTGAAGCAATCTGCTTCCACGTGCCCACACTAAAAGGTGAATTGGAAATTTTATGGAGGACATGGTGGAGATGGGACAGTGGGAGGACACCGGGGGATTGTGGTTCTGTATGGCGGACATGGTGGTGTGGTCAGTGGAAGGAACTGGTGGAGATGGACAGTGTGGAGGACACTGGTGGGGATGGGCAGTTGGGGAGACACTGGGGTGATGGTCAGTGGGGGACATGGTGGTGAGGGTGTCAGTGTGGAGGACACTGGGGACATCGATGTCAGTGGGGAGGCTACTGGGAGAATGGTCAGTGTGGAGGACACTGGTGGTGATGGTCAGTTTGGAGGACACTGGGGAGATGGATACTCCCCATGGATCGATGGATGGGATATTAGTGAAGACTGTAGATTACAATGAACACTGCCCTAGCTAAGGTTCCATATAGCAGCAGCAGCAGCAGCTCTCTTCCTAACTCTCTCCTCTTCCGAAGCAGAATGTGTAATGGCGTCTTGTACTTGATAATGTTAATAGGGGGTGTGAGGGTCTGTAGGTGGGGGATGTGTTGGCATGGATATTGTTGCTTGACGTGACTCAACAGGGGTCAAAAGTTTCTGCAAGTTTAAACGATAGGGGGGAAAACCGACTCGCCATAGGTTAGCGAACAGGGTGTGTGCGAACATGCGATGTTCGCCGCAAATAGTTCTCCGGCGAACAGTTCGGGCCATCACTAAGCATCACTGGCAGCGCAGCAATCAAAATGTCACAGTGATTTTAGATTACTTTTACCTTGTTTCTTTTTTAATGTTTTTTTCCATGATAAAAGCCTTGTAAAAGGTTCCTTTTGCCTTTATTTGCACTCCAAGACCAGAGTTTGGACGAAAAGTAAAGTCCTATTGCCAGAGTGCAATTAAAGGTTTTCTAATATCAGCTAATATTTATTGCCCTTCCAAATATTTAATCTGGACTATACACAAGTAGAGCTATCACATTTTCCTTAGAAACAAAAACCAATGGGGAGGGAATGACTAGAAGTAAATTTAAGGAAAAAGATGGGTGATGGAGATCAGTTGTGATTTTATATAAGCTGGGCATACACGTCACGATTTTTAGTTCAATTTTAGTGTGATCGTTTATCAAAATCAATCACGGGATCGGATTGAATAAAAATTGAAGCATGCCAAAAGTGTCCGAGCGATCGATTTTGTCAAAAATCGGACAGAAAAACGATCGTTCACGGATCCGTTCTGATGGATAATTTTAATAAAAAGCACATGCATCGAGTGCTGTTAGTTGTCTCATGCGATCGTTTTATGTGATCCATCTATGAAATGACCTTTTGTGCTGTTGGTCACTGGCCAGTTCTTCAGCTAACACCACTCCAAACCCATAAATGTGTGCGTGCAAGACATATTGAGACTTTCAGGATAGAATCGCCCAGAAATTGAATGCATGGTATGTTGCAGTTTGCGATCGTTTTCACACATTGATTCCGGAATCGGATGGACGATCGGATTAAAAAACGATCGCTGGATAATTGGTACGTGTATGCCCAGCTTTAAGGATTTAGAATGTGTCTCAGATTTACAGGGTAGGTTTACTATAGGAGAAAAGTTTTTTTTTATTTAAAGGTCAAGTTTTGTTCTTTTTTAATACTTGCCTATCACAAGGTTAGTAAAACACATACATAATAAACAAAAGATTTTATATACATATATATATATATATATATATATATATATATATATATAATTCTGATAATTATAATTATTATTCCTATTGTTTTAATTGAATGTAGAGATGTAAATTTGAAGTTTTTAATGTACTTGTAACACTTTTTCTTAAATTTCTGTATACTTAAATATGAGTCCAATGTAATAAAGACTTTTTAACAGAAAAAAAGTCATAATTTAGGGCGTTAAGTTATTCAAGGTTGTTTATCCACTAATATTATTATTGTTACTACTTATTTTATTTATTTTTCAAATGTCTGAAATGATCACTACTTATTAACCATACAGTCTATTTTCCCATTAAGTTGATTTTCTTATGACAGATACTTTTTACTTTGTCTAAATTATGTGCAAGAACTAAAACCATTTTGTCCATCTGTGTATTTGGACCAATACACACTTTATGAATGAGCAATCTGATCACTGCTATCCTAATCATTCTAGTGAATTTTAATGATACAAAGAATTCAGAGTTCCAGGCACTTTGGGAAGCAGTATGTTTTGTTTTAATACTTGATCCCAATCAAGCCCTGGCTTTTGAGACGTTGGGGATGGAGCAGAAGGAGGTCAGGAGTTCATTAGATCTTCAATATCCATAGGGAGGTGATGAATAAACAAATAATACAAGCTTGTGACACCCAAAGACAAACAGCAGAGGATGACACCGGGGAAATGAGAAGTGGAAGGTTGCAATAAGTGGATAAGGCGACCTATGTCATCCTCTTCCTACTTAAGAGTGGGGACTACAAGTCCCAGCACACCATGCAGTATGTCTAATACGGTAAATTGATCTCCTGGCGTAGGACATCTGATCTTACCTTGTGAAGCTGCTATCACTGACAAGAGAAACACTAGCACAACGAGTGAAACGGAAATGTAAAGTATAAATTACTGAGGACATGGTGTAAACAGTCCGGTCATAACCCCGAAACATTAAACAGCCCTGCTGGGATCTTGTGCCACTATCTCATCCCCTCTCCCTCTTTCCTCTGTTTATCTCAAGGTAATCTCCTATAAACTTCACCACTAACAGATTTCAATCCTAATCCCTGCAGGATAAAGCCGTGCCACTCCGTTCTAGCTTGTACCACAGACCAGTTAACCCTCTGTGCGCCTGGGTACCCGTGCTGTGCCCACAGGCTGCCCGCTGCCAGGCACTTCTAACATAGCAATGAGCAATTAATCATTCGGGTGGTAGATAATTAAATCATTGGGTGACAAGAGATCTCTATCTGAAGGCACAGACATGTTAATGAACGATCGTCTAAAATAACTCAACAAGGAAGAAGCCAGAAGGTGGTCCAAATGAGACATCCTTCTATACATAACTTATAGTGCCAAAGGAATATATATACCCTGACATTAATAACATTGCAGGTATAATAATGAGAACTAATAATAAGAGTTGACAATGACAATGTTGATTTCAGGTATCCCAAAGTCTAAAAACACATTCATCTTAATTTATTTCTACATAGAAGCGGTGTGCAAACATTAACAACTCCTTTCCTTAATCCCTCTCACTATACCGGAGCTAGCATTTACTAACAAATAAAATGTAGTAATAACCTCTCATCCAACTGTACCCTAAAAACTTACATAATTGACAAGCCGACAATCTGGGATCGCTGATATCCACGTCATTTTTCGGACTGAACTTTCTAACTGTTTATACAAGTCATCTTCAATTTGTTAAACCTGGTTACTTAAACTGTGACTTTTTTAATTTGCCTTATATTCAAAATGATTGCTTTCTAGACAACCATAATCAAACCAAATCTATCTATCTATCTATCTATCTATCTATCTATCTATCTATCTATCTATCTATCTATCTATCTATCTATCTATCTATCTATCTATCTATCTATCTATCTATCTATCTATCTATCTATCTATCTATCTATCTATCTATCTATCTATCTATCTATCTATCTATCTATCTATCTATCTATCTATCTATCTATCTATCTATCTATCTATCTATCTATCTATCTATCTCTTTCTAGAAAACGGTCTGTCCATCCATCTATCTACCCCAAAGCAATACAAAAGTTGCTTTATATATAAACAAGTATTTATTAGCAGAAATATCTTTCTCGTGGAAAAAAAATATACTTTAATATAAATCTTTGTATCTTAAACAAGGGAAATCATCAGACAAGGCTCTCAAAGCCCTGACACTCCTATTTACTCATATAGTACAAAGTTGCAGATAGTGTTCCGAGTTCTCTTGGACCAGCAAGGCTCAGGACAGCATGAAAAATACAAGGCCATCGAGTTAAATAGAAAAAAAGAGGATGATTTGGTATATACATTTGGTCTCTTCTCTTGGTTATGGTTATATAGTTTTTGTAGTTCTTGTCATCATAAGGTGAGATGTCCCTTCAGTTTCCATCCCTATGGTCATGATGCTGTGGTCCCACATAGACGATTGGAGCCTACCACCTCTTTGAGGTCATTTTCAGGTTTTCCTGCCACCATGAAAGGCCATGTCTGCCAGAGAAAAGAAATAAGTAGAAGTCAGTTAAATGTTCTTAACCTAAAAAAGACAAGTGTGGTATGGCTGGAAATAAAGCTGTCCTAGTACAGACCTCAGTGTGCACTAATTGTATATAAGAAGAGAAAACCCTTCCACATAGATGGATCCCATGTACATAGAGGATTACATGGAGTCTTGTGTGGGATGGGAACCCTGACATGAAGGAATTACAGCAGATAGAACACTGATTAATGGCAATGCATTCATCACACACTGACTTCCAGCTATGGAACAAGGGTAATCACACTATCTGCATCCTTTTGTTATTTCACATTTTTCTGCATTGTATGCTTCAGAAACCAGGATATAACTGTAACTAATAGTAAATCCTAATGTAATATACATTGTATCCTAAAATTGTAATAAACTAGGATAAACTTAATACCTAGCCTAATAAATAGAAAAATAGTAAAAACTACACAACAATAATATTAATATAAAAATTAATACCTGTTGCTAAATAACACAAAATATCATCACAACGTCTAAAAATATTATTCAGGACAATAATAATAGAAAAATAACTTCAGTATATAAGAACACATTTGTAATCTTTTACTGACACTAACAACTTAGATATTGAAAAGAACTAATAATATTATTAATATAAAAACAAAAGCAATAGTTATAATTACTTTGAAAAAATAATGAAGTAAATAATAATTCTAATAACATAAAACAGCTACTGTTAAAGAACAACAGCCACTTATAATAATAGTTATACATAATAATACCTATAGTTAATCTTTATTATTATATATATAATTGATATTAATATATTATAATAAATGATAATAAATGATAACAATATTAACAGCAACAACAAATAAAAATAATAATAAAAAATATTATTAATAATATGAAAGAACAGCAGCAGCAAATAATAATGATAATAATATAGAACATCAGCAAATAATAACAACAGCAATAATAATAAAAAAATAACCATAGCTAAGGAAAAACTGAAAATTGTATTAATTATTATTTTTATTTTGTTGTAGTTTTAGTTTCATTATTAAGTTTGTTAACAGTTATTATTGTTATTATTATTGTTAATATATAACAGTTATTTTGCATTTTTATTATTACTATTTTTATACTTTGGGTCTGTTCTTTATTTCAGTTTGATTTTTGACCCTCTTCTTTCTTGGTTTGTAAAAACCGAACCCTATTTTAAGGGTGTAAAAACAAAGCTAAAAGGTTGTACATAGTGTTAAAAAAAAATCTTAATTAAGGGAGTAGAATGTATGTTGTACTGATAAGGATAACATTCCTCCCTAAGAAAAAAAAAGAAAGAAAGAAGAAAAAGAGTTCCATAATTTACAGCCGAGAAGATAAGAGGCTACAGGATGGAGCAAAGAGTTCTGCAGAATCTGTGCCACAAGGTTTATATGCCTGAGCTAAAAATGCTTTGTATCTGTAACCTGTCAGGTATCTTAACACCCGTTAGTATTTATGATGCAGCAATATCCTCATCTGTATACTATATACTGTGTGAAGACGGTCTATGTGCGCTTACCAAGTTGACAGGATGGATGTATCCATTCTCATACTTGTCATTGGCCAGTATCTGTCTCAGATGAGCAATGTAGCTTGAAGCCAGCCTCAGTGTGTCCAGCTTGGAGAGTTTAGTGTCCGGTGGTACCCATGGTAAGGTAGTCTTGAGTCTGGAGAAAGCTTTGCTGAGTACCCTCATCCTAGCTCTCTCCCTGGCATTGGCAGCGTTCCTCTGGACCTGCTTCCCTTCATGGTTAACCCCACCCAGGGGACTTTTCTTGCGTGAGGTTTTCCTCCTCTTTCCTGCAGCTCCTCTGCCTTTCTTTGGAGATCCATTGTCACAATTGGAGCTTTCCTCGTTGCTGTCATTTGAAATCCCAAACTCTTTGCTGGAATCCAGTTTGATTCCATCACATCCCAACATTTCCACTTCTTGGAAGTCCTCCACATCACTCAGAGAGCCAGTAGACATGGTCTGTGGACTGCCTGCTTGTCCCTTCTTCCCTTCTGGGATCAAGGTGTAAATGAATGCAGAATAAAGGGGATGTGTTTGATTACCAATTTACAGTGGACACGCCTGTTCCAGTGTTTGTCTTAGTGAGAGAGCTGTGGAATTTGATGTGGACAGTAATTTATTTATTGGATGGAGGGCGGGTCGGGGCTGAGCCTAATGATACAAGGGAGGAGGAGGAGGAGACATTCTCCGATCATCTTCTTCTCTTCTACTAGCCCATGGCTTCCTCCCTCCACTTGCCCATCACTTCTAACATTCTGACAGCCAGTAGCCTTTACCATTACACATTTATTTGCTTAACAATTTACTAAACTGGTGATTAGTAATCTGTAAAATATATACTGCTGATCTAATTAACGGTACTGAACAACTAACTCATCCCTTTGTATTCATTCTATTGAAGCCGACAATTATAAAAAGGTCCACTGATGAGCAGAATCTTAAAGAGTCAGCGTCACAAGTGTCTATCATATGGCTGATGGTGTCTCCTGGAGGATCGGACCCTATTACAGAGGTCAGAGGTCATCAGAGCTCAATATATTAGATTCCTATAGAATAACAAACCCTCCAAATTCTATCGAAGATTTAGCACGGAAACAGGGTTAAAAGCAAAGGCTGAACATAAGGACTTAAAAAAATACCTACAAATTAACAAAAGTCGAAGATAACTTTATCTCTTGTGCTTTCTGTGTTTAAATCATACTCACACTGTCATTCTCAATTTGATGTATATAGTCGCTCTTGGTTCATTATACTCAACATACCAAAACTTAGATTTACACTTATTATTTAGTATTGTCTACATTAGTTGTAATGTCTTCACACTTCAGTAGTTTAAACAATCTCCATCTCCATCTTCATATGTACAATTAGACAGATGTGATTTTAATATATGTATATATATGTATGTATATATATAT
>CM070035.1:102146547-102167562 GCA_036250615.1 Ptychadena robeensis | reverse complement strand
ACACACACACACACAAATTGTGGATTAAACAGCAGTTGTCTGCACACAGCCAACTGCCCAAACTATGAATTGCTTTTGAAAACACAAAGATATTTACTAAACTTTAGTACTTGGTATTTATCTGATAATAACATTCTATATGTGGCATCAAGCTGATCAGAAAATGATACTTTTTTATTTATGTATGTTACTGGTAACCAAAACAATTTTAACGTTAATCTGTAAGTATCCTATGTTAGAAAAAGTTACAATTATTGTACAAGAAGTAAAAAATGCATACTGTAACTCTTAATAAGTAAACTGTGTAATGAATTGCTGGTATCCCTGATGACACCACCGTATAATACAGTTGACATCACACCTGTCAGATCCCTGCTCTTGGGAAAGCTACCCAGTACCCATATCAAGTGCTTGATGCCTTTGTGTGCTTGTATCCCCTCTATTAAATACATTATCCCATCTCAGCTTCCATACACAGATGAGAGAGCATCTGAAACAGACATAACTAGGCAGATTAATTTTTTGTGAACTTGCTACTGGAACAGCAGTTATCATTTGGTACATTATTAATAATTAACCCTTAGTATGTATGATCTCATCTAAATTGTAAATTGTCTTTATCTGCACTCATCCTAGACATTTATAATGGGTGCTCCATGTAGAATGTATATAGAGCAGATCAGCTGTATGCTCTCATACTGTAATCTGTGAGGGATGGACTTGAATACCCTACAGAGAATCTCATTCCCTCTATTAATTAGTGCTCATTTTATAGCTGATGACTTTGTAACACATAACACCCATGACATTCTTCACAAAAATCGTCCATATAATTATATGGATATGAGGGGGGGGGGGGGGGCTATGGAATCAATGCCAAGCAGACATAGATCTGAATCTTGCTTTTGTTACTGTGTATAAAGCAAGCAAAGAGGTTGTCTTTGATATATTGCCTAAAAGCAGAGTTTGTGAGTGTTGCCTTTTCAGGTGAGGTTATAAAATATTAGATGTTAATTTGATATTTTATGTTTACAATTTTCATTTTTTGGTTACATAGTATTTTTTGGTTACATAGTATTTGGATGACAGCACTCCCTGTCTCACATTTGAGCATGTAACATCATCTTGTCAGTTACATGGGCTTGCAAGTGGCTGGTCTAGTACACTAGTACATAGGCACAGGGTATGTGCATGTAGGCATGAAGAGATTAGGGTTTACATCTACATAAAGTGAACACTGTATGTTTTGTACTTAATTAACCACTTTTTCAATGCAAACACTGCCCCCTATGTGTTTTGATCTGTCAGACATTGATCCAATGTAGATAAATCTAAAAACTAATTTTTTTTTAAAATTAATAATATTTTTAATTGTGATCCATAATCATTTTTTACTTTTCTTAAAATAGAAGAACCATAGAAAAGTGACAACAGAAAAAGACCAAGTGGTTCATCAAGTCTGCCCTTTAGTTGTTATTATTATTTAATAAATATAATATTATACTATTAATATTTAAAATAAGAGTAATCACATCACATATTATAGAACGTTGAAGAAACAAGTAAGCAGCATATTGAATACATGAGGGAAAAAAGGGGGCACATACAAGTTTGTTTATTCCACTAAAATGGGAGCAATTCTTTCACAGCACTGGTTCTATAGTTGAAATGTTTACTGACATGGGTTAAAGGTTGCAGGGGGTATGAGGGCAAGGTGATCAGGGACAAGGTTGGGCAGACCTCTTATCTTTTTTCTCTACATACATGTAACTTGACCACAGTTTTTGGTTTACACTTATATTAGCGGAACTAACATTTGTATTTAGGTGTCCAAACTACCCAAAGCTGATATTTTTAAGGTTAACGAAATGTGTTTACATCCAGAATATCGACTTCCTAAAGCCCCTATGAGATATGTCTTTGTTTGTGTTCCAATGGGAAGATTTCCAATTTCACTTCCTGTTATAGGTTCACAAAGGGAAATGAAAGGAAATATTTTTAAGGTAAAGGTAAATCTCATATTAGATCAGCTTTTCTCAGCTGTAAAAACTTTGCTTTTTAACCAATAGCTGGAGATCCTGGGGGCAGTGTATACTCTTATTAAGCACTGCCATCAATTATCGGTTTAGCTGTCTGAAATAGAGTCTTCCATCTTACTGCAATGAAAGTGTAGTAAGTTTTAAGTTGTCCAAAAAAGGGGTGTTTCCTAAGTGAGGGAACACTACAAGTTTCACTGTTTCTTTTCTGGGCATATTAGATTTTGGTTTATGTAGTAAAGCACGCATTCTCTCATGATTAGAACTTTGGATGTGCAATTTTTCACTGTGCCTACTATCTCTTGTTACATTCCACTCATGTATGGGCATTGATATGTTTAATTAGAAATACAAATACAAGACATGAGAAAAAAACAAACAAAGAGCTGTACCACTAACAAATGGCAGCCATTTTCTTATAGTCTTATCGACCAATACTTACCACATTCTGTTGTTACTGCAGTTCCTGTTCCTCCCCAAAGCTACCTGGCACACATGTTTATTGTGAATCTCCATAGTGAAGGGTTGCAACATAGAATACCAACATATGTGCTCTAAAATATTTGTATTTTATTTATTTCTGAGAGGGTAATCATAGTGAAGCCCCCCCCCCCCCCTGTAGTCAAATATGTCAAATGTTGAAATTGAAATGCATTGTTTTCTGTTGAACTTTCACTTTTAGTTTGTACATTTTAAACTGGCATGGCACTGGCATGTAGCTGGTAGTGGAGCATTTGGTCAATTGATTCAGGTTATTGTTATTATAACCTATCATGAACTCAGAAGATGGGTGTCTGTGGTATCAAGCCCAGTGAAAACAGAAAGGATGCTAATACAACTACCTATATTGATCTACTGAACATTTTAATATTCTCTCATTTAAGATCTGTGCATGCATTTTTTTCATAATATGCTCTGATTTATTTGCTTGTATCTGGGACAGTTTGGCTTAGCATGCTATACTTGTAGAATTGTCCTTTTAAGAATGAAGTAACATTAAACTGTTATTGTATTATGTATAACATTGCCATATCTCCCTTCAGCTACAGGAAATTCATTATTTTGAAAGACTACAGGATATGCTGGAAAATAGAATATGACAAGAATAAGTCATGTTGTTAGCCATTTGCAGACACACATGTGCTTGTTGGCAGTTCATTTGCTCCTGCACCTTAGTGGGACATACTAAATAACCATCCCTCTTTAATTCCTTTGTGGGTGAGGATAAGATCATTGTATTCTAGACTTTTTTTTAGACTCTGAAACAATTGGTGTTCATGCCATATGATCTTTCTGCCATATGCAACCAATTGCATTAAAGTAATCTTTCAAGATTGTAGACTTGTGTTACATGTCTGGCCTGTCTATTATGCAATAAAATATGTAACATTTCTAACCTCAGACAAAACAAAAGAATAAATAGCATACCTGGTAATCCCCATGTGCCCATTTAGCATTAACAGCACCCTTGCATTACAGAGAACCTAAGGTATGGAAGTTATGAAAAAGGAACATATGGCTAGACACCATAATTCCTTGTAGGCTCCTGTCATCTGTTCCTTCCCCATTGACTTACCGTGCCTTCTTCTTCCCATTGTCTCTGTGTGGAGGCAGCCATATTGGTAAAGGAAGAGCTTTTCTTCCTTATGTGAGTACTTCCCCTTGATGCTTGGTGATCTAAAGGGTAATAGTTAAATATGTACCTCAGCAGCTTACCTTCAGTAGGCCTAGCCCAATTCATGTAAGGAAGGACATAATAGACTAGCCTATAACCTGGAGTGCCAGGGGTTAAGAGGATAGTGTTAACCACTGAACACAAACAAGCATATTAACCGTGCAATGTAAAGTGGGAGTAGTGTACGTGGAGTTCAGCTTTAAAATACACCCTTTTTTGGGGCATTAGCATTTGATAGGCACAAACTACACTGTAAAAGAGGTGTGAAAAAGCACTACACAACATGAACTGTTTTAAAAAGAATGCTCCAAGGATTGGCCTATCACACTTTTACTGTTTCCACTCCCATAAATTGCACCTCCAGCTTTTCTCCTTCCCATACATATTTTGACTTTCTAAGAGCCTCTGTATATGTTCTTATCCCATATTAAGAGTTGGCAATTAATTGACTGGTCATCATTTGTATCCAATAAAAAATTATGGAAAGACTCATTCCTTTAATAAATATAGCCCACCAGGCCATTTTCTTCTTTCTGAGAGCTACTGCCCTGGAACCAGTATGGTCATACCAAATGTTCCGGCACCAGATATACGTCTGTTTATCAGTAACTTCTTAAAATGAATGACCTTCAAGCAGAATGAATGTCAAACCTAGTCTATCAAGTCAAGATCATTTAAAGACTTTATTCGAAATATTATATACTGTTAATAGAGATGGTCGAATTTTTTTTCAAAAATTCGACCATTTCGCCGGTTTCGACTTAATTGCAAAGCCCCTGAACATGGTATGATCACCAAACTTGCTGGAGATGTAGAGATGGGTTGAGGGTATACTACAAAAAAGAAAGTATGTCTCTAACACAAACAGTTTTTAAAAAAATTAAGTTCAAAGTCAAGTAAAAAATTCGAAAATCGGAATTTCGACTTTAACTTTGAACTTAATTGATGCAACAACTACATGTGCTAGAGCAAAACTTATTTTTTTTAAATGTTCCTCCAACCCTTCACTACATCTCCAGCAAGTTTGGTGATGATACCATTTTCAGGGGCTTTGCAATAAGCTCATAAAGTTTACAAGTCGAAAAGTTCGACCATCTCTAACTGTTAACCACAGATATAGGAGAAGAAAAAGGAAAAAAATGCAGCTTCAAAAACAAAGTAATATAAATTATGTTATTACTTTCTTGTAACTGCTAATTAGTGATGGCCGAACCTCGGCCATGTTCGTCCGCGGACGGGCGGAGCGGACTTTTAAAAAAGTCCGCCGTCCGCCCGTTCGCGGACAGATTCAAATTCCCCGCTGCTAGGCGGGGAATTAGAATCTGAAAACCCGGATGTGACGTCAGTGACGTCACATCCGGCACCTGGAACGCATAGTTCCTGGTGTGCTTACCGGATGTGACATCACTGACGTCACATCCGGGTGTGCGAGCCGGCTTTCCACTGAAAGACCGGGTTCTCTACCCGGTCTTCAGTGGAAACATTCTTCCTGCGGCGGGATCTCGCTGCGTATGATCCCACCGGAGGAAGAATAGAGGGCTCCTTCACGCCGGCGGACAGGGCGGGTCGAACACCCGTATTGTCCGCCGGTGGGAAGGAGGGCGAATATGCTTGTTCGCGGCCGAACTGTCCGCCTTGCGGGCAGTTCGGCCATCACTACTGCTAATGTAAACTTGTAGTCTTCAACAGGAAATGGATTGGCTGGGTAAGACTTGACAAGATATTCATAAAATAGCTAACCATGTAAAATATGTAAAAAAAAACACATTCCAATATGTATTTGGAAAATTCAGCTTGGCAGATGTACACACTGTCACAGAGTAAGCAGTAAATATGACTTCACTGTTGCCAGAGGATACATTTTTAGTCACATCCATATAACCATTCCCAGTATATCCACCCATCCGCTTTCTACATCATCTGTCAGGCATTCAGTAAGTAATATCCACCAACAAGAGGTGAATATTGATTTTACAGTATATTTTTGAACTACTTCTGACACCTTTAAAACCAGTAGAGCTCGGGGGACATCACCTCCCTGCCCCCACTCACTTGTGCAAGCAGCCCTAAATAATAGAAGTCATTTTCTCCCAGCAATCGTTGTTTGCAGAGGAAGGCTTTTAATGCCCCCTCCCTCAACATGTAGTCACCAGACGTTTGCCAATGGCTGACCATTCATCTGCAGCTGTCATATATGCCTTTGCGCTAAGTGCCTTTAAACATGACTTGTTTAAAATAGGAACCAAATAACTGCAGAGCTGTCAGTGCAATCTAAACAAGTACATGCATAATTGGAACAGTCCCACCAAAAATAATAATATATATTTTTAAGTCGCTTCTTGTAAAGTCGATGTTAAAAGCTTAACACTTTTAATGTTACTGCTAATGCACTATAAAAAAGGAATTTTTAGGGATTATGTCTATACTGAGAACCTGGGAAACATTTTGCAAGAAAGTAATACTTAGCCTAGAACACTGGATATATTGGAATACCTTGTAGTGGGAACGTGTGTACATTTATAATAAAAGGGTTGCTTTGTCAGAGCGCCATAGTTGTATGAGGTCAGTATATGTTGTGAGGCTGGCATGATTCTTGCTATATGAGCTACAGTCACCTCATCTATTACAGGGATGTTAGAGCACTGGAAATTTGCTCACTGATATTTTTGTAACTAATGTTTTCCTCTGTTTATTTTATCTTGGCATTACTAACTTTATATAACTCGAGCCAGTTATTTACTCCTACGGTAAGACTGTTAGCTTCGAAGACCAAATAAAATGTAATGTTTATCAATTCGTACATGATATTATATTGAAAATTCAACAAAAGTTTCATACAAGCTTGGCATAAGGTAAGTATTTTTTTATGTATAATGGTTTTATAGAAATCCAGAGCTATTTTTTCCAGCAAGTCGTATTGTATTGATTTATGTTATTAATTTATATTACATTGACAAGTTCCTCAGTGCTCTACAAAATACTTTGGCTTTTTGCATTAGTTCCTGAACCCAAAGAAGCTAAAAGTCCAATGTTATTGGTTGCCACAGACATTCAATTTACAATTATGGTAGGATACAAATAGATCACCTAATAATCTGTATACATATGGGGACTCTTCATGTCAGTTATCCAAACATTAAAAAAATCCAATGTGTAGATGGAACTGGATTTCTCCTTATCATGTGACTGGATAATAATAGGTAACTATTACTGAAATTTAAGATTCTTAGTTTGTTTTAAAAAACTAAAGACTCTAACCCTTCCAAAAGTTACCAATGGCTGCTTTTAGTTGCACAAAGACCATTTGTCAATAATGTATCCAATTCATTATCCAAACCTGAATTGTTATGAATAGAGTGGATGGTATTATGGGAAATGTGGATAGGGTTTACAAGACTGTTGGTTGGTCTTTATCTATGTCTGTGTTATGGACTGCTATGTGTCTAGCCTCATAAACTCTCCTTGTAAAATGTTCACTATGTTTACAATGTAAAGAACCTTCTGATCATAAATCATGAATATAACTAAAATAGATTATAATCTATCTTAGAGAAACAAGCGCTCACAAAACAATGGAAATACTCATCATAATAAACTACATATTCCAACGATCTGAAAGATCTGAAACTTTTTATTAGCTTATACCTGATTCATTGACTCTATAGGAACAGGCTTTCTGTTGGTCTGTAAAACATAACATTTTATAAGCATCTTAACTACTTAATAGTGATGAGTAGCATAGGCAATATTCAAATTTGCAATATTTAGCTAATAATTCTACTAAGATTCAATTCAATACACAATAGTCACAATTATAATGGGCTTTTACCTTTAAAATGAATGGTCACATGTGCTATTTATTTTTACATTGCGAACATATATCTATGGTCATAAGCATACCAATGCAGAATATCGTCAATATTCGAAATTGCGAATATCCGCCGCCATATTCGTGACATTTGCCAATTCTCGTACAGCCAATATTAGCCAGATATATTCGCACTTCGAATATTCAAGCTCAACACTACTACTTAGGAAATATTTACAGTACTCAAATTAAATTTAGCACCAAAAAAAGGGGGGGGGCACAGAGTCACAAATAGTGAAAACAATTCCCTTAGAAATTAAGCACCAAAAAAACATACAGGAGGATTACTTTTATAGATATAACCCCCAGTTTTATTTTAAACTCTTCTGTGCTTCAAAAAGCCAACCCTTCCCAGTTAATTAAGATTAGCAGAGATGGATGCTGCTTTCAGCTCGAGAACCGACAGTGCGCTCCCTAAGCCGTGGGGGAAACAACTCCCTGTGATCGTCTGCAAAATAGTGCAGGCATTCACAGGTCATCTAATTAAGAACCTCACAGAGGTCCTATTATTATTATTATTATTATCATTTATTTATATAGCGCCAACATATTACGCAGCGCTGTATCGGGCGGCAGTTAAAAACTGCCAGTGTAAATGGACCCTAAGTGTGCACAAATAAATAGGTAAAGCCTGCCATACACACGCCGATGTGTGTAGCAGACTAGTCCCAATATCTTTCCGGGAGACTAACGTGATGACGTCATCACGTTAGCCTCCCGTTGCATTATGGGGCCCCTTCAATCGGCTGGGCACCCTTTGTGTGCCGGCCATAAGCTGCAATGAAGACGCCGCTTCATTGCAGCTTATGGCATCAGCTTTCATCGGCTCCCATCGGCCAGAGAAGATCGGACATGTCCGTTCTCTGGCCGGCCGAGAAGTGGGGCGAAAGGGATCTGTCGCCCCATGTGGGCACATGCCGATTAGCGGCCGATTTTTAACCTGACCGACGACGCGAGCGCGCACGCCCGTCGGTCAGATTAAAAATCGCCTGCTTATCGTCATGTGTATGGCTTACAGTCAAAATCTGTTTTCATGGATGTCATTTATTTCTTTAGTTTGAATTCAAGTGATACCCTTTATTGTCTAACTGAATCCAATAAAAAAGCAAGCTTTCAAAATGTCTCACACCCATTCTTGAGGCTTAATATAACTATTATATTAAGAACATTTTGCATGAAGAAGGGATCTGAGACATCCAAACTTTGTATAATCATCAATGGCTAAAGCTAGGCATACACAGCTTGATTTTCCATTCGATCAACTTAAAAAACGAACATTGAAAAATGTTTTAAACCGATAGTTTTGGAACACATAATGTAATTGATTCACAACTGATCGATTCCTTTCCTTAGCCTTTTACCCATGCTCTCCAGTACGATTGGATACAAATCTACTGAAATACAAAAATTTTGTATTTCGATCGATTTTTTTTTAACATCTTTTTATTGTAAGATTTCAAAACAGTACACAGTAAGTACCGGCATCACATACACTACATCGAAGTACAGTAGCAGAAAATAATGAACAAGGACACGACTTAGGCTGCTATACAAGATACATTACAAACGTTACAGCACATTGTAATCACAACCGTAGCGGAAGTGTGATCAGGTAAACAAAATCATGGACGGTGCGTGTCAGGGAGTACCGATCCAGTTATAAGAAAATAAATTTTTTTTTTATTAATCAACTCTAACAAAACAATCCAACTGTATCCCCAAAAAACTGCTCAAAGAAGCTAGCATATTTCGAAAGTCCCATGAGTCAAACCTTATAGGGAGTATACCCATACAGAATTTCGCCAAATTAGGTCTCAGGAGCCACGAAGCAAAAGGGGACATCGGGATGCAAGACCCCCAGGACATCATCGTCTGGAAGCCCCGGGCGATCCCCCACCTCCAAATTTCGATAGATTTTAAGCTATCAACTTAAAACTATCATTGAAAATTCGAACAGTGTATGGCCACCATAACACATTACAACACTCTACTGGTGCTTTATATTATAATTACTGATATTGCCCAGTCCTGATTTGTTCCTTTATTATGAAACTAAATATTTACATTCGTTACAAATTATTTGGCTGATGGAGGAAAGATTATCAGGTGTTAAATAGACATAAATTATGGTGCTGTTTGTACAAACATCATCTTTTCTGCAAGGTCTGTGGTTTCCACATCGCTAACCAGACCATCCTTAAAGGAGTCTGTCATACATCATTGGTCAGGACAATCAGTGCCAGAAAATAGCATGTCAAAAGGTGGGGCCTCTAGGATGTTACAAAAATAGAAATGTAGTTGTGGTGTAAAATGTATGGTATTACACAGCTATATTATCATGAATGAATGGAATATATATTGTTTTGTACATATAGTCAGGGGTGAGCTACCAGGAGATGGTGTTTGGTACTCACCCTATATGTAGTGCCGTCTTCCTCACTGTCGTCTGCTTTCTACATGGTAGATGCTGCTGCAGATGGACCCCCAGTTCTTGATTGATCCTCCAATTAGCTGTCTCCATCCACAGGTCACCAGCTGGCTTTGGGTCAAATGTAACTCTCACAGTACAACACCGTTTTAACCCCCAGATCTCATACCTCACTAGTGCAACCCTGAAATGTTCTGGGTTATTAACTAACCACTGAGACTACCTGCAGTCAACCATTCATAGTCATATTCCAACTGTCAACATTCCAGCTAGTTTCTGGCCCTTTTTGAGTACCAGAGTACCACTTATGTGCACCCCTGTATATAGTCATGCTCTGGACTGACTGGACCGGACATTTTTACAATTGTGGGAAATTGCTGTTTTCTTTTTCTAGAGACACCTGTTTATATGAAAAAAACCCCCATAAAAACATATTTGAAACTAAAAGTGGTGTTACTTTAGTAAATTATTCCAGGTCATTGGTGCTGGGTCCAGAGTACAAACATACAAATCCTAGGAACATAAAAATTACAAAATGTCTCTGAGAACATCAACAGCATGCCAATAACCAGTTCACCATTCGGTGTTCTCTGATTTAAAAAAAAGAATAAAAAATTGAAATAGCATAGCTGTGACATTGACATATGACATACATTGTGTTAGGTATATATACAGGGGTGAACATAACTTTTTTAGTGAGCTCCTCAGATGAGTACCAGGAGATGGTGTTTGCTAGTCACCCCATATGTATGTGATCTTTCTCACTGTCTTCCTCACTGTCCTCTCCATCAGCTTCCTGCACGGTAGATTCTGCTGCATATGGACCTCCCAGTTCCTGATTGATCCACCAATTAGCTGTCTTCATCCACAGGTCACCAGCTGGATTTGGCTCAAATGTAACTTTTACAGTACAACACATTTGAACCCCCAGATCTCATACCTCAGTAGTACAACCCTGTAACTAACGCCTGAGACTACCAGCAGTCCAAATGTCGACCTTTCATAGTCACATTACAGCTGTCACACAGTGCTTTTCTCTTGTTAGATTTTACCCTTACATATGCCTACTCTAAATTTCCAACTCCCTTAGAAGTCCAATCTTTTTTTTGCATTAGTAATTTACATTCCCAATTTCACACCTCTAACTGCAACCTTTAATAGTTATTTATATTTCCCTGCAGTTATCCAAGTGACATAAATTGTATACATTTAACATTTAGCTGCGGCCGCCAGTGCCTCCAAGTTCTTAGTACACTTATAAGCTTTGTAACAATAATGCAGGTTTGCATAGCTAGTTTTTGGCCCCTTTTGAGTACCAGAGTACCACTTATGTGCACCCCTGTACATATATATGACTATGGTGGGACCTTAGATTGTGAGCTCCTCTGGGTTTTAAATACAAGTTAATTATAATAATTAACAATAATATTTGGCCATTTCTAGGATACAAAGTTGCATTGACCAAGTAAGATGATGTGAAACCCAAATTATTCCAGTGAATTGGAAAACAGTTATAGCTTTATCAGCATATGCCAGAATGCAAGATGTTAACAAAAATGATAACAAATATTGTGTCAGAAGGCTTTACCTAAACAAAACTTTGGCTGATCAGGCACAAAAACGACACTGTTTTTGCACATTTTAAAGTTGGCCCAATTTCTTAAAATATTTACGGATATTACAGGGTATGGTGTTTTCATTAAATCTAAGGCCAATTTGTACCAGTTATCGAAAAATGCAATGGCTTTAAAAAAACAGACATTGTAAAAACTAATTTATTCAAACATGTCAATTCTACTCCATTTAAATTGTTTTAAGTGGTTTCCTTAATACTTAAGTCACTTAACTGTAGGAGTCATGTTGAGGCACTTCCCTCTGATATCTGTTAATGACCCCTTTCCTCATTTTACATGTATTTGTCCTCTGAATGGTCAGGAAGAAAAATAAAGTTTTCTTTGGAGTTTCCTGTGATCCTTCCAAAGTGATGACACAGAAATCCCTCTGGAGCATAATTGTCCCTTATTTACTCCACCAACTTCTACACCAAGTTGGCCTTGTGTTGCAGGGGAATTGTATCTTCTGAATATCTGTCTTATAACTTTTCAGCATAAGCTGGATATGCCAACTACATTTATTAAAATGTTTGTGGTAACAACAAGACTCATAGCTGAAATTGAGGCTTTCGGTTAATATCCTTAATAAAAGAGACGACAGATAAGATGTCTTGCTTTGGTAGGATGACACTTGACCAGACCTAGCTGACTAGGCCCTGATACTGTTCTACTCATAAATCATGGTCAAGGACTGACCTGCCCAACAATTAACCAGCAGAGGGATTGTATATCAACTACTTAAGTATATCATTCTACAAACAGGTGCAGATTGCAATTCCAGCTGCCTTTCCATCCATGCATCAAGGTCTACAGTGAAATGTAGCTCTGCTCTTTAGAGACTTGACTAAAAGTCAGAAAGAAGCTAATCGTTATAACTTAATCGTCTTCTCAGACTAAAATATGCATCTATCAAATGTTATTATCAGGAGAACACTTAATATCAGCATGGAGAGTAAAATATTATATTCCTGTTTGTATATATTATGGAATAGACTAATAAATATAATGTTTTTACGTGATACATATCAGATGCTGTTGAAAGTGCAGACTTTGAGCTTAAATTTAGTGGGTTGAAGAAAAAGAGTGTATAGAAGTGGGAGGAACTAAAGCCTTTTTTCAACACAATGACACTGTGGTGGTGTCATTGTGTTAAAGTATCAGTATAGACGGTAGACTTTTGGTAAAGACAAAACTCTGAATGGACTTATCACATAAATATGCACAAATCCCCTATTGGAGACTGAGTTGAGGCCCGTTTCTCACGTAACTCCGCTTGCTTTCTTTCTTTTACTGGTAGGTGGCTAGGTTTGGAAAATATTTAAGGGTATCTGAGGCCACATTATGGCTGCACCTGGATATATGTGCGGTATGATGCCCTAATGGAGGGGTTTAACCTCCCTAGCAGTCAGCCCCTACAGTACCTTTTTTACAGCACAGTACGGGTGATCAGAGCAGAGTACATTGTACTCTGCTTAAATTTACCGCCTGCCCCTGTCCATGACGCCGGCACCATTTTTGATGCCGGTGACGTGGGGTGTGGAAACTGATACCCCTCTATTATGATGGAGGTCTATGGGGCGCCCCTTCCTCTTTGGTGTCAATGACGCAGAAGGGATGGTCCTGGACTCCACCAATAGCTGCAGTTGTATAGAATCGCCACAGCTTTCCGGGGTATGGTCGGTTTTTCAAACAAATTTCGGACGAACTGGGTTCATTTCAACCGCTAGTGTAACTATCTCAGTTCAGGCTCAGAGTCCAGTAGCTGAAACAGCAATCAGAACACAGGTGATGGCAGTCCAAGAACAGAACACAAACACAGGTAGCAGTCAGGGAACAAGCAAAAGCGTAGTCAAATCCAAGCCGGGGTCAGTAGCCAATAGTGTCAAGTTAGGAATAGAGCAATGAGAGAAGAGTAGTCGACAATCAGTAGCCAAGGTTCGGTACACAAGTTAACAGCAATGGGAGCATGATGAGGAGACAGAGCAAGATATTGGCAAGGCACAATAATCTGGCATTGAATGCAAGTTGGGACCTGGCTTTTATAGGAAGTCCATGGAAGGGGCCAAGGGTTCAGGGTTCATGAGAACTAGGTAACTTGGTATCCAGGTCCAAGAGATCCAGCAAGATGTGAAGTCAGACTGTGAGGTGGCTTAGCAGGTAGAGCTACAACCAGGCATCGGAGCATCCCTGGGTTCGAATCCTGACAGCTAGGGAGGTTAATATTACTATGTGGTACACCTATTATAATTGTTAGCCCCTGAAGAAGACTTGTCAAAGGTGAAATGCATAAGCTCGATTCCTTTACACAGCCCTTTGCACATGCTTCATAGTACAATTGGTCAAATAAATCAAAATACCTAGAAAACCTTTTTTCATTTTATGCTCGATTTCAAACAATTTTGGTGGATTGATTCAATTAAAAAGTAATTGATTTTCAAACAACACAGTGGAACTATTGATTTTTAAGCTGATCGAATACAAAAGTTGAAATGCATATGGCCACCTTGACTATGGTAGAATGAAAATTATTTTATTCATTAAATGACACCCCTTAATCCGGATTTAATAAGGACAAGACTACAACCTGTAATGTCAAACTGGGACATGATATTTAGTATATGAATAGTGCTTTAAAGACAGGCTTATTGTAAATTGGTAAGTTTCAAATTGGTAACCGCCTCCTATTAATTTACAATTACATTAATACAAGAGACGTGGGATTTCTTCATTGAATTGTGGCCTCTTTCTTGGCATACATCTTCCAGATCTGTACATTAAACCATGTAACAACCTTTGCACTTTTCTCTCTCTCTTGTTGTGCAATGGAACTGGTTTAGCGTACCTAGACCATGTATCTTACTCATTATTACAGTTTACTTTCTCTTGGAGCAGAGATGATAAAAATCAAAAACATAGTTAAAGCCAATGCATTGCTAAAACATGTTTCCGTAGTGCACCGGAGTGTTTCACCATTCAACTTGCAATGTTACAGTGTTATTTATTCTGAATGGTGCCACTATATCGTGTTGTCCTAAAGCAGTGGTTCTCCACCTTTTTAGATCCGCGGCCCGGGAAGTGACATCACAAAGTGTCACTTGCTGTATTTGCTGTAGTGCGGGTGCAGAGTCACACCGCGATGTCACTTTCAGCACAATCTAGTATGTTTAATGCCATGTCCCTTATATTTTCCTACCCTGCTTGTGCACGGTGGAAAGTTGGGAGGAAGCATTACACCCCATCCCTCCTAAGTTTGTAGGGAGGGGGCATTACTCTTACTGTTTACTTACCACTCCGCTTGTTGGCATCAGTGGCATCTTGTTAGGCATCGGGCATCTTGTTAGGAGCAGCTCTGGTGCTTACAGAGAATTCAGCAACCCCCGTGAAATGGTTATAAAAGGGGTCTAAGTTCTTGTTAACACCTACCCACTTTACGTATGTTTAAATGTGTTTACGCTTATTTTAATATGAAAAGACACATAGAATGTAATATGCGCTTTTTCAACATTGTTGTCATGAAATGCCTAAAGCATCTTAAACAGATAGATGTGAAGCAAGCCTCAAAGAAAGTGTATTTAGACTATATGTATATACTATATATATATATATATATATATATATATATATATAGACAGAGACAGAGACAGAGACAGAGAGACAGAGAGACAGAGAGACAGAGACAGAGACAGAGACAGAGACAGAGACAGAGAGAGAGAGAGAGAGAGAGAGAGAGAGAGAGAGAGACTAAATATACTTTCTAAATGATTAACCTGCTACAATTATGCAGTCTGGGAGATATGACTGCATGTTCCACCAGATTCACATGCTTTACTTAATTGACAGGCATATTGATATTTACAGGCAGGTACCCAGCCAAGGCTGAGCACAAGTATTTCTGCTCCATCCATCCATTGCAGACATTGAGGGACATCAGTGCAGATTTATTTTTTTAACTCTTTTAGTTTTCTTTCTTTCATTAACGTATTTTTAACCATTGAGGAATGGGTAAAAGGGAGGGGAGACCTCTGAACTCATTTCATAGTGACTAATTCTTTTTTATATATTATTCAATTATTAAATATAAAAATGAATTTTTTAAAGTTGAAATTTCAGAGTGAAAATTTAACTTTAATTTAAAAAAATCAATAGTCCTGCAGAATTGCAACTGAAAAGTAGTAATTAGATTTTCACATTTCTCAACCATCTCTTGAATCTTTGAACCAGGCCTAAGTGTCTCAAACTATTTAGGCTAGGTAAGCACAGAGACTATCCAGAAACACATCAGCAGCTTTTTGATTCCTGTAATATGGATCACTCGAGTAATACTAGAGATGGACGAATTTTTTTTCAAAAATTCTACCATTTTGATGATTTCGACTTAATTGCACAGCCCCTGAACATGGTATCAACACCAAATCTTGCTGAAGATGTACAGAAGGGTTGGGGGTATACTCCAAAAAAGAAAGTTTGTCTCTAACACAAATAGTTTTTGCGCAAAAGTTCAATATCAAGTCAAAATTGCAAAAATCTGAATTTCGACTTTATTTTCTAACATAATTTACGCAAAAACTACATGTGCTAGAGCAAAACTTTTTTTTTCAAATGTTCCCACAACCATTTTCTACATCTGCAGCAATTTTGGCTCTGCAATCAGCTCACAAAGTTAGCAAGACGAAAAATTCGACCATCTCTAGTAATATCATCTTTTTATTTTTTATTTTGATTTCTTCTGTACCATCCATGTAGTAATTCCAACAGTTTAAATTGAATTCATATGCAACCTACTAATAGCTCACACTGCACTCCTCCATCTTCTATAAGTAGATGGGGTCAGCTATGCAGCTTGTCCTCTCGGTGCTCTGATCTGGCGAATCAGCACTATGTCAGGAATGGCTGATAATAAATAGCTGTCTAGGAGACCTTTATTCTTCCAAATACAAATAAATCAGAGTCACTTTTACGCAGCTACTCATTTGCCAGTTCTGCATCAACGGGTGAACTGTTAGACCTCCAATGAAGCTGTTCTAACCCCAAAGCTCTGCCTAGCTTAGTCTGGAGGGGATTGTCATATGGGACACTTACATTCCCCATTCTCATACGGGCCTTTTACACAGGCGGTTTAGAACACACTTTGGCTGAGACTCTACTAGTGCGTTTAGCGCATTGATTTCAGACTCCACTGGCACATTGTGCTTGCATTGAGCCACAGCAAACCATGCTGCATGTTTAGAAACAGGACTTACTGCTTATTTTTTACACTTGCAAACACACCCACAGTGAATGAAAGAATGCAACAAAAAAACGCACCCAAACCCGTAAAAAATTGTCCAAAAAAACAAAATGAATGAATGCGCCAAAAAAACACACACCCAAATGCACCCTTTAAAAAGCATGCATCTTTTAGAATCTTGTAAATAGCCATAAGGCGTCACTCTATTTCTGGGCTTTCGTCCAATAGAGATTTAATTTACAAGTGTGCAAGCTCTCCCCCACAGGAGCGGCTGGTCACTTTCTGGGCAGCTATGGTGTGTCCGCCGCCTGGAGAATGACCATGTAAATCAAGCCACAGTAAAGCTTAATCTCTGGACTATGAAGGTAAAAAATTATATTTTATCAAAACATAGTTTTTTCCATTTTATTATTATTATTAACTTTTATTTATAAAGTAAAAACATATTTGACAGTACTGTACATTAAATAAGCTAACATACAGGTACAGACAATGACAAAGAGTAAAGGTAGGCACACGATCAATGACACGATCACCTTGCTGCGACCAAGAGCCTGACAATTGGACGGGAATCAAGAAGCACCACTTTAGGTGCTCGATTCCCGGTCAATCCTTTGAATGGGGACCCCGGTGACGTCATCAATTGTGGCCCATCATGTATGGGAACCTTTATTTTTGTTCTGTTACATAAAACAATAACTATGAAGCAGCCCTTACTTGACTTAAGCTAGCCTCTGCGATCTCTGTAAGATCATAATATACGATTGCAAAATTGACAATTGATCGTACAGCGATCACAGTGACACATAATTTGGATGGGGACCCAAAGTAACAGCGTTTGAAAAGAAAGTACCAACATGTCTGATCACTATTTGATCGATTTCTTGAGCGGTCCTGGTTGATAGCTCAAGGTGGACAGCCATTGATTCTGATTCGCCGTAAGCGTGGGCTGTGTCGCTAGTTCAGGAATCAAATGAAAAAATTGCCCCGTGCATGGCCAGCTTTAGTCTTGTAAAAATATTTTTTTACTATTTAAATGATCTTGTGTACTGTGGTACAGTGCAATGCCAAAAGCAGAACTCCTTAACAGTTAGCACGGCGCATTAAGGCCCCATTGCACCTATTCATTTTAACACACATTGTCAATGCACATTAGGACCAGAAAGGGCACATCATTTTTATTGGGCTTGTTCACATGAAGGTGGTGTCTAACTAGTAAAACATAAAGGTGTGAACAGGGGGAGAACCACAGCATATACAGTATACATTGTGTAAATGCAAACATTTTGTTCTATAATCTTCATAATGCTGTGACAATATTTGAACAGGTCCTAATTTCCTTACCTTCTGACATTTCATGACATTCAAGTCTACACACCGCTGGTGAAATGTCAGGTTCCTGTGCTGTACAAAAATGAGACAAAGATAAATAATTTCACAACTTTTTCAACTTTGATGTGACCTATTAACTGTACCACTCAAATGAAAAACAAATGGAATTTTTTTAGGTGAAGGAAAGAAAAAATAAAAAAATTCAATAATATGGTTGCATAAGATTGCACACCCTTAAACTAATACTTTGTTGAAGCACCTTTTGATTTTATCACAGCACTTGGATTCAGGTCTGGGGTCTGGCTGGGCCATTCCAAAACTTTAATCTTCTTCTGGTGAAGCCATTCCTTTGTTGATTTGGATGTATGCCACCACCATGCTTCACGGTGGGTATGGTGTTTTTTTGGTGATGTGCAGTATTGTTTTTGCGCAAAACATATCTTTTGGAATTATGCCCAAAATGTTCACCTTTTTGAATATGCTTTTGGAAGAAATTGTATGTGTTTTTGTAAAATGTAGCCTGGCTTGGATGTTTTTTTTCCTTAGTAAAGGCTCTGGTCTTGTCAATATACTATACAATACTATATATCACCAAAAGAACACCATACCCACAGTAAAGCATGGTGGTGGCAGCATCATGCTTTAGGCAGTTTTTTTTCTTCAGCTGGAACCAGGGCCTTAGTTAAGATAGGGGGAATTATGAACAGTTCCAAATACGAGTCAATATTGAAAAGAAACCTTCAGGCTTCTGCTAGAAAGCTGAACTTCATCTTTGAGCATGACAACTACCCAAAGCATCCAAATCAACAAAGGAATGGCTTCACCAGAAGAAGATTAAAGTTTTAGAATGGCCGCAATCTGACAGACTTGGAGTGTTTCTGCAAAAAAGAGTGCTGTAATACAATCAAAAGGTGCTTCAACAAAGTATTAGTTTAAGGGTGTGCACTCTTATGCAACCACATTATTTTATTTTTATATTTTTTCTTCCCTCCACCTAAAAGATTTCATTTTGTTTTTCATTTGGTACGGTTTATAGGTCACATTAAAGGTAGAAAAAGTTCTGAAATTATTTATCTTTGTCTCATTTTTGTACAGCACAGGAACCTGACATTTTACCAGGGGTGTGTAGACTTTTTATATCCACTGTACCTTCAACTTCCACAGCTGTAAAGGATGGTTATGCACTAGTGCTAAAGCTGGCCATAACCTTCCACCTGAAGCCACTGATCTTTGGTGCTCCAAAGATCTATCGGCCAAAGAATGTACATGTCTTTTTTTCTTTGGTCAATTGCATTACACAAAGGGTGCACGGCAAATCTCGGATCAGCCGTGTGCGATGACATCATCACGTGTGGTCAATCAGCCGTGCATTGTGACGACTATGGCCAGCTTAAGTGATATAAACATTTATCCATATTCTTATTATATATTAAGTCGGAATGAACCTACAAATGTATGTTAACAGATATATATAAATATATATATCACTTTTCTCTTAATGGAAGGGTTACATATAAAAATTCAATACATGACTAATTTCAGTCCTGGAAACACTTTCCGCTCATCATTGCAGGTCACGGAGCTGGTCCACACATCTTAGTAGGGTGTCAAAACTTAGGTTAATACCTTGATTCCCAGCACACTTTCAAGTAGAAGCTGTCCCCTTTGGGAAGTATGGGTAAGCTTTGTAAAATACCTGCTGGCGCCAGAGTGGATCTCAGTGTAACAGACACCCATCCTGGTAAACCAATATTTTGCTTCTGCAGTCATTTCCCCCGTGCAGCATTACCAACCTGCCTGTTGCCAAGCCAAAACATCAAGACTCATTGAGATGCTAAGTGCCAGACACAGGAGATGTGAGAGAATTTAATGGGCTTGTTGATTGCTATCTTGCACATTTTCTGCTGCCTGCTGACTGTGTTTGGCTTCTTCGTGGGTCTCTGTCTTATAGCAGAGATAATACTCTCTAGTTATCATGTTCACGTACTTTTCTCTCTGTTCAGCACATACTTGTGCACAAAACACTCCACTTGTAAGTTTGTTTTTAAGTTATATGAAAAATAAACATTCAGGAGTTCCAAAATGGGTTTGGCTGGTTGTTTGATGGTTTGTGCTTGTATTAGGAAACTTTACTTAATTAAAAATAATAGCAAGTTGTCTTTTATATAGGGATGCATTTAATTATGTGTTTTACTTTTACAGTGGTTATCCTGGCTTAGTGTGGCTCAGGGCTACCAATTTTGGTAGGTTAAATCTACCCCACGCCACACTCAGGATTACCACCAGGGGGGTTAAAGGCCATTCCCATGTAAATAAAAAAAATGATGGAGCAGAATCCATCAACTTAAATTTTCTGTACAAATCCCAGAGCCATATGCCCATATGAGTGACTGCAGTTCCACTGCTGTAGCTTGGCCTTCTATTTTCTCATGTTGTTGATGTCGATTTTTGTTGATGATTTTGTCATGTTGAGCATCAACTGTTCTCTAAGTAAACTAACCTTTTTTAAGCAGTTCTGTACTGTAGAACTAAAAATAATAATAAAAAACCATATACACATTACTTACATTTCTATAACATAAAACATAAAAAAACTCACATTCTCCCCTTCCCCTTTTCCTTGTTCCCAGTGCTGCCATCCTTACTCTGTCCATTCCTCCAGGCTGCAAATGGTGGAGCCAGACTCTTGGTCTCCTGATCTAAATCCGCGGACACTCCCAACCTTTCAGTGATACTGCGATATCTACCTTCTCAAGAGGAATTCCAGGAGGGGTGGAGTGTAAAGGCTGCCATACACAGCACGGATTCGTGCCGGATTCCGGCGCGATGGATTCCG
>CM070035.1:102106743-102117571 GCA_036250615.1 Ptychadena robeensis | reverse complement strand
CCTTCAGAAAAAAGCTACTCACGCTTCTGACAGCCTGGACCCACTGCACTGAACTGCCTATTCCTGCAGCCTTGACTCAGCCCACAATGCTGCCAACGCCATTCCTTAGCCAATGCTTCCTACCAAGCCACTCACCAGCAGAGGTATCTGCCGCAGCCGGCGTCCCGCCTGTCTCTCAGCCATCCTGGACGCATCGGACGCCAGCCACGCCAAACCGCCGCCATTGCACTGCCACGCGCGCGCGAACCCGGAAGTCCGGAAGTCGTGCTGACAAACACCCATGAGTGAGAATGCTGATGGGGAGGAGAAGCTTTACCCCTCCCCCCCTCCACACGTATCCACATCTTGGAATGCCTAGCGAGGACAAAAAAAAGAACATCCGAACGGCTGGAGGTGAGGGGATTTTATAGAGCTTGTTATGGGATGTCCTAGGGTGTCAAGGGGAGGAGTGACCCGTGGTGGGCTGACATGAGGTGAGCCAGGAAACACATGCTATAGCAGGGGTGGCTTTTTTCTTACTGGTTAAGGTTTTTCCTATAGGAACTGATTTATACTAGGGGATGATGGTTTATGCCTGTGGGCAAGGGGAATTTCATGATTACTTTTATTTGCAGAAATAGTATTCCTATTTATTATTAATATTATTTGCTACTCCCATATAACCATAATTACATATATTTTCTGTGTGCCATATTTTTATGAATTTGCAGCCTACAAATTATAACCGGACTGCACAATCACACCACTTTGTACAGTAGTTACACATATTATGGCAGACACCAAATAATGTGTCCACCTGTCAATTTCAAATTTGGTCAAGTTTGACAAACAGGCAGCTCCGACTGACCCTCTGACTAAGACCCCCTTTAGCCTTAGTCAAAACTATATAAATATATGCAGAAGGTGATACTATTCATATATCTTGTCACACTTGTTTTAAAACTAAATAAATAAAACAAATGAGAGATTTGTAGTTTTTATTTCCATGTGTAGTAAACTGGTTTCTAAAAGATTATTTTACTCTAGGATCAAACTATCATCAAATGGGTAATTTTTTTATATATAGAATTTAGAAGAAGGTGAGAATGTATGGCAGCTTAATGTTAGCTCTTCTACCATATTTTTTGGACCATTAGATGCACCATTGTATAGGGCACACCCTATAGATTTGAGCCCTTGACATATATCTCCAGGGGACTGCCGATTGGGAGGGTAAAGGAGGTGGAGGAGCTGTCAGAAGCTGCTTTGAATAGCGTTCCCATCTTCTGGTCCAAAGTGGCAGAGCTGTATATGTGAGCTGGGCAACATTATCAGGTGGCTCTTCCCTCTGCCTGTGTATGTAAGCTGGGCTCATTCTCTGGCTTTGTGTATGAGAGCTGGGAAGCGTGAGTCCAGCTCACATACACAGTCAGAAGAAAGAGCTTCACTCTGCTGTGTTTGTGTCAGTGGGAATCCAGCTGCTCACTGACATAAAAATAGTATAGGCAGAAGGGAGAGAGAGGAAGAGGGGACATTTACCTTTGGCCCCTCCTCCATGACTAAGCTCAGTGCTTGGCCAGGCGGAGAGCGAAGGCACAAATGGCCACAGATGGTTGCACATTCGCACTGACTTTTGGGCGCGAACAGTGTGTCTTAAAGTGCGAAAAATGCAGTGATCCCACTGGGACAGATTTCAGCTCAAATTTAGTGGACCTTCCACAGAAATTCAGCATCATGTGGAAATACCATTGTGAAAATGTTCCACCATTTTGTGTCAGTAAATTTTTATTAGTACATTTATTTCGACATTTAAATCATATTAACTTTCTGTTTGTAATTTCTTTATTTCATTTAATGCAAAGATTTTTTTTTAAATGTTGTTGAGAAAATTACAGAAGGTACTGCAAATAAAAGTGACTTCTACATAGACTGAGCTGGGAAGATAGATATTTACACAGTCACTACAGGAAGAAAGCAGCATTGGAAATAAACCCAATTTCCTTAGTAAAGTGGGTACAGTCACTATATTTTTTTTAAAGCTGGACCTCAGGGAAACAACTGTAGGTTATTTTTTCCACCTTCCAAAGCATATGCATACTGACCATTTGCCAATGAGTAAATATAGCCATCATGGCTCAATTTTCTCTCCCATAGTTTTACACTATAGCTTGCCCAGTGTTTCCCCATCCTGGGGGCAATTACCATTATTGGTGTAGCTTTAAAGTTTGCAACTGAGCTTGAAAAATAATGATATTTGCAACCAAGAATATTATCAATGATGATGGTCCTGTCATTCTGAATTAGTAGTCACTCATTTGATGTTAACTAGCAGACATTCTGTGAAATAATATTAGTAATGTCTCTTTGTCATAATATTTCCCAACCATGTTTACTTTTCACTTTACTTATCGGGCCAGCACTGTTTTGTGATAGCTAATCATAGAGACTTCCTGCGGGGAGTATGTTCATGTACATCTTAATTATTATATAAAGTGGACCCTGGTTTATTTCAAGACTCCCATGCATGACATGCAGTTGATGTTACATGTAGTATGTGTTTAACCATAGAAAAGAAATGTAAAAAAGTTAAACCTGAAAGGCTGGCTTCTAAAACTATACCTCTTGTAAAGAACATTCAGGATCCCTCAGTGATAATTTTTTGTCTGTGAGAAAACTGTTAGGGCTTAGCTACCCCTAAAGCCCCCCATACACGTTCCGATTAATCTCCCGACCGATTTTTCGTCCGATCCTGTCACCCGATTTTCACCTAAAATGTTATGGTCGGTCGGCTGGCACGAAAAATCGGAATTCGAATTATCACCGATCCATCAGCCCGACCCTATTTATTAACCTCCCTAGCGATATGCCCGAACCCAGTTCGGGCAAAGGCACACTGCACCTATCGATACGCCCGAACTGGGTTCGGGCACATCGTGGGAGCTCACCTGTTCCGTCGCCGCCATCTTCCCCGTCCATCGCCGGGCGGGACCCGGGCGGGACCCGGTCGCCGGTCTTTTTTAAAATCCTTTTTTTTTAACTTTTGAGCTGGATTATAGAAATGTCTTTCTATAATCCAGCTCAAAGTGGTCCCCGCTATCAGAAACGCTCACGCTGAGCGTTCCTGATAGTGGGAGCATCTTCGGCTGCACACGAGCCGTTCCGGAAATAGCCGAGGTCTCTGGCTATCTCCGTGAACAGCTCTCGCCTGCCGATGACGTCATCCGGCGGCGGGAGATTTAAAGGTACAGAAACGTTTTTTTTTCTTAGATTTATTTTTTTTCATTTTTTTTTCATTTTTTTTTTTTTTGATTGGATTGGATAAATGTTTTATCCAATCCAAATCAAAAGAAAACAAGTGTAAACTTCTAAAAAAAAAAAAATAATTTTTGCCCAAACATTTTTTTTTTCTGTACCTCTAAAGCCGGCCATAGCGCTTCGATACTCATACATGCCATTCCTCTGCAGTGTGCGCCTTATGGTGTCACGGGAAACGGTCACTCCAGTTTGGCTTTCCACTGCTTTAACTAACTGCAGTGAACTTGATTGTCTTCAGAAGACGCTGCTGTCGAGATGTTAACTTCCGTGGACGGTCTGGACGTCTCTGTAAGATGCTTGCACTTCCATCTTTCTTAAAATTTTTGATTAATTTTGTTACAGTATTTTAAATGATATGTAAAGCTTTGCTGATCTTCTTGTAGCCCTCACCTTTTTAGTGTAAAGTAATGATTTCCTATCTAAGATTTTTTGACATTTCTATTCCATGTGGAGCCATTGCTGACAGCATGAATTGGGAATGGCTTTTCTTTGTTAAGTAATGCCCTTTTATAGTCACCTATCTGCTGAACACCTCTGAAATGAATCATTAGACTCGCCTGTGATTGAATGCCTGTTAATTCGAACTTTGTAGTTTTTAACCGCCAGGTAATTGACCCTTTGACGTTTTTTGGGCTTCCGTCCCATAGGACCTCTATTGGGGCCTTAATTAGACAGCCTGTTATCACCTGCACTCTTTTGCAGACGATCACAGGGAGTCGTTTCTCCCGTGGCTGCGGGAGCACACTGTTGGCTCTCAAGCTGAAAGCAGCTTGAGAACCGACAGTCTAAACTTAGCCTATGTGTGTCTTTTCTCTTAATATACTATACTATAATTGGGGTGTACTAATTTTTGCATCATGAGCTTAAATTAATTTGTTAGGAAAATCTTTTTTTTGTGTGTGCAAATTAACAAATCTTGTTTGCAATCAATGGGCCATCAAAGAAAGATGCAATCAATGCAATCAAAGAAAGAGCAGTGATTGGTCTGATTGATATGAAAATACGGTATATTGATCTGTTTTGCATCCATCACACTGTGTGGTAGCATGATTGATAGATATTCAACAAGCCGTCAATTTTTAATTTGCATTAGTTGATTGAGCAACAAAATGGTGTGTGTATGTTTTCAAATTACTAGCATTTTGGCAGAGCCAGATCATTACCAGAGTTTAGGGTCTCACAGATGCCCAAGGTACCCCACTACAACCATTAAGCTCTAACATAATTCTAATTCCAGTTCTTATCAGTGTCAATTAAAAGGAATGGGGGTCCCAAAGCGGCAACCCCATCTGGTGCTCAGTTGCACCTTAATCCATCTCTGATATTCAGATGAGGGGCAGCCACCATCAGGAAAGTTTTAAGCGTAAATTCTCATTTTGCTTACTAAAAAGTAATAGAACTAAGAAAAATACCCTCATGGGACTTTAACTGGAACACCGACTCCCTTGTTGATATATAATATAGTCATAATCTTAAAATATTAATTTATTAGGTTTCAGAAGCAATGTCACAGTAGTTGCTATAACAAAAGCACACAAATTCCAAATCGATTAAATGTCTAATCCACATGTTACAACATCAAATAAATGTGGCACACATGACTCTATTGCCATCTATCTATAAACGCATCCACATGTGGGGTGCATATGGCAGCTACATTTTTCGCCGTTCGAATTTGGCTTCCTCTCAGGCTTGTGCACCCACAGAATGTTTGAATCTGTTTGGAGGAAAGAGGCACCATATAATATAAACATAAAAAAGGATATACAGGGTACCAGCCTACTGTCAGTAGGGTGTTAGAAAAGTGTAGTAGCGTACCTGAGATTAATGTGGGAAGAAAACCTAATCGGATAAGTAAAATCACGGGACGAGGAGGGAAGGCAGTATATTGCACACCCTGCATAAGGTGGGGCGCACGCACTACGAGTGCTGTCAGAATGGGGCGAACCCTAAGCAATTACTATGGTACATGAAGACAACAAAGATAGTATTAATCTTATGACCCAACAAAGAATTTTTTTTAAAAGGTCTGAAGGGCCTTGTTTGCCAGAAAAAGAAATCCAAATACACTTACCCGGTGTATCTTAACAAAAGTATATGTCTGGGACTTCATTCTGGATATATATATAAAAAAGGTAGCTAGGTCCCAATACCTGACAACTGGTCTTTTAGGTGTAAAGGGACTAAAAAGTAAATTATTAATACAAACATACATTAAAAGGTAATGGGAAATAAACTTTTTGAAACTCTGTTTTTAAAAGAAAAACTGAGTGGAATAAAAGGGTCAGACAATTTTAGAAATAAATAACCCATTAATATCACGCCACATACTGTGGAAAATGTATTATCTTACAATGAATATATCTTTCTTGAGAAAAAGCAGAGGAAGTTAAACATGCACAAAAAGGGCTGGTTTTAATATGATCATTTTTTATATTATTTCTGTCTAGTGGCAGAGATCTCACAGCAGAAACCACATCTCTGGAAATGAGGTCATAACCTAGGTTGCATCAAGAGATTTCTAGTTAATTGCAAAGGCCCAAAGCATGGTTTCCACCCATGCTTCACAGAAGGTATTGCTGTTGTTTGGATGCAATTCAGCATTCTTTCTCCTCTAAACATGACGAGTTGGGTTTTTACCAAAAAGTTCTACTTTGGTTTAATCTGACCATTTGGCATTCTCCCAATTCTCTTCTGCAGCATCCAAATGCTCTCTAGCACACTTCAGACAGGCCTGGACATGTACAGGTTTAAGCATGGGGACACTTCTGACACTGCAGGATTTGAGTCCCTGGTGCATATTGTTTGATACTGATGGTAGCCATTGTAACTTACTCTTGTATATCTTTCATTCTAATCTTCTAATTGTTTTCTAACAGTTGATTTATTCACACAAAGCTGCTTGCCTATTGATTCAGTCTTTCCAGCCTGGTGCAGGCCTGCAATTTTGTTTCTGGTGTCCTTCGACAGCTCTTTGGTCTTGACCATAGTGGAGTTTGGAGAGTGACTGTTTGAGGCTGTGGACAGGTGTCTTTTATACTGATAACAAGTTCAAATAGGTGCCATTAATACAGGTAATGAGTGGAGGACAGGGGAGCCTCCTAACAAAGAAGTTGCAGGTCTGTTAGAGCCAGAAATCTTGCTTGTTTGTAGGTGACCAAAAACTTATTTTATTGAGGAATTTACCAATTAATTCATTAGAAATCCTACAACGTGATTTCCTAGATTCTTTCTCCCTATTCTGTCTCTCATAGTTGAGGTGTACCCATGATAAAAATTACAGGCCTCTCTCATCTTTTTAGTGGAAGAACTTGCACAATTGGTGGCTGACTAAATACTTTTTCCCCCACTGAATGAGATTTTAAATCAATATTGAGTGGTTATAATGGGGTTAATTGGTTTGCCTATTAACACTAGAACCAAATATAAGTTGTTTACTTGAAAATTACTGCTGTGCTTTATGAAAGGCCTCTACTGTAAACACCATATCTCTGTACCCCATTCAGCCCGACAATCTCTCCTCTCACACCAGCTCTTACTCTAGAGAACATGAACAAACACTCTTACCTCAGTAGTTGTACAAAGTGCTGTATGTTTAACATCATTTAGATAGATTGACTTATTAAAAAGAAACAGGTTTGCTTAGAATATCATTCAGATAATAAAAAAAATTGCTGGAATGTAATATATTTTAAAGTTCACACCAATTATGTTTTATTACTCATTTCCATTATTAAACAGGGCAATTTAAGAAAAAAGACATGCAAACAACTTGGCCTATATTCCTTTCTCAGATATTTGATCATTTAAACATTTAGAAACTGTGTTATGGATGTGAAATGAAGGGCCAGATTGTGCACATTAGATGTTGTTGGCTCCAAAACAGACCAATCATTGATTAATGTAACAGAACATAACCCTTTCTGCATGCACAGCCCCACCTGAACTCCAAAACAAACAAAACAGGAGTTCCCCGTTTCAATTTTTTGATATATATATATAATAGGGAGTATAGACTATAATACATTTAGCCAACACAAACTCTTATATCTTAAGCCCCCCATACACGCATAGATATGCCATCGATTCCCCAAAGATTGATCTGCATGCACATTCCAGTAGATCAATCATTGATCAATTTTTGGGAAAACAATGGCTACCCACCATTAGTGATCATCCTGAAAAGGTTGAAATCGCACAAGGAATAGATCAAACAGGGATCTGCCAAGATGGTTAATATATGTTTGATCTGAATACTTTGTATGGGGACCATGGCAAAGTATTGAGCAGTAATTGATGTGTCAGTGGCATACAATGTGATTCCCGTTCATTTTGCCGGCGACCACAAGCAGCGTGATGACGTCACCACACTGCAAAAGAATTGAATATTTGAATGTTTATTATTTCTTCGTGAATATTTGCGATTTCGAATGTTCGAGGCATGTCCAGGTGTTGCGAAAATCATATTGCATTGCGAAAAAAGGGAATAGCATGTGACCATTTATTTCGAAGATTTTCGTGATGTGAATATTTTTTTCGCAATACAAATATGAGTTTCGCAATACATGGTCATAGTGCAAATATTCAAATTTACGAATATTATTATAAGTATTCACGAAATATTGCAAATTTGAATATTGCCTTTGCCGCTTATCAATACACACCGATTGGCCGTTTAAGAACTGAGCAGTATTGGAAAAAAAATGAATCGAGCAGGAATCTACCCATGTATGGGTAGCTTTAGATTCTTTTACACCTAAAACCTTTTTCTAGGATCTTCTATGTTAAAATGAGCATTTGCTCTTATACTTGTCTTGTAAGAAAACTGTACCATAGTTTCAGGGGATAACCCTTTCTATAAACTTGTCTAAAGTAACATTTAATTGAGCTGATTTGTAAATTAATTGCAAATCTCCTGAACATAGTATTACCACGTAAATTGTGAAAGATGTAGAGAATGGTTATTGAAAAAAAGTATTCCAAGCATGAGTAGTTTTTGCATAAATTAAGTTCAGGTCTAAATTTCATTTCTAATGGCAAAATTGCTGTTGCCAGAGCAATACTTTAACAGAACCCTTCTGTACATCTTTTGGTGAATATTCAATTTCACAAAAAGTTGGTGAAGATACAATTTCAGGACTTCACAATAAAAAAAAATTACTAGTCCAAATATCTCTTGTTTAGTAGAGAGAAAAAAAGGTTTGGTAAAAAAATGTCATAATTTTTTATACTGTTGACACAGTGTATCAGTACAAAGGCCTTGTAATATATTTCTGTTTCAATCAATTTTATAGTTTTTTTTTAAAATAAAATAAATAGAAACAAACAATCAGTTTACAAAGTTTTCTGACTAATTAGTTTAGGCAAAGAAGTACTTTCCATATTAGCACAAAGGAATCATGTCAATTGAGTACAATGTTCAGGCAACCTGGGACAACAATGCAAACAATATCTAGGGAGTGGTCTGAAGCTAGGCACACACGGGTAGATTTGTAAAAACATTTGAGTACAATCAATCAACGTTGATTGAACATGTTGGAAAACCCCGTTCAATCTTGATTACTTGCATGGAGAAGAATCTTCATGCAAAGTATAGGAACAGCTTCGGCTCCTGCCTTCTTCGTCCAAAACAGCTGTCATTCTCAGTATGAAGGGGGCGAAGTCAGCACTCCTCATCCTGAATCTGGCTGCTGTACGGGGAGAAGCAGGCTGGGTGGATTTCTCTGCCCAGCTTCTTGCATGTTCGGATTCACACGCTGCAATCTGGGGAGAACGGCTACCCGGAGGTTCCCATTGAATGGGAATCGATGTGCCCATGTGGTGCACATTGATTTCCGTTCAATTGATCAATCACAGTGAGTTGACGTCACCATGCTATGATTGATCGGGGGTCGATTGCACAGGAATTTACCCCGTGTATGGCTAGCTTTTGTTGCTCAGAGAGCAATGTAACAGGATCAATACTAGAACTGTGTGACATAATAGAAAAGTAAATAAAAATGCAACAACAAGAGACGGGCCCTTCGGAACTTCTGGGTACCAAATTCAAATAGAAAATGAATAGGAGAGAGAAGCTAGAGAAAGAAAAATATAGAAGGAAGCAAGACAAGAGAAAGAAGGGAGACTAACCACTGTACGGGATTCCAGGGACATAATATATTTCAATTAACTATTAAGACAATACTCAAGTCCAACTGATATTTTCACTGTTTTGTTTTTATACAATGATATGAGTCACACTCAAGTGAACAGAATAGAGCCCAGATCCCATCAATTGGTTCTGAAAAGCCACACATGTGGGTACCAGTGTTTTGAACATATTGGAATGCATGTTTACAATGGCACAATTCTGGGTAAACTGTTGCTACCAGTGGCTACAAAAACACATTTCTGTTCATAGTACCCATCACTATTTTTTTGTGGTACACTATCTATAAAGGATAACGATTAGTTAGGTTAGTGCTGTTAACACTACCTATACATGTGTACTATCCACAGCTCATAAGATTGTGTACCATTGGCTTTCAGCATTTCCTATGCTTAAGTACTTACTACTCCTTAGAGCCAAAAATTTCCTACCACTGATTTTAGTCATTACTTCCAATACATACATAGCATTGTTACCCTGTTTCACAGAAAATAAGACCCTGTCTTATATATATTTGGTGCAAGAAATGCACTAGGGCTTATTTCTGAGTTGAGGAAAAGGTGAAAAAATGCATTCTATCATGTCTTCCCCAAATATGGAAGCTGTCTTTGGGACATGGTAGGGGGGGGGTGGTTTGGGGGGGGGGGGGGGGATGGGGGGGGGGGCTACACAAGTCTTACGTTTCAAGTAAACAGATTTGTAGTACTAACATTGTTGTCTATAACAATTTTCATACACATATAATTACCACCCAGGGCCGGGACACGGTCCACACCAACAACAGAGGCTGATCTGTTTCAAGAAGTGGCGCCCCCTCCCCCCCCCCCCCCCCCGAAATGATAGAAATAGATATATAAAGTGCAAATCAACACATAATTTTAATGTTAACAAACCTAATCCTGTCACACGCAAATAAAAACCTAGAAAAAGTGAGTGCAAAATTCCAAGTGCAAAACAGATACAAGTTTAGTTGTCGTTAGAACAGTGTGTATACCATAATTGGATTTGGAATATGACCTGTATTGTGGCTTATGTCATCACTTGTATAGGACTCATACCATCTGTTACGCTTCCACGGGGTATCGACAGATAGCGAGTGTAACCGACGACAGAGGGAGGAATCTATGTCTGTTGAGCCTGGTCTTCTACCCAGAGCCCCCCTGATGGGAGATGGGCCGATGTCCCTTGAGGGGGCGTTCCCGCTGCAGGCAGGACAGGTCTCCCTCTATCGTCAGCACCCCTTCGTGTGGTAGCGATACGGACGTTACTACCCCAACGTAGAGGTATCACAGGGATGAGAGTAGTCAGGCCAAATTGCAGGGTCAGGAGGGCAGGAGAGGTCAGCGTAGTCAGGAATAGCCAAAGGTCGGGGCAGGCAGCAATCAA
>CM070035.1:102045382-102104525 GCA_036250615.1 Ptychadena robeensis | reverse complement strand
CGGTGGATTTCCCATGACTTGCAGGCAGTTTGCCCTTGTCATAAGAATTAAAATGAACATTTTGAACGCAAATCTGATGTTTTTTATATTTTTATTTGGTGTGCGTTGGAAGGGGTAGTCTTATATGGCGAGTATACCCCAAACTCTATATTTTAACTGGAGAAGTTGGGGGTCGTCTTATACACCCAGTCGTCTTATACGCCGGAAAATACGGTAATTTCTTTATTATGCCAGCTTTACAACTTTACTGATGAAGGAAGTGCCTGTTTTAAGCAAGATGGACAGTTCGGCTGAGAACATGGAACTCCCAGTAATTGGAACTCCCGGTAAACAGTACAGGTGTTTGCCAGATCAGAAATATCCAGCCAGAGGAAGAATATTTTCACTAGAGGGCAGGAAGAGAACCAGGCCTCTACCCTGTCTCTAGTGAAAAAAAATTGTCTCAAAACCGGAAGTGATGTCACGTCTGGTAATCGAAACAAGGAACTGTTCGTTCCAGATACTATACCCAAGATTACCTGATGTTACGCAATCACAAATTATAATCCATAGCGCTTAATATACTTATCATTGCTACTGGAAAACACATCTTAAGATGTTATTTTATTTCTCCCCATGGAAGATACAAACATTGAATGCAATATTTTATTATCATGTTTGATGTTTCAACATCAGGTTTGCCAAAAATATATAGCATGGGAAATAGGTTTGATAGTTTCCATGTCATTTACTGCCATCTGGGGGTTGGTTAGAAAGATTTTCTTCTCTTTCTGTTCTGGAAACCAACCTACCGGACGCAAAACAAATCGTTAACAGGAACAAAAATAAGAGGTCTCACTATTTTTTCAAGTACAAAATGAGATATGTTTTACCAGATCCTTACATTTTCAATTCTTTACTCTACTCACAGTACAGTACACACAGTAGTAATAATCCCTGCATACTTACAGTATTTAAAAGGATATTTTTTTAATTAGGCACTGTAATTAATTTAGCAACCAACTTTCATATTAATTAAGACAATTAATGATGTAATGTTTATTGAGGGGGGCAAGAGTCAAGAAAAGCAAGGTTTACAACCATTTAATAAACTGTTTTTGAGAAAGCAATAAACATGAAATGCTTTAATTGTTAATGTACATTAGTCAAATGAAGAATGTGCAGCAATGATACAATATTTTGTTATGTTTTCTTTATATGTAATTATGATTATATTATATATTATATGTGGTTATTTATATATTATATGTGATTATAATAAAAAAGTGTCTGTTCAAAAGTAAGATCATTTCTTTTATGCGTTTTTAGGCAGTTATAGGAATAATTTGCCCATTGCAAGATTAGTACTTATTTTCTGTTCTGCTTACAACTAAAATGATGGATTTACCTTTACTTATTTCACATGACATTGGTTATCTGGACAATTGAAAATTCTTTTCTATAATAATCTATATGAAGACTATATTTGCATGGGCGCTTCTGTCTGTTATAGCAAGTGTGCAGGAGCTCGGAGGTGGCAGGGTGTTAGATAATGCTACAATGAGAGGTCTATTGGGGGAAAGCCAGAAAACTGCCTGGTGAACTCCTAATGACAAGTTTGCCAGGCGGTTAAACTTATTGGACATTTAACTGGTTAAAAACTGCCTGTGTAAAACAGCCCTTAAAGTTTTGCTTCAACAGATGGTTGCGTTATGAATACTTGATGATGTCAATGTGCTTTAAAAAGGTGTATAATAAGAATGTGCTCAAAGGGGTGGAAGGTTATTGTGGTGAACACAACAACAGACAAAATATAAAAATATTGGTCAACCTATGTCCCAGTTTAGGACTGGGGCAAAATAATAGGTCTGGGCTACTTCCTGCCATATAGCAGCAAACTTGTGCTGGGATATTTTGAGTGATGCATCAATCAATTTAAAAAGCAGAATTGTTCAGAATTTATTTAGAAGCAAAAACTACTTTGGTGCTCTGTTAATTAAACACCTTTTGAAAATATGAACATTTTCATTTACTTTGTGTATTTCCACATATTGTTTGTATACTGGAAATCTTTTGGGGGGTATTAATGCCAATCTTGGGCTGTTTTAACACATAATATCCGACTGGAGGAATGTGTGCAGGTCTTTGGTGGCCAAGAGTGTGCTAGAGATAGTTTCCTGATGGATGACACTGATATTCAGAAGGGTCTGAAGGGGGTACCCCCACCCTTGTCATGGTCCCCCTTTTACAGGCATACCAGACCCTATGCTAAAAAGGTGGTCTGGTATGCTCTGTGTCTGCTGTAAAAGCTAGAATACGGATGATGTTCTCTCCCTATTTTAGCTAGTATAACATACACAGGATTAGTGTTATATGGCTGCAGGGATTGTTTTTCTATGGGGGGAGGGTGTCCAGGAGAAGAAATAGCAAATTGGCTATTTTGTTCCACCTGACTGTGTGGTGTTCAAAGTTTGCCACCATGTAAATCTAGAGGACACACAATTTTATTTTCAGTGCCCTTTAATACTTTTTTTAAAAAAAGGAGTAGAAAAACAAAAGTTCATTGTAAAAAGAAAAAATGAAAATGGGATTGGTGCCCCAACAAATCAGAGACGCTGGAAGTGACACGTACCAGTAAATGCGTCTGTAAGGCTTGTACGATAAGTAGAAATCATTTGGGATATGGCTTTGTGGGAAGAACTTTAAACACAGACATTATTTATCAACTTCCAGTTATGACCTATGTCTGAAAGACATTTGTGTGATAACAAGGATCAGTCAGATTGTCTTCACACACAGTTGAAAGTTATGTTATTTGTCATCCTCAGCTTTTATAAAGACCAGAGATTTGGAGGTATAGGTTGCTTTTAATCATCAGCAATTATATAACGTATTGGATTATATAGAGTTTAGGGTTATCACAGATAATGTACGTCAGTCAGCAAACACACTCTGGAGATATCCTAAGTGATTTTCTTTTGCACAATGGTTTTTTGAAACTTGCAACTTAAAAAAAAAGTTTTTAATTAAATGAACTGTGTGACATATGGTACAATACTTTTTGTAAAATAAAAGCCATAACCTCTGTGGTATATGTTGATAAATTTAATAATTTATGTTTTACGAGGGTTAAGCTTATATGGATTTTAAGGTCCATTCTTGAATCTGCACTTATACATTTTACAATTGGCCCTAGACCATGTTAGTTAACTTAGACAGGCTATGGCAGAGACAGTAGATTTTGAGCTGTTATGAGGTACATGACTATGAACACTGTAAAGCACTGAAAAAAATATGTTAGCACTAATACAAATACTTTAAAATTAATTTTAGTAATTAATTTAGAGTAACTAAAAGCATATTGAAAACAATAGGCATGTACAGTGGATATAAAAAGTCCACACACCTCTGGTAAAATATCAGGTTCCTGTGCTCTACAAAAATGAGATAAAGATAAATAATTTCAGTACTTTTTCAACCTTTCATGTGACCTATAAACTGTACCACTCAAATTAAAAACAAACTGAAATCCTTAAGGTGGAGGGAAGACAAAATATAAATATAAAATAAAGTGGTTGCTTAAGAGTTCACACCCTTAAACTAATACTTTGTTAAAGCACCTTTTGATGTTATTACAGCACTTTTGGGGTATGAGTCTATCAGCATAGCACATTTTGGGTATGAGTCTATCAGCATGACACATTTTGACTTGGCAAGATTTGCCCACTCTTCTTTGCAGAAACACTCCAAATCTGTCAGATTGAGAGAGTATCTCCTAGGCTTTGGGGTTGTTTTTCGTCAGCTGGAACTGGGGCCTTAATAGAGGGAATTATGAACAGTTACAGTTACCAGTCAATATTAGCACAAAACCTTCAGGCTTCTGCTAGAAAGTTAAACATGAAGAGGAACCTAATCTTTTAGAATGACAACGACCCAAAGCATACATCCAAATCAACGAAGGAATGGCTATTTATATTTTTTCTTCCCTCACCCTAAAAGATTTCAGTTTGTTTTTCATTTGAGTGGTACAGTATATAGGTCACATTAAATGTGGAAAAGGTTCTGAAATGATTTATCCTTATCTCATTTTGTATAGCACAGGAACCTGACATTTTACCAGAGGTGTGTGGACGTTTTATATCCACTGTATATAGGCAAACATGAACCATTTATTGGAAAAAAACATGGCATTTGACACATGATAGTCACACAATGTTTATGCCAACGCAAAAGTAATAGTATAACTTGGCCTTCTGGCACAGTGCATCATCATGCTGGAAAACGCATTGTTCTTCAACAGTTTATTTTTTTATTTTCTTTAATGTTTCAACAACATTCCTCTACATCCACGTCAATTTTAGTGATGATATCATGTTTAAGGGCTTTGCAATTAACTTCAAAATAAACTTCAAAATTAACATCAAAATTTCACACCCCATCTCTATGTAAGGTGAAAAGATATGCATTTGACTTTATATGTGTAATAGAGTTCTGGGTAACATACCACACCTCCAGTAAAGCAGGGAGCATTGTGTAAATAATGGATGCAAGGTCACAGAGGTAAGGTACCACCAAGAGCAAATTGTATGGTTATTCTTTTAATCTCATGAACCTGTTGACTATAGCAGAAAACATATGGCTTGATATAGGAGCCATTCGAGGTTCCCGGCAGCATGACGTAATCACACTGCTGCCCGATATCGGAGGCCGATGCTTTGCATGTAGTGAGTGGCATAGGCAATATTCGAATTCGCAATATTTTGCGAATAATTCTACTAATATTCGATTCTATATTCGCGAATATTAGTAGAATATATATTCGCAATCCATGCACATAAGCATCTCAATGTCGAATATCACGAATATTCGAAATTGCGTATATCCGCCGCCATATTAGCGAAATTTGCGAATTCTCGAATAGCCAATATTCGCCGAATATATTCACAATTCGAATATTCAAGCTCAACACTATTTGCATGGAGACCAAGCAGTCTCCATGCAAAGCAATGGACATGGACCGCGGTTTATGGTCATGTCCAAAATCCCTGTTCTCCACTTGAAAACAGGGATGGCCGCATATGATATGGGCCAGATAGATGGCCGTGAGTGCACACAGCGCTTAAATCGACCAACGATCTGGTACATATCGATATGTGTTCCTTGCTTATGAGTTAAAGGATGTGGCCTGATAACCCAAGGTTGCTGTCTGTACCAAGCTGTTGGGCTGTGTGAGGGAATATTGTCACTAGTGGGGTCACAGGCTGGAACAGCAACCCTTTCACCATTTATTGATCATATGTATAGGCAATACCTGGAAACATGCTGTATTCAAGTACAGATCTAGTAACCTAGGGTTCTCTTTGTCTACAGCCATCCAGTTAAAAAGTTAAACTACTGCATGTGTTACACTGGTACTAGGAAATTAGTAGCTAGATACACAAAAATTACCTCACAAAATATTTGTTATTCAGTCCCTATCCCTATTGTAAATGGAAATTATTTTAAATCATGTAGCTATCATGTTAAGCATGTCCATTGCTAAATCTCTCATTTTACTTTCAGATTTACTTTCTGCTTGTTAAAAAAAGCTGACTGAGGGAAAATCTCTCTCACAACAAAAGTCTGAAGAACTGAAAAAAATCTTGGAAGCCAAGATTACAGTAAACCGTCCCCTTTTCTATAGAAAAAAATAATAAACACGCACATATATATATTTATAAACAAACATGCTGCTAGTATGGTATAAAATTAAAATAATAAAGTGGACATTGATGAAGAATTTACAATGAAAACGTGGACTAGCCATAGTACAGGATTACTGTATCTAAATAAGAAATGTGATCCTTTTATACCCTCTTAGCAGCCACACTGTTTATCTGTAATTTGATTCTGCTGAACTGTATCCTTCCTAAGCTTGCTAGATCCCTAGCTATAGAAAGCTGGATTGTAACCCCTGCTGCCACATTACTAATTGATGTTTATGTTCTGCATGTTTCTTTAGTTTATTAAATGCTATACTTTTTTTTTACTATTATTATTCTGTAACTATTACCATATATTCTCTAAAATAAGCAGAATTTTTCAGCACCTGAAAAATAAAATTAATTTGGCTTCGGATCAAGAAATTTAAATCGTTGCATTTTGTAGGTGGATTTTATGAGTGAATTGTAAAGCCCCCTGAACATGCTATCATCACCAAATTTAAGAAGGGTTGCTCTAGCGCACGTAGTTATCGCATAAATTAATTTCAAATTCAAGTCAAAGTTTTTAAAGTTGGCTTAATTTGAACTTATTTTGTACAAAAACTACTAGAACAATACTATATTCTTTACAATATTCCAACACCCATTTTCTACATCTCCAGCAATTTTGGTGATGAACATGTTCAGGTGCTTTGTAATAAACTTACAAATTTGCTAAATTAAATAATAACACCTCCTAACAAAAGCACATTTGCTGTGTGTTTCTGAGTATTGGCTCCAAATCCCCCCCCCCCCCCCCCCCCCCCCCCCCTCAGGCTTATTCTCGAGTCATTTGGTTTTTCTAGACTTCTAAAATTAGGTACCTCTGTTTATGTTAGGTTCAGCTTATACTTGAGTATATACATTACTTTTTTACATCAAACTTTACAGAGTACACTCACATTACTACTTTCTATTGCATATAAAATATTAGCCTCCTCCTCACCAATATTACATACTCTCACTCCCCAGTCGGCAGACCAGAGTGATTACCCTGACTAGTCCCTGAACTGTACGGGCATGGTGCTTGTGTCGGGGAGGGTGCCAGGGTTTGTATATTGTGCATAGCGCTAGAAACGGCTCTGCAAGAAATAATAATATGCATAAACCAATTGGATGAGCGGCATGCATCTTCCTTATTAAATTTACTCCGTCAGTTTGTTTCAGACGTTTTCAGAATCCATCCAATATCAATATATAATTCACCAGAAAGAGTCCTTACCACAAATCTTTTCCAAAGCTGTAGTTTTATTGCATCAAGCACAGTAAGAATTGAACAACAGTTTCGAGCTTCATAGCTCTTTGTCAAGTTCTAAAAGTCTAATAATAAAATGCATGTATTAAAAGCATCTAAATGGATTGCATTGGTGTTAATGGTCCTTAATACATAGCTGAGAATTGAGGTACCCCATCTTACCAGATATGACACCTGTCAAATCTTGATACACAAAAAGATGCGAGAAGTGTATTAGATAATTCCTTAAAGCAATGTACATTAATTTTTTCTTAATGTATAATTTTGTTTTTTGTCCTATAGAACTCATAGAACATGACATTAAAAACCTAGAAAATACAGTTAACCTATCTATATATTTTTGGGGATATAAAGGGGAACCAAAATGCATTGGAAAAACCTCCCACAAATATGGGAAGAGCATACAAACTTCATGCAGATTATTCATGAAGTATTCCAAATGAAAACCCTTGTGCCACCTCTGATATCAATGGTCATATTTTCTGAGAACTGTTGTAGATCATCCTAGTGCTAATAGCCCTTCATTTGCTTTGTAGAGGCTTTGTAAAAAATAAATAACTAAAATAAAACATAATAACTAATGTTAATGTTAATGTTTAGTGTATGAAATATGATAAAAGGTCTATATATATTTATTCATTTGAAAGCTTCTACCTCTAAGCCATTGGCAATTTGGTCAGACGATTAGGTCAATGTCCTGCTCACTGTGGTGACAAGTTATGTCAGCAAGCAGACTTAGAAGGTATGTATACAAACAACCAGAACACCTTCCTGTAGACAATTAAAGAAGACAAGCAGAAAAGAGTCAAACCAAACAACATCATGGGAAGCTTTGTAGCAAATGACAAGATTGCAACCTCCGGGATTACATTGTTTCATCTCTCCTATCCAGTATCTCCCCGAAGGACATTCAGAGGGAGGAAGAAGGAAGCAAGAGGTTAAGAACTTGGATAGATTAGACACATAGTCAAAGAACTTGGTTATCCAGCCTGTAACTCATTATGGAGGAGGTGACCCCATGGGTATGTTCAACAAGGCTAATGTAAGATGCATTAGACGTTTAGTGTAGCTAAATGCAAAAGAAAAAAAAAGAACAGCAAGTACACAGCACTGGCAGTGACTTTACAAATAACAGTAACACAAATTAGTTTGTGTAAAGATCTAAATACATTACTACCCCAATATTTCGGCATGTCTGTGAGCAGTTTTGGCAGGTTATGATGTTCTTCTGGTACACATTGTACTTGTTGTGGTCATGAGTTGCTGACATTTCTTTCAGAAAATAGGGTGAGACAAAAACAATCGTGACTGTGTATTTTGGCATGTTGTATTTGTAGCTTGAAAAACAGAAGTCTGGATAAACAATGGTATTAAACATGATGTCCTGCTGACACAAAGTGCATGCTTAAATTTTTGAATTTAAAGATGAGTGAACTACTTTAAAATCCATTGAACTGTTATTAGATTATCAATGTTGGCCTTTTATTGTATAGAGTTTGGGTGGAATATAAAGAAAAGGTTTTTATTTTAACTTAGTGTAAATTATAGAAGAAGTAGTGTTTTGGGCCATAGTAATAATATCAGTAAAAGTCATGCTTTTGTTCCAAAAAGTTAAAACATTACTTTATAAATATAATTGGATATCCACCATAAATGCAATGTTTCTTTCCAATATTTCAAGTTCCCTGTGATCAATGCCAGTATAAACCTGCAGGCAGCTGGAAGACACTTCTATCTTTAAAATATTTATACAGTACCTTTTGCTGCTTGTTTAGGTAGCCACGGTACACATTCTTACATGTTCTTCCCCCCCCCCCCCTCCACAAATATCTTTAAATATTAGGTAGGTGACATGAGATTAATTTTTTTATGCATTATTCTCATAAAAATGGCTACTCGTTGTGGCAAAAAGCTTAAAATATATTTTCATGAGAAAGATGAAGATATGATGCTTTGATAAGGTAATATAATGATATTATGTAAAGTAGTCAAATTGAAGATGAAGGAGTGCAAGATCTCCAACATCCTTGAGCTATATTATGTCGTCATAGAAGAGAGGAAGAGGATTCCACTGGCCATACCATAATAATACCATAAGATATTATTTGCACCGTACACCAGTGGTTATCTGCCTTATATACGTATATACGGTAAATCAAACTTTCACTTTTTAATACTTGATTGCAAATCCTTTCCAGTCAATTACAGCCTGAAGTTCGGAACGCATAGACATCACCAGATGCTGAGATTCATCCCTGGTAATGCTCTGCTAGGCGTCTACTTCAACTGTCTTCAGTTCCTGTGTGTTCTTGGGGCATTTTCCCTTCAGTTTTGTCTTCAGCAAGTGAAATGCATGCTTAATCAGATTCAGGTCAGGTGATTGACTTGACCATTGCATAACATTCAACTTATTTCCCTTAAAAACTTGGTTGCTTTTGCAGTATGCTTTGGGTCATTGTCCATCTGCACTGTAAAGCGCTGTCCAATGAGTTCTGAGGCATTTGGCTGAATATGAGCAGATAATAAGAATGTTCCAAACAGTTGTTTTGACCACGGATAATGTTTTTGCTATCTCTCAGATGGGTTTGTTTTATTTTTGATGACTTGCTTCACTGATCTCATCTTGAGAATTGACAGCAACAGATTCCAAATGCAAATAGCGCATTTAAAATGAACTCTTGACCTTTTATCTGCACATTGTAATTAGGATAATGAGGGAATATCACACACCTGGCCATAGAATAGCTGAGAAGTCCCATTACTTTTGGTCCCTTAACAAGTAGGAGGCACATATGCAAACTGTTGTAATTTCTACAATGTTCACCTGATTTGGATGTAAAATAATTTCTGGCGTATAAAACAACATTTAAACCCAGGAAAATCTTCTGAAAAGTTGGGGGTTGTCTTAGATGCTGGCTTCTGAGACTTCGGAGCTGGAGAAGTCAGCCAGTCATACAGCCGCAGCTCTCCCTCATCCCCCTCCCTCTCTCCCTCCCTGATGCTTTGAGAGGAAGCCAACATGCTCACTAGAGGCTGTGGCCCCAATGGCTGAAACTGGTATTGCAGCTCAAACACATTCAATAGCCTTCACTTATCATGCATAAAGTTACATTTTTAGATTTGCAAAATTCTTTCAGTTTTTTTGTTAAATGTACACAATTTATGTCACTTAGATATACGCAGGGAAACATTAATAACCATGAAAGGTTGCAGTTAGGGGTGTGAAATTGGGAATGTAAATTACTTAAAACTTTTAAGGTTATTGGAGATCTGGGGGTTGAAAGTCAGAGTAGGCATATGTAAGGTCATGTGTCCGTCTGTTTCCAGTGCCGCGCTGGCACATTTGCTGGTGGATTTCCTGTGACTTGCAGGCAGTTTGCCCATGTCATAAGCATTTAAATTACCATATTGAAATCAAATCTGATTTTTTTTTTTTATTTCTATTTGGTGTGTGTTGGAAGAGGGTTTGTCTTATACAACGAGTTCATCCCAAACTCTATATTTTAACTGGAAAAAATTGGTCGTCTTATACACCCAGTCATCTTATATGCCAGAAAATACAATAAATACCCTCAAATTAAAGCTGACAAACTACAGTTAAAGCACATTGTGTTTGTTTCATTCCAACTTTGTTGTTCTGGATGTATATTTGGCTGATGGGATAAAGTGAGGATTTTTCGCCAAAATTTGGGGTTTGTTGTGGGAATGGGTCTTGTAATTACCTTCTTTTTCAAGAAGGCGTTACTGTGCTAGGCACTGCTTGAGTTGGAGGCTTATGATGCCTTTAATCTCTTCTCACCATCACCTTCATGGTTGTTCCTCTATGTAGTGGCAATCTGTGAAGCTCTATTGAACTGAGAGAAATATGGCAGCCAGCCTCCAAAGACTCCCTTGGTATCATCTCTCCGGTCCAAAGATACAACTTCTCCACTTGGACACCTTCCTCCTATGCTGCTCAATCACAGACCCAGGAGCACAAACCAGGGGCATGCAAATACAATGAACCCCATGGTCCTCCTCAAAGGCAATCGCATAGTCCCATCAGTGTGTTCCAATCTCTATGCCAAAAAAAGCCAGACAGCTTTCACAATCATACATTTATGAATAAGCAGTAGCTTAATTAAGCAGTATTAAACAGTGTGGGAACCACTGCTGTAAGGAATACACAAGCAAATCCACAACCTGATCATTTGTCTGTGTTAAGGTGGCCAGACATGTATAGATTTGTGGGTGATTTTGCCGCCGATTGACCGCCGCACAAGGTCATCCTCATCCAAAAAATGTCTGGCACACAAAGGGTCATCACAGGTGGTCGATCTGCCGGGAGATCGGCAGCACATCTAAACGCTTGTGCCCGGTTTTATGCATACGATTTACTGCCCTGCTGATGGTTTTTCTTAGATGAAAAGAGAGAATTCAAATTGGATTGTATGAAAATATACCATATACACTAAATAATTAGTTTACCTGGCCAATCTACATATATGTTCATGACATCCTTTTCCAGCAGACATCAATATGGAGGTGATTCCAATGTTGCAACAATACCAGCTTTCACTCTTTTGAGAAGGTTTTCTGGACTATGTTTATATTTCCCTGTCATCATTTTTGCCTATTGATCCAAACATTTGTGAGGTAAGGTACTGACTTTGGACACTAAGGCCTCATATTCTCCATTCGAGTTTATCCCAAAAGAATTTGACAGGAAGGTCGTCAGGGCTGTATGTGGGCCGGTCAAATTCTTCCATACCAAATTCACTAAAAGCATTGAATTGCCCAAGATTTCTTGGTAGGATGATGCAACATTCTTTTTAGTGGTCCTAAGTGGCCTTACTCTGCTACTCAGCCATGGAAACTCATTCTTTGAGCCAGCAGAACGTTGGCAACTTTTATACACCCAGTTAATCAGCATTAAGTGACCCACCTCTGTTACTTTACTTGGTCTGCATCTTTGTGGCTGGGTTTCTGTTATATAAGAAGCTTTCACTTCTCATGTGCAGTTGGTAGCAGACATAAAAGTGAGCAAACTGTATTGCCTTTGCCCAACAGTATGACTTTTTAATTCACATAACTCTTTAAAACATCCAATTTTTCCACATGTTTGTAATAACAGATTGCATGGTTAGGTGCTTGATTTTACACATTTGTGACAATTGGAATACATGAAACACCTGGATTAAATGATTAATAGGCATGTACCAAATACTTTTGACCAGTGTGTGTGTGTGTGTGTGTGTGTGTGTGTGAGAGAGAGTAAACCTTAAATATCATACTGTAAAGCTTCCACAAACTAATTAGACTTTTTCACAGGTCTAACAGTGACAAATTAATTATTCCTCTTGTATATCTGGCCTGTGCAGCTATGGAAAAATTTCTTGAAAATGTTCCAATTTTTCTAAATCAAATATTTAACTACACCATTTAAAATAATGACTAATTACTGTTTCTCTTTGGAAAAAATGTAGCTTTTCTTATTGTTTGTTTAATGAACAGATGTTCTCGCCTAGTGTGCCAGAGCCTCAGATATAAATGTATAAAACATTGCATAAGTATTCCATATGGCCTGTTAAAATATAGACAATCCAGTTGTATTCTTTAACATCTATTCCCCATCCCATTGGAAGTGCCATTTATTGTATTGTAAGTAAACTAGATTAGCTTTAACAAATAGCCCTATTTAAGGGTGGTGTTAGGTTATTTCAATATTTGTATAAAATGGCGTGAGTGTGATGTTTTCAGATACCTTCACACTTTCTAATGCAACACTCCCAATAATGAATAAATATGGAGACATCTGGTCCACATAAATCCAATCATTAATATTAAAGTAGTACATACCCAGGAAAGAAACACACTATTCATAACAGATGGAAAAGCAGTTTTATTGATGAGACAAGAAGATGTAAATAGACTAAAATAGGATAAATTGTCATTTACTAATTTATTTTACAACTACATTGCGTAGAAACGAAAAGCGTCAATTTGAGGCATTTCTTTAAAAATCAGCTGCCTAGTGAATCTGCACTTTGGAATTTTCCAAAAATATCTGGTGGTAGAAGGGATAGATTTGGGTAATAGTGATTGATGACCTGCCTTCCCTTTTATGCTCTGGTACTTATATATAAGCTGTTGTGATCAATCTGGTGGAATAGCAAAGAGTTTATTACCTTAATACAGTGGTGGGCAACTGAGTAGATATGGAGGGCCACAAGTGCGGCCCTCAGCATCATTAAAGGGCCGCACATAACATTTTCAATGTATAAGCATTTTATAATGAACAGAGGACAGCAGGCACAGCTAGAAGACATTATTTTTACTTTTTTAAATAACAAAACTTCAAGTATTAGGGAACAATGTAGTATGGTAATGTAAATTTTGTGTCATATATATAATCAAAGCCTTTAATGATATCCATGGGGCACATAACCTATGATTTAAAGGTTATGTGCCTAAATTCCAAAGTTATGTTCTGCAATATATACTATACAATCATCACCCATTCATTGTGATTGTGGGAGCATAGGCACTCACCTATCTGCCTATCACCTGCAAAGACGTCACTGCCCTTGGGGGCCACAAGTGGAGGACAGAGGAGGGCCGCTGAAGATTGGCCAAAGGGCCGCATGCGGCCCCCGGGCCGCAGGATGGGCACCTAGGCCTTAATACATAATATACATACATAAAAAATACATTAATTTTTTTTTATATTGAATAAGAGGTGAAGTTTAAATGTAAGCATAAAAACTGCAGCATGGACATGTTCCAGAATCTTGTGCTTATGTTTAGGGATGAATTTTAGGTTAGACCACTTGTGCTATAGATTAGTAATCCATATACCGTATTTTTTGGACTATAAGACGCACCGGACTATCAGACGCACCCAGTTTTTAGGGCCGGAAAACCAGAAAAAAATGAGTTTTCACATCAATTGGGTTAATGTAATGAAGTTAATGAATGCAATATTCAATTCAATTCTGAAGATGTCACTAGCAGCAGTACACTCTCAGCAGGACGTAATTGTCCACACTGATCAGCAGGAGGGGGACCGGGCTGCAGAGTCTCCTACTTTCCTCTGCCGATCTTGCTGTTACTGTGTCCGCGGAGCTGCAGAGTGATTGCAGTTTCCACGGATGGAGAGAGGGAAAGATGCCAGTTCATCTAGTCCTCTCTTCATTGCCTATGCCAGCAGGGCTCTGATATCTGCTGGCATAGGCAATTATACAGTACAGATGGGAGAGCCAGACACCAGTCGGCATCTCTCAGCTCCTCCAGCTCCCCGGCTAAGAGCTGGCGGGAAGCCAAGTCGCGCATTCGAACCATAAGACGCAGGCACTTTTTGCCCCCAATTTCGGGGGTGAAAATTGTGTCTTATGGTCCGAAAAATACAGTAAACTGTTTTCCAATATACTTAAAGTGGATCTACAGAAGAAAACCAAACAAAAATGTATTAAAATTACATTTAAGCTAGCAGAAGTGCTCTACAAGCCTAAAATATATATATACTAGCCCGCTGTTCCCTTAAGCCTCAGCATTTTTCAGGCTGTCGACCAAGGGTGATGATGCCACCCCTGCGGTCAATTGGCCAAAAAATTGGGGCAAAGTCCGCCAGACACCCTTTGTGTGCCAGTACTAATATCTCCTCTGTGTTCATGGCTCCGCCGGAGCGGAGAACACAGAAGAGACTGCGGATCCACAATACCTCTCCGGCTGTCCTTGTGTTCTTCTGAAGTGTTCTCTGTTGTGTCTGCAGCAGCAGATGTTCTTGTTCTGAAGTACGGAAGAACAACACTTGGACAGCCTCTGCAGGGTGGAAAAGCTGTCTCCTCTGTGTTTTCTTCCGTGGCCCGACCTGTGCTAAGCGTATTCCTTTGGGACCCAACTGAGCTGAAAACACAGAGGAGACATTACTTTGGACAGGGAATCTAAACGTGTATGGGGGGGGGGGGCTAAAGTCTTTCCTCAATGGATCCCACTCAAAAAAGGTCAGTCGAATCGGAAACAGACATGTCTGTAATTGCTGGTCAATCTGAGAAGCAACTGGGAGGGCCGTCCATACACACACAGCCTGTGATCGGCTCCCGGAAGGAAAGTGGGTTGAGCCTATCATGGCTGTGTAAACTACACAGGCAAGCCCCCCCCCCCTCCTTTGTCCGTCTCTCCTCGCAGCAACCAGGCAGTGATGTGAGCTATTTTCGGTGAGAAAATTGCACACAACACTGGACCAGGGTCTCCATCGAACTGGAATCTATGCAAAGTGATGCTCATTGATTCTCGTTCGATTGATCCGCGATCATGCACAGTGTGGTGGCGTCACCACGCTACGACCGATTGCGGGTCGATTGCACAGGTATGGGCATCTTACCAGGTTGTTTGCTAAGTGCTAATTACTTGGTGCAGTAAGAACAATATAAATTTTCAACTGATACAGCAGGAAATTGGACATACACTTTGGTAATGCAATTTATGGCTGAATATGTTGTGACTTTACATGGACTTTGGTAACATGACAAACTATGTTTTTTATTCGTCTTCAAACTTCTGGGTGCATGAGAAACGCATACTTAGAACCCCCTATGCAAAATAAATTAGGAAAGCTGTGTTTGATGTAGGTGTTTCATTGAATAGTACTGCTCTGCGCATAAGTACCTTAGTACAGTTGTTGGTAACATTTTTAGATAAAGAATAGGTCTATTCTTACCTTATCCGATTTCTTTTTTCAGGTTTGTAAATCTCTTATGTTTTTCACTTCTTTGCAGTTTTGAATGGATTTCAAAACAAATCAAGAGACACATATAGACTTTGGTTATTTTTGGCTAGTGTTAGGTAAATTAATAGCCCAAAAGCTTTTGTCACCTTGCCAGATTTTCCTGAGACCGCATTTAAGGAGTCACTGTTTCCTGGAAACCTTGAAGTTAGGAGAGATTTATGCTTTTTATATTGTCTTCCATTACTGTATTCAAAGGAGTTGTCTCTATGAAGGTTGATAGAGGGCAGTCAAACCTTTAGCTCTGCGCAACTTATATCATGAGGTGTCTGTCCATAGGGTCGACTTGTTCTCAAGCCCTAAAAACTAAACACAGCTGAGATCTAAATCCTCTGACAAATGGAGATTGCGTGCAGGGATCAGCAACAGCGTATGGCAAATGGAATTTCTAAACACCATCCCACTATGCCATATATACCTGATAAATGAACACTGCATGAAATAATGTTGAAAGGGGCATTTCATGACATGCTCTAAGCTGACAGTGAAATGTATTAACATTTTTAATGATATTATAACAGCAGTTATATAACAGCAAAGGAGAAATGCATAATATTATATTGAATGTTATCCATTATAACAACGTTGATCTAGAGTAAAACATAACAAAAGTATTTATTTAAAATATTTTCGGACAACCAAGTTAGGAATCTGGCAATAGGTAATCTACCCACTTTGAACAACAAAAATAATTAAATCAATATAGATCCACATGGACTGCAGTAATAAACTAGGCTTTGTTTTGAGTGTGTAGCTTAAATTGACACACTACAAGTATATTGGATCAGTAATTAAGACCGATGCAAAAACAAAAATTGAATTACACTTTTACTTAACACTGAGCCAACACAATGGCGGACAACCAATCCGCCAACCCACCACAGTTCCACAATCATTTAAATAAATATACTTGCTGTTCCCATAAGCCTCAGGAGTTTCAATTGCTAGCGCTCTCTATCTGCCAGCATTGTGGGCATTAATTAACTGCAGTAACATGAGTGGCCACTAGATGGTAATATAAAATGGTTTTCGATGGCAAAGACATATTCTCATAGGCTTGGAAAGGGAAAGTGGTTACATCTCTACCTGGCTTATCTGTGTTAATTGGAACAGAAGGTCTATCAATTGCATGATGTCCTCGGAGGCGAGGAGTGATATAGGACATTTGGGATAAACTAATTACAGGTAAGATTTTTCTTTTCTTTTGTACAAATTGCACCTACAATAGGGGGTTTGACTGCAAGAGACTTGCGATCTGGCTGAATAAAATGGAACCTTTTTATAGACATGCATGTAATCTGCATGACATGTGAGTTAATTGCAAAGCCCCTGAACATGGTACTATCACCTTCAAATAGTTAGAAAAGGGTTGTAAGAACATTACAACAAAGTATTGCTCTGACACATGTAGTTTTTGCATGAATTAAGTTCAGTCAAGTTTAAAATTTGACCTTACCCCCTAGTGTTTGAGATGACTTATCCAATGCTTATTGCAGCCCTATCTCACCTTCCCCGGCATCCGCTGTGACTCCAAAGCAGATCCCTTCCCTCTGCCTGGTGTCATGTACTTGAGGACATCACCCAAGGTAGAGTTTTTTGGCATTGAAAACGCTATTCAACATGATTCAATGAAAAATATTCACCTGATTAAATTATTCTGTGCCCTATGTCCTCTTCTCCTCTGTGTGCCAAGTTTAAAGGAGAATTGCATTCAATACAATGATTATCAATGCACAGCAATGCAATATAAAAACTACACTGCCATCTTGTGGATTTAGTGCTAATTTTTCTGGTGGAATGTAATTTTGAAAATTCCATTATCTAATTTTGTGAGTTAATCACAAAGAACCTGAGGACCTGAACATGGTATCAACCCCCCCCCCCCCCCCCCCCCCCCCCCCCCTGGAGATATAGAGATGGGTTGGTGGAATATTACACAAAAGAAAGTATTGCTTTAGCGCTTGTAGTTTATTCATAAAAAAAGTTTAATGTCATGTTGAAGTGTTTGAGTTGAATTTTCTGAAGAGGTTCAGGAACAACAGATGACAAGTGGTGACTTATGTTGCAATAAACTTTATCCTAAATGAGGCCCAATTACAAACACAGCAAACTAAATAGGGTTCAGAGTGGAGTACAGGGGCAGCGTAACTCATTTACACTAGGAAACCCAAACTGCTCACACCACAACGCCTAAATGGGACCATGGAAAGTAGGGCCAGCACTGGCTGGTACTTACATGTCCAGAGAGTGTATACAGTGGATTGGCAGGCTCACGGCACAGGCAGTACCCCCAGTAGCGCTCAAGTCTGCTCCACGTGGTCTGGGCTAGACGCCACCCCACTGGACCCCTGGCACAAAACTGTGGCTGGAAAGGCAGCAAATGCTCATAACTGGGTCTTGTAAACAGTTCGCTTACTATTGTTCTCCCTGGCTGCCTGCATGCCATACTAGACTGTGGACAGGTCTCAGAGTGGACAGCATGCCCAGTTACTCCAACTCCATCAGACACATCCTCACAGAGTAACATGGGGGCAGATCCCTCCCTTATGAATTTTAAATGGGGACACTAACCTGATTGTGCAGACACATGTCAGACATTTCCACTTATATTTTAATACAATTTATGCAAAAACATCACATGCTGAAGCAATACTTTTTGTAGTGTTCCAACAACCGTTCTTTATTGATATTGGTGACAATATCATGTTTAGGGGCTTTGCAATTAACTCACAAATTCAGTCAAAAAAATTTTAGCAATCTCTACTAATTACACCAGACATCTACACCTCCACCCTTTGATTAAATGTTTAATGATGATTAAATGTTTATGTTCCAAATTTTTGTGTTTTCTCATTCATTTAATGCATGTGCTAGAGCATTACATTTATTTGTAATGTTCCCACAATGCTGTACAAAGCCCCTGAAAATGGTATCATCGCCAAAACTGCTGGAGATGTAGAGAAGGGTTGTGGAAACATTTGAAAAAAAAGTTTTGCTCTTGAAGTTTTTGTATAAATTAAGCTCAAAATTAAAGTCGAAATTCCGATTTTCGAAATTATGACTTGACTTTGAACTTAATTTCTGAAAAAACTATTTGTGTTAGAGACATACTTTCTTTTTTGGAGTATACCCCAACCCTTCTCTACATCTCCAGCAAGTTTGGTGATGATACCATGTTCAGGGGCTTTGCAATTAACTCGAAATCGTCAAAATGAAATTCGACCATCTCTATTTATGAGTGGAATCTATCCTATATAGGGTACTCTTATTCAACTAAACTCAGAAATCAAAGGAACATAAAAAAAATTGTTACATTGTCATAATCGACCCCAAATCCTAAAACAATATTATTTCATGTTCTGCTTTTGTCTCTGGGCATCGCCATGTTGATTCATGTGTAGCTTCCAATCTTCCAAGGGTTAATAACTGCAGTAACATGGCACCAGATACAATGACTTTCAACAGGAGAATGGAGAATCCAGCAGTAATATCTCTTTACAGAGAAGGATATTGTATCTTAAAAATAAATAAAGAAAATAGAAAGGATACCCTCATGGGACTTTGAACTGGAACACCGACCCCTTAGGAATATACTCAAGTCAAAATATTGAAAAATATATTGTATTTATTTTATTCCATAAAATAGTGGTCACAGCAGATTCTGTGCAAATCACATAAACATTATCACATAAAGCATCAGCACAGCATCCTCTATTTTCATGATTATCTAGGGATGGGAACTAAAGCTGGCCATACACCTTCAGATTTCTCTGTCAGATTTCCTTCAGATCAGATCAGATCTACCAACAACCATGTAGTATAGTGTCCTCCCTGATAGAATACATAGTGATTGGAATGTGTAGAAAGGTCCTCATATTACATGGTTTTGGTAAAACAAAATCTGATCTGAAGGAAATCTGACAGAGAAATCTGAAGGTGTATGGCCAGCTTAAGACCAACTCTTTACCACCCTATAATTGAATCCCTTTTAATAAAAATAAATAAAACAAATAATAGGTTTTGCCCACAAGGGACATAAAGTACATCGGTCGAGTTAAGGTGTTTAAGGTTATCATTGGTTGCAGGGATTTACATAAAACACCCTAAGCCTTCTCTCCATATCTGGGTGCATGACAGATGGGTGAATCAGTAGCACCCTGATGAAAAAAAAAATAATAAGTTGAAAATGTGTAAGGTTTTTTTAAAGAAAATGTGAGAATTTTTTATATATTTTTTAAAATAATAATTATCTTTACTTTTTGGTCAGTTCCATCATTTTTGATATTGTAATTACAATGGCTCCAACCAGATGATGATGACAACAATAATAACCATCATCCTCAATCATAAATCAACTTAAAGGCAAAATTCTAGTTTGAATGGCATCATTGTCAATTGATGATGTAATATCTTTGAAACATTGCTTTGCATTGTGGTCATTACCAGGTTACACTAATGTCTTATAAGTAATGACCTGCACCATTTGGAAATGTTACTTTCAGTCCATTTTCTTCCTCTTAGAACATGGAGTTTCACTTAATAATGTAATTACATTGCAACACTTCCTTTAACGGGATATGTGCAAACAGATACAAAAGCCAGACGTTCCCTTTGGTTAATGTAGACATAACAGAACTGTTAGGTCAGACATACTACTGCCCTACTGTTTTCAGATTTTTGCTTAACTGGACAAATATTGAAGCTGAAATATTAGTGCTGGAACCTAATCCATGTTCACATTAGAGTCAATTGCATCTTCAGTTTAATTTTCTTGTACTGGAAAAAAAGATTTTGCTTGTTTCTAACATTTCTTTTTATAAACATATGAAGGAATGTATGCCTATTTGTTACATTTTGTCAAATGTTATATATTCCACAAAGTGTTTCCTTTAAACAGTGATGAAAACTCTTTAAAGACAGCGTTCAATAAATAATGTCACCTTGAATTCTAGAATTACAGCTCATTAGCTTTAACATAAAATAATTATTCTTTCAAACTAAACATAATCATTTATCTTGACTGCCTAGTTTTATGGTTATACAGACACTACCTTTAATGAGTGCAAAGGAGGACCTAGTTATCAGACTTGAAGGATATGTGCTTTATAAAATAACTGGTATCTTATGCTTACCTTAACCTCCCTAGCGCTCTTGTGAGGTCCAGATTTCTGTACCAAAGGCGTACTATAGACTTTAATGGCTTTTTTTGTTGTTATAGGCCCGTAACTTCACGAAATATTAAAAAAAATTTCAATAATTTCAATAAAAATAAAAAAAGGTATTATTTGAATGATACCATTTCTTAAATTCTTCTTTTGTATGATAGATTTCAAAACCATTTGTATTTATTTTTGTCTTTTGTTTATAATAACAACATGTATTCAGTTGGAAATGTGTTTTGTTTTTTTTTTTTATTATTTATCACTGTATCCAGTACATTTCCCTTTGGCTCCCTCTCTCCCTGGGTGTGATGAACACACCAGGGGAGAGAGGGTTAACGGCAAATGGGAACATCTGCAAAGTGAACTACATTGAAAACAGTTTTCTACATAGAAAACAGTTTTTGTGCAATTTACTTTCAAATTTCCAGACGCCTCCCTGGAGTGCCGCTCGCCTGCAGCAGTCTCTTTGTCACATCAGAGCCACTGGGACAGTGCGAAACTGTAAGTATGCGCTGTCAGAGCTCTGATCTCTGCTGCACGGTCCCATCTCATCTAGGACAGCGCTGGACGACATGGTGCCATTGGGAACAGCAGGGGGGTTAATCAACCAGTGCTAGTAAACAGACATTACAATATGCCACCTTGGGTAAAGATAAGTATGGATCTGGCAATAGGAAAAGTGGTTAGAATAAGGTTAAAAAGAAAAAAAAGATGCATTTGATTTGAATGACAAAAATTTTTTTTTTGTTTCCACCAATAACAGCTTAAAGCACAGTTCAGTTGTAAATTTTTTGGATGAAATACTGCACCAAATATGAATTTCTGGAAATACTTTAGCCAAAACATTATTGTCATTTTGTTAAAGAACGAACAAGGGATTTGGTTTCTAAATTTTTTATGTATTTTCCTTTACAATTATGCTCTATAGAACAATATTTGTATTTAAAAAATTGAAATTAGAAATAATGCCAGCGGTTCAGTTGTTACTGAACCTATAAAAGGTAAAGCCTGAGAAAATGATTTTTGCTGTGTTTTCCTATTTTATTCTAGAGCTGTATATAGAATGTGTTTGTACTTGTATGTAGAATTAATCTCTCAATGCTTACAAATGAACAATGATGCACATCCCAGCCTGAGTTAACATGAAATCTCTACATTCCTCATCTAATCTTCTTCCCCGTGTTGGACTCACAATGCTTCTAAGGAATAGAAGGATAAGGAATTTGTTTTCAATGGGGTGCAGTGGCGGTTTTAGATATAGGCAATATGGGTGGTTGCCCAGGGCGGCATCACACTTAGGGGCAGCATCTGGGCATCGGAAACAACCAGATAGCTCCCCCACTAGCGTGCTCGCCTATAAAGTGTAAGCCGGCCCAGGGAGAGAGAGAAGCTTGTCTGTAGAGTCTGCAGTCTGTGACTCAACAGCACCACACCCCCTGCCCCCGGTAGCTGTCTGACAGTCATGAGAGGTGCAGAAGTGCTTATTAGGGGGTGGGGGGGGCAGGCGCCCGAGGGGGTGCTTGCCCAGGGCACTGATCTGTCTAGGGCCGCACCTGATGGGGAATGTTGCGTTGTAATTGCATTCATAACCAATATCACCAGTGGACACAGAAAAGCCGTGCCTGAACAGAATCGGCCATAGTTTTGTAACGCAAATAGAGCGTGTTGCTGTGGAAGGGACCACAAAAAGTACCCTCAAATCTACCAATTTTAAAGCATAAAAAGGTATTTATTTACCATATTGGACCAGTTTATATTTACAGAAAATAAATCACTTTTCTAAAGCCCCCCCATACACCTTAAGATCGATCCATACAATCTCCATTAGATCTACCAAAAACTGTGTAGTATAGTGGCCTCCCTGATAGAATACATAGTGATTGGAAGGATTAGAAAGGTCCTCATATAAAGGCTGCCATACCCCCACAGACGGGTGCCGACAGACGAGCTCCGATGAGCTCTGGAATGCAGCGTGATGACGTCATGTAATATCTGGATATGTTCTTACAAGGGAGGGGGGGGGGTTAGGTAAAGGACTTTGCATGCCTTGGAGATCTTCCTCAGCAATTGGAACCCAGAATTATTGAACCCCTACAAACCCCCTAGTAAACATTTGCTGCAAGAGGGATTTTTCTACTATGCAGCAGTAACATCTACTAAGTACAACCTAATGTAAAAAAATGCTTACAGCAACCTAGCTAAAAAAATCTTTAAATTGACATCTCTTAAGAGCTGAAATTTTTCTGAAATGTAATTTACGTCATACTTTCAAACATTTCATTTACACCATATTATAAAAATAGTTCTGCAAGTAACTAGACATAGAAATATTATATAATTGTAAACAATAAATTATAAAGTGCTAAGCGTCTTGATCTGCACTTCAGGTAATATGACAGAATAATTATATTTAAAATATACATATTTCAGCAACCGTGTTTAGATAACACAATGACATAAATTATATTTGTCTTATTTTTCTTCTGTGGAATATGTAAGGTCACCTTGGTGGAGAGGACTCTTGGCTGATCCCATTGTAACTTTAATAGGCAGTATGAACCCTGATGTCAGTACAGTTTCTTAGATTGTTAATTGAAGTGTCATTGTCTGCTTTTAAAGGCAATGTCAGAAGTTCATTTTCGGGTTATGTACTCAAGTTGATGAATTTTTCTCATTCTTATCTGAAAAGCATATCTTTATATGCATGCAAGCAGCCCACATAGCCACACACAGCAATCTAAGAAACATGCTCTTTGATTTAGTTTAGGAAAAATATACTTTATGTATTTGTGAGTTCAGAGGTTTTGCAGATGTATAGGGATTAGCCTCTAAAAATAGGTTATACACATTTAATTTTACAAGCACTGATATTTGAATTTTGCTTGTAGTATTTTTTATTTCTACACTAATACATATACTAAATATTGTCAATGCCTGAAATGTTTGAGAACGTTTCAAGATAATTGTAGCTGCAGTTCCACTAAGTACCAGAAGGTGGTAACGATAAGTTAAAGCATATTTGATTATGCATATGAGAAATGTCATAATTGTTTTTGTACTTTGTTGTAGAACATTTCATCTTTAACAGAGATGCTAAAATACTTCTGAGTTACAAATTTTGTAGGAAAATGTAGCAATAAAACTGGATATACAACTTGATACCTTATTAAAATTGTATTTATAGTTAAACATGGTTTTTTTTTAGGGTTTAGAGTACAGTGTTCTTGCTATATGAGTTCTACCAGTTCCTCCTTTATAATTAGGTTATTGATTTGACTGGTAAGGGACAGAACATATACATGCATTCACCAATAGCAGAAAGCAATTATGTGAAAGGATTATTTTAGTTGGGTATATGAGGCCTATTAATATTTAAATCTCCCAGTAGTAAAGAGATTTTGCCCCCTTAGCAGGGTATATGCCTATAGGTAGATTTTAATTACCAATAATTACCAATTATTATTGGTTACCACTAGCTACACTCAGGGTAAATTACCTGCTCCAAGTAAGCCCACTCTGTTCTTTAGCAATGGTGTACTTGGCTTTTTTTCCTGGTTCCATCTTCCTGATGTCAGTGATGATGCAGGAAGTAGTGGGATGTCCTCGCCTTATGCCTGTATTGTTATACATACAAAGGTGTCCCAGGGAATGTGTACAGGGGGCCAGAGCAGATGGGAAATATGAACAGATAACATCAATTTTCAGCAACATGCTGGGAACACAAAAAGCCAAATAAGTGTAACAACAGGTAGACGACTCTATTACTACAGGGTCACTTTTACAAATACCTAACTGTAAAAGGGGCACTTTTGCACTGATCTTCCTTTACTTCCAAGCTCTTGATTATATGATGAGTCACATTCTTGCTCCACTGCTGGCAGCTGTTGGTTCTTCCAAATGTTCATATAAAATTTTGTGACTTTAGCAGGAGGCACCAAAGTGACTGCCAGGGAGGCAAGCATTCAGCTCATATATTGGGTGAACTGTCACATTAGTACTATTTTTGTCCTATGGCGTAAGCTCTTGCCAATGTGCTGCACTGATAAAGAAGGACATGTTCTATTTCAAAACAAGATACCTGTAAGGCAGTGGTTCTCAAACTTTTTAGAATCGCGACCCCGGAAGTGATGTCACAAAATGGCACTTTCTGTGCTTGGAACGCAGAAATGTCTGCGTTTCTAGTACTGGAGGTGACATGGCGGAGGCATGTGCAAATGATGTGCAGGGTGGGAGGCAAACAGGGAGAGTGGTGACCCCATCACATCAAGTTTAGCGGAGGGGGTGCTGCTCTCCCTCCTAGTTTCCCACCCTGTTTTGTGCATCAGCTTGTTAGCGTGCATCAGCTTGTGGGCAGCAGCTATGATGCTTTCAGTAAACATGCAACCCCTGTGAAATGGTTGTTTGACCCCCTAGGGCAGTGGTTCTCAACCTTTTAGATCTGTGACCCCAGAAGTGATGTCACAAAGTGTCACTTCCTGTATTTGGAATGCTTGGTGGATGCAGAGTGTTCTGCATTCCAAATACCAAAAGTCAAGCTCCATGATGTCACTTCCGAAAGTCAGGTAAGTGTAATGTCCCCTCCCTTATTTTCCCACCCTACTTGTGCAAATGATGTGTGCGGTGGGATGTTAGGAGAGAGTGTCACACCTCATCCCCTCTTAAATTATAAGGTAAGGGGCATTACTCTTCCTGCTTAATTACTACCCCATCAGCGCTGCTGCTTTTTAGTAGAACTAATGCTTCCAGAGAACTTGCCGACCCCTGTGAAATGGTCCTTTGGCCCCCAAGGGGGTCCCGACTTATAGGTTTTGAACCACTGTCCTACGGGGGCCCGACCCATAGGTTGAGAACCACTGTTGTAAGGCATCAAATGCTTCTGCATCCCATAATAATGACACTCAAATGTAAAAAGAAACAAAGGACAGCAGCCGCACTGATGCATTTAATAACTTATTTTGGAGCACACTGGTGTGTGACAATACATGACAATGCACATTATGTGCGTAATTAATAAGAGGTTAATAAGAAGTGTAAATGAAACTTCAATGAGAGCAAAATTCCACTGTTAGCCAAGTCTGTTTAGCAATGTCCTCAAAAACATTTCATTATTTGTGCTGAATGAGATAACTTTTATTGTCCAGTTTTGCAAAGTTATTTTCTTGCACTAGGCAACCAGCTTAGGTAATCTAAACAGTCAAGAAAAGATATAAATTATATGTATTAGTATGGTCCAAATGTAGAGGGACAGTAATTAGTCACCTTCCAGACCACGTCCTTCTTGGTGATTGCCAAGCTCTGGAAAGCTTGCTCACTAACACAGATACCAGACTGATCTTTAGTGTCATGAATTTCTTGGAACTGGCGGGTTGAAAATATGATGGAATTTAGAATATGTGTCAAAATAATCAAGTAATGGATTGCACACATATAATGTGTGTTATTTACAGATTATTGCTGGCTGCATGTTTACCTTATCCATTATGCGCTTGCGGAATTTGTATATTATCATTGATAAAAAAGGAAAAACAAATTATATCTCATTTCCTTTGAAGCTAAAGCAAACAGAAATAAAAAGCAGCTTGTAAAATAAAAGAAATAAAGCCTATGTAAAGTAATTTTAGTTAAGATATTGTAGTAGAGTTGGAACTTTTGTAAATTTCTTGTTATGTCCTCACTGGGGGATCCACTTCTATTCATCTTGGTGAACGTACTCACCAACGTTGAAGAGTCTAATACAGATTTATGTGAATTTTCATTATACCAATTGTTAAACAAAATTATTACCACTATAGTATCTCTGAATGGAAATATGTTTACTTTTAAAGATATTCTCAAATTTTTTGCTCCAGGGCAGGAGATTTTTTGTTGGCAAAACGTAAAAACAATTATTTTAAATATTCATGATCTGCTGAAAAAATGTTGTGATTTAATTTACTTTATGCACCAACCCATTACTCAGATTTTTGCAAAAAACGAAAACACAGTTGAAACATTTGTGCATGTCTTTACAGATGCGATGACATCACTTGCAGTTGACAATTTAAAAAAAAAAAACATTTGGAACACCTGAATTCAATAATTGAGAGTTGTGTACCAATCATTTTCTCTGTAATTTTATGAAAAGGTAGCACCCAGGAGGTACTGTAGAATGCAGAATAACAAAGTATATTGTGCATGAATGTTAATGGCTTCTGTCACTTGCCAATGCACCTAAAGCAGACTTATAATAATGAAAAAAATAAATAAATGTAACAATTTCTTACCTGTGCCTGCACAATGGTGGAGAATTCACAATCACAATCTTAAAAAGTAAATATATACTTATCTGCTGTTTCCTAGAACAATGGCAGTCGCTATTTCTAGTATTGGCATGTGAATCCTCTGTTGCCTCTGTATCAGTTTTCCTGGCAATAAGGGAAGGGTCACTAGATGGCACTTGATAATTGTTGCTGAAAACATATCTCTTGAGACTGGGGAACAGAGCCTCTACAGAGCCATTAGGGTAATGACATCCCCTTTCCAAGTCTCTCTATGGCCAGCAGAAAAATGGATTCCATGCGTAATGGTCAATATTAATTGATTATATAGATTTTAGATAAAGATTTTTTATGAATGTATTTATTTTTGGGCAGATTGAGGGGCATGATATACAATAAATAAGTACCGTAAAGTGCCTGCGTCTTATGGTCCGAATGTGCGCCATTCGGCCGCCGGTGATCGCACCTTGGCTCCCTGACAGCTCTCCCGGCAGATAGGAGAGGAGATCAGCCGGCAGATAGGAGAGATCAGCTGTGAGGAGATCAGCTGCACTGGCTAGCAGCTTCCTCACACAGCCGTAGCAAAGAAGGGACAGGGAGACCAGAGTGATGATCCCTTCCTCCTCTCTGTGTTCTCTGTTTGAGGAAGAAGAGACGCTAAAGTGTGTTTTTTAGTGACACAATTTTAGTGGCTGAATGAGATTTTTTCACATTCATTTAAACAAATTAAATATTTTTTTCTATGATTTCCTGCTCTAAAAACTGGGTGCATCTTATGGTCAGTTGCGTCTTATAGTCCGAAAAATACGGTATGTCTTCTTTAAGCTGGCAATGTTAGGTTAGAAACATCCTCAGCTTAAAAATTATTATTATATTATTATAAATAATCTCTCTAGCAGAGCAGCACATCTAGAAAGTCTAAAGGCATTTAAATATAGGTTAAACACACTGAATGCCATTGCAAGATGAAGCAGGGGGATTTCCTACCAAACATGGGTTACTTGTCCTTCCTCTTTTTTTTTATACTCGTGCTGATCATTAGTTCAGTTTGGCAACTGACAACAAACTAACCAGTAAAGAACAACAAACTAATAGTTTGGCAAAGAATAGCAAACTAACCAGTAATGTGAGGCCTAGTTCAGACAGTTTCAGGTCCATCAAACAATGCTTGCCATTGTAGCTAAAACTACAGACAGTTTACTGTTCCTCTATTATCAATTCAAATACATACAGTTTCCTGCTCCAGTTGATGTGGTTCACCAGAGCTATACAATATACATGACTTTTCTGGAATTAAGCTTTTCATTGGCTGCAAGAGTTAACATAGTAAAATCATCTAGTTTATATAAGAGGAACCAATGCCCCTTTGTCTACCAACAGTGCATCTTGAAGAGTCATTTAATGCCAAGCTTGAGGTCAGTGCATCTTGAAGGGTCAACTAATGGCAAGCTTGAGTTTGGAGAAAGCTTTCCCTATGGTTCGATCATCCTGATCGATTGTCTGTTCAGAACCGACAGCCACTGTCCACCACCTAAACATTTGCTTTATACAGATTTTTTAGACACAGTGTGGCTTTTACATTATTGTAAGCCCGCCCACAATACACTAGCCCTTTGGCCCAAGTGTAATTGGAAATAAATAATGGTTGAATATTTTTAACTTTGTTCAAGAGTAAATATTTTGAGAATGATTAAAATACTAAATTTAAAGTATAACATTTTGCACATAGATATATTATTTTGTAATGGTAAACCATAAGACAGGTAAAGGGGTTGGTTAATATATTTTCTGCACTTTATTTCTAACTACGGCATAAAGAGAGCTAAGTTATTAACCCCCCCCCTCCCCCCCTTCAAGAGTCACACACACTCCTTTTCTTTTCCTGTTTCTCTATATTCCTTCTGATAAACTGAGGTTCAAAGGTTCAAATATTGAAAAAAAGGAAAACGATATCCTTGCTGTCAACACAGCTTTAAGAGAGGGAGTGGATGCCCCTCCTCCCATCTATAATTCTATGGGTTTTGTATAGATAACTTCTAATGTAAGCTTAGAATGCCGGGGTATCTATCTGCTGGTCAGGAAGCCCATGATTCCTACTAAACTATGTCCTAGAAGCAGACTTTATTCAGTGGTTGCTTCTAATGCAATTAAACATTTATGCAAGTAATATATGGATTATCCAAAAGATCTTTTATCAATGACTTATATTAACTTTTTTCTTACCAAAACACTATAGTCTCCCCTTGCATCCCAATAGCTTTCCTTAAACCAGTTGTTCCGAAACTTTCCTTGCAGTGCCCCCCTTTTCTATTTTGGAACATTATCGAGCCTACCCTCCCTATTCAAACACAGATTATGAATAAGCCCCACCCCTGGAATACCTTTGCGCCCACCCCCCAGTTTTGGAACCACTGCCTCAAACTAAAATGCCAGCTACTGATCTTTAACAGAGCAACCAGCTATCAGTCTTTTAGCGCCGGCTTCTACGTTTTACATACACTTAATTCCCAACATCTGGTAAAATTCTGCTCCAACTAAATTTGGCCAGTATGAATTTTAAACATCTTCGTCATCACTTAGTCATGAGACGAATCCATAAACATATTCAAGCTTTTATTGTTCTTACATGTTGTCTACAAATGGTTTGTTCATTCCATGGGCTTGTTCCTCTTTGTAATAGTTCAATTGAAGTATCAACAAGATAAGCTTTTAAAAGCTGAAAATGCTCCGCTATGCTGCTCACCACCAGAAGGTTCATGTCAATGGACAGCAAGAGAAACCAGTACACCCGTAGCAATGGCAATGTCGGTGAAAGCAAGTGGTGTTCGTACACAGTAGCAGCAGGTCTAGTAGACAGCAATTAGCATCATCTGAATGAAGATTAAGGGGCATATACATAACCTTAATAAAAATGTCAGAGGGAGTTGTCTGACTCCGAATGGATCCATTATGAGATTTTGGAGTTACTGCTCAGTGCATTTTACATATACTTTTTCAATCTGTCCATCATCAAAGGACATCTTTTTGACTTCTATTCAATATACAAATAGATTTATTCCCATTGCTAGGTTCTATAATGTATAAAGTTAATATAAACCAGTTTTTTTCTCTAGTTTCAGACAGTGGGGAAGGGTTAGAATCTATGTCCCCTTTTATTGTTGTCTGTGCCCCTGTTATAAAATTACCTCACTACTTTTTTCTGGTCAACATTGTCATTACAAATTAAAGTGTAGGAAAGATCCAAAATTCCAAGCTGTCACAAGAAATACAAAATCGTGGAAAGAGGATATCTGTTTTAGTGATAGTTGTAGTAGGGCTGTTGTCACTTAATTTTCTGGCTGGTGCCATTAATATCTCTTTAACACATGTGAAAGGTGCTTCTGAGATCATTCAGGATTAATCAACAGGTTCATTTAACCTGCATGTGTCCAGCATTTAACTTCTTCAAACTGATTTTGCGTTTCCATAGGCTTGTATGTTTATATGGAAATCCAAAATATGCTTTCAACAGTACACAGAATCAGTCCTTTGTGTACTGAAACATCCAAGAGGAATAGCCACTGTTCTTTAATTAAACATTTAATAACTGTGCCTTTAATATCTGTTGGGATTACTGCAGTAGAAGTTGTTTACTACATACATTACTTGTGTATATAACATTCATTTCTTAAATTAAAACGTCCAATAATAGGGAGGAAAGCATAAAAAAACAAAAATAACGAAGTAATTTAATAAGATCCCTCGCAGCATCCCCATACTCCTTGGCCCTGATGAGATGCTGCCTAAGCAGCACGTCATGAGAGCAATATGAATGCTGGGTAATTCTATGATCTCGGGTCTCCATTGTAGTGCCAAAAATTCCCATAGAAAACCATTAACCCCCCTAGCAGTCCGATTACAGCAGAGTACAATGTACTCTGCTCGAAATTCCTGCCTTCCCCCTGCCTCTGTCCAGAGGGCTGGGAGACTAACACCCCTCCATTAACATGAAGGTCTATGGTTCGCCCCCGCCCCTTCCATGTCACCCTGACGCGGTGTGGTGCCGGCAACCCAGAAATGTCGGGGATGTGGGGCAGTCATGCGATCCCGGCTCACCCAGGGTTCATTTATTAAACAAATTCCTGACGAACTGGGTTTGTCAAGACCGCTAAGGAGATTAAACGCACCCAGTGGCCACTCCCGATATTGTGCCCTGAGTAAACCCCTGCCTGTCGAATAAATATGAAATCCTTCATACAATTCCACGGAACAGCAGGTAAGTATATTATTTTAGGATTGTGGACCTCTAAGCCACCATCATACCAGCTCAGAGGTAAGTCAAACTTAAATTTTACACATATATTTTTAACATAATATATTGAGTATACATCCTCTTTAAGTTAGCGAAGGTAGTAAAACATATTTTATTCTACACAAGGTTAGGTTAGCATGCCTAGGGCTCCACCTAATGGCTTGAAATACTCAGTATTGCATATTTTAATATATTATATGGAATATATATAGAATTTTTTATAAAATACAAATACAGCTTTGGATATTTATATATGTCCTGATTATCCTAAATAAAGCATAGATGAATATATATATATTACACAATTTCAAAATCAACAGTAAAATAATGAACATCGCCAACATCTTAACCACTGGAGCTGAGATAAATGTGCATTGTGTAGTGGCTGGTGTCCAAGTAAAACTGGAAAAAAAGTGAAAATCAAAATTAAACATTCAGCAACAGAACCAAGCGTAAGTGCTTTGCCTTGACGTGTATTTATCAAGTTGTGTATTTGTTGACAACATCTTTCTTTATTTCACATCATTCATCAATGCATTTTTATCTGCAGCAGTACTTCTCAATCCTTTACATGGATTCATGGCTTGGGCAGGTTTTTTTTGTAATTCTCTGTAAAGAACACTAGTGGTATACACGCCATTCCACTCCAGTGCTTTATGTGCTGGTACCTTCATTTCATTTAATAAAATGTATTTATGTTTTATATCTTCTCAGTTTCTATTCAACAAGTTGTCATACAACCAAATGGTCATGCCAAGCTATCAAGGTGGGTCCTTTTTCAAATAAGAAAAAAATAGAATGTCAGGTTGCAAAGAATTGTAGAATTGGTTGTTGATTTACTGTACTGAAAGTCAGTGTGAGGAAAAAAACACACTTTCTTTGGTCTCCTGCTGCTGCAAGAAGTTCAGAAGTGGGCAAACTAAGGCTCGGGGGTTGGATCCTGTGCATTTAGCTTTCTTTTTTCAGCCCTTTGTTGTCATGTTAAAAAGATGCTCCCCTCCCATTGGTTTCTGCAATCAGTACACATAATGCCTAGAGGTGTATAAGCGTTGCCTTGGGGACAATGCAGGGTGATTATTTGATGACACTGTAGGTGCATCATCATCCAACAGGCAGCCTCTAGGAATTATCTCTGCTTAAGCTCCCTACTGCTTTTGCAAGGTCCAGATTTCTGTACCAAAAGCACACCAAAGACTCTAATGGATTTTTTTTTTATGTTGTCGGCCTGTAACTTCCCAAAACCTGTCTGTACAAGGGTCTTATAGACATCCTGAATATAATTATGTTTGAAACAAGCAATTATGTTAAAAGTTACATTTAAAAAATGATATATATAATAAAAGGTATAATTTGAATGATAAAATCTCTAAAATACTTATTTTGTATAATGGATTTCAAAACAGTATGTATTCATATTTATGTTTTTTTTATATTCATAATAAAATCTTTATTCAATTGGAAATGTGTTATATGTTTTTTTTACTTTGAATTTTATTGTATACAGTTATCACAGTATCCAAAAGAATGCCCTTTGGCACCCTGTGATGAACACACCAGGGGAGATAGGGTTAACTGCAAAGGGAACATGTGGAAATCACACTGGGAAATTACTATTGAGTAATACAGGTATCTACTATGTCAATCAGTAGAACGGATTGATATATTGTATAAGATACACGTGTTGCCTTAAAGTCCCCAGGAACTTGTGAGGTGGATACCTGTGTGAGACTGCTGGATTAGGATGTTTATCCCCTACCCATCATACCGCACAGCCTCCCCCTCCACTCTTTGTATTTATGTTATTTGGGATGTTGGCGCATTGTTGGTATCGACATTTAAGTGTTCAGGATCACTTTCTATTCGTGCTATTATGGAAGGGTTAAAACATTGTGAATATAAAAAAATCCTAACAACAATTACAAATATTAAATAAATAAATTTTTAACATAAAATAAAGGAAAGATCATACTTACCACAAATGCCCCCTGCTGTAATGCAATGCAATCCTTGATTGCTGTTGAATTCCCTGTTTGATGAAGAGTTCCTCGAGAGGACAGTAAGCAGAACCAATTTCTCACTGCCCTGCCAGGGGTCCCAATGACAACAGCAAGTGTTGCCCATGGGCAGTAGCGTGGATTTTTTTTCCTCATGCTACTGTGCATACTGTGCAACAAGTTAACCTGAGGCCATTACCCACAGGTGACGTCACGGACATGTGCAGTAGTGTGGGAACTTTTCCATTCCATTTTTACATGTAGTAATTAGTTTGATTATTACATATAGGTTTTTGTGGTTTAAAGAGGCTTAGCACTGGGTGGTTGTCAGAGCCCAATCAACCCAAGTGCCAGAGAATTCCCCCTGAAAGAATCAGGGTCTGGGGGACTTTAACGGCTCAGGGAGATAGAAGAGGTAAGAGGTAGTATCAATAAATGATAACAATTTAATGGTTACAATTGGGCTAAGGCCTTAAAAACAGCAGCATACAAAACAATAACCGGTTACAGGTTTACACATACAATAATCAGTGAGTCATAAATCAAGGTCAGAGAAAAGGGGGGAAAAAAGGAATGGGCAAAAAGGGGAAGAGGGAAAAAAAAGGGTTTTGTGGTTGTAATTTTGGCTTGAACTTCAAATTCGGGTGGTCAAAATTAGTTGGAAAATCCTATTATTTAAAATATCGCAATATTGTAATTTAAATAAAACAGAGATGGATTAAACCAAATGCCAGGTTTGTTTTTTGCCATCTGTATCTAGTTAGGGAGATTTCCAGTGGTAGAGTCTTGTACTGTGTTAAGCTAGCCAGAGACGCTTAGATTTTCCTGAGATCGATTTTTTATTGAGTCTTCGTTTATAAGTCATACGTTGATCGAAAAGTGCACCATTTTCAGGATACGATTTATTGCCGATCAATCGCATACACACAAGAATTAAAAAATTGAGGAAGGAAATGATGGAAGTGGAATAAGGCCTGCATGGGTCCAAATGATCGCATGTCTCTAAAAACGTCCCTTGATTCCTGATTGATCGACTAAAAATTACAGACATATCTGATCAGTTTTTCGTACAATTTCTGACACTCTATGCATGCATTGATTTGTGAACGATCGATCGGTCAGAAATCATATGAAAAATGGAGACATCTATGGCTAGCTTTACACATAGTTAATGCAGAATGTTTGGAGTTTAAGTCATACCCTTTACTGACTTACTAAAGTGATTAAAGAAGCAAGATTTTGGGATGTCTCAGCTTAAGAGGTTCATCCTGACTTCCCAGTAACATTGTTGATTGAAGCTTTGTTGTGCCACATAAACAACATAGTCACAGACAACAAATTACGTACAAAAAACTAAAATCTACATATTAAAGAAACATGCTTTATCAAAAGTGTGGAAACACAATAACTCAGATAATGTATTATGCCTCAGAAAAGGTATTTTGGAGGCAGTTTTGCTAATTTTCTTTCTTTCCACATCAAATGAAATCAATAAAAAGCAGCTGTGGACCAGAACATATTTCATCTTTAAATTAGTTCTGTAGTTATGGTTTTGTAATTTTTTAAATGCATAATGATTATTTTTTATGATATTCCCATTTTCCAAGAGTGGGAGACACAATCTCAGATTGTAGTGTCAGTGTGCCACTCACTGTTTTCTAGATAATGGTCTCTTATATTTCCTGACTTAATGGCATTCTGAAATGTAAAGCTAATTCCTTTTATAGAGAAACGGTTCAAAATGATTTACACACAGATTACACTCTGGTAGTATTTGTTACATTTTAAAATTGTAAGCTTTATTTCTAAAAGCCCAAAACATGTTGTATTCAGCTGAGGAACGTCTAGTTATAGTCAGCTAATGTATTATAAAACATTATCTTCTGTATTTTCAGCTGATCTACTTTTGTATAATGGCACTAGTATTTTGGTGCAAAGACTCCTGTGTATTGTAAAGTCGAACCATCATGGTGCACAAATGAGGTTGTCCTTATCACTGTATAAAATGCACACTCTTGCCTGCAAGTCTTCAGCTCAGACATTTTTAGGATCTTCTGTATATTTTAGACATAACAAACTGCAAACTAAAAAAAACAAGTATGGCCAGAAAAAGGCCAATAAAGTGAGATTTGTTGAAGAAACCATTTTAATGGTCACTGTAAAGAGTCCTGATAAAAACAAGCTTGGTTTTTGATTGACTGGCAAAGTGCCATGGAATTAATAACATCCATTTGGCATAAGGTTATGTTTTAGGTTTCTCCTTCCGTCCAATGTATTCTCAGCCAAAACACAAAGTGGATTATTGTAGTGCATTTGTTTCCCATTAGGCTCATGTTATCTCTAGAAGGAGAGGTGCTTGGGACAATTAGCCTTCTCTCTTTTACTCCTCTGCTATTAAACATGATGCCCAGAGAGACAAACTATGTCACTTCCCTGGGATTCATTCACTCTAGGGAAAGACTATCAAGGCTCAGCATCTGCACTATCCTATTAATTCCAGAGTTGTCAACTGTGTTTACATTGAGAGGTGTTTGGACAAGCTGTCTCAGCTTCACATCTTAAATTTACCACTGAAAGAGATACACAACAATAAACTTTTCATTGGCCTCAACATTTTAAATCGTGTGCTGAGTGAATAGACATGAATAGACATAAATTGTAAAATATGAAAAACTCTTTATAAACATACATGAATACCTAAAATGACCTATCTAACAATCTATCTGTTTATCTGCTTAAAGATGAGTGACCTTCCAAAAATCCTGTTCACTTATGCACTTATGCCTGGCATACACATGCCGATAAGCGACCGATTTTTCACTTGACCGACGGGCTTTCTGTCTTGTCACCAAGACAGAAAGTGAGGGGATATCAATACATTGTTTGGTTTTTCATAAAACAAGATGTTTATGAATCTCCCACTGAGGTATATCATTGTAAGGCACACATCTGTACTTTCTAGTTGTGTATTGTGGAACAGAAGGAATACAGAAATCTCCCCAAAATGAAACTGAGAGCAAAATTGAATGAACAATAATTTAAACCCTACCTAAAAATGATGTTTTAACTAGAAATTGCTCAAAAGTTTAATTGCTTAAAAAAATATTTCAAACATGTTTAATAATATATATCAACTTTCAATTCTAACCACTTGGTAAAGTTTAGAAAGGAAAAGTGAATTATGGCTGGGGAATTGTATCTGCAGCAGTATGGCTGTGACTACAGACCACACATTAAGCACTTTGTATACACTTGCCAGTTACAGTGGATCTGGAGTAAGAAAATGTCCTGGGAAAGGAAAAAGAAGTTTAAGAAAGTTATTACACAACGTATTACAATTTACTGTTATCTTAAAAATGATGCATATAGTGTAAATATGTCTAGGCTCAAAAATCACGGCTGTGGGAATATGTTTAAGACCAAAAAATACATTGGCCTTATACCTGTGAATATTATAACTAAATACAGGTGACTCATAATATATTTAAACATAGAAAAAATAGAATATGCATGTTTATGTTATAACATACAGTTACAAAATATCTAAACCCAAAAGAAAAAAGGAATACTGTATATGCTCAAGTATAAACCGACCCGAGTAGTAGCCGAGATACCTGTAGCCGAGAAAAACTGTATGACTCAAGAATAAGCCTAGGGAGGGAAATGCAGCAGCTAAGGCTCAGAAACACACAACAAATAGGATTTTGTTAGGAGATGTTATTATTTCATTCAGCAGATTTGTAAGTTAATGACAAGGCCCCTGAACATGATATCACTATAATTGCTGGATATGTAGAGAAGGGCTTTGGGAACATTGTAAAGAAAAAAGTATTGCTTTAGCATATGAAGTTTTTGCATAAAATAAGGACCTAAAGGGTATGATTTAGGAATTATGAATGAATCATGCACTTCCGATGTCGATAATAGAAAGCAGATAGCGAGGTGATAGGTCCGCTTTAAAAGATAGTATTTATAAACATAATACATAATCTCAGATCGCTATATTACCAATGTGTTACACAAGCTGTCATAGTTAAAATATAGCAAAATGTAATATTGTAGTGTTCTTTTATGAATGTACTTATGGTATGGCACAATTACAGAACGTGGAAAAGTTGTAGCTTGTAAAAAATCTATGTGGCAAAATGGCAAGCCAGAGGACAGATAATAAATTGCCATACAACCCAGTCAAGGGGACCACCAAATTGGTGTAGCCTGAACCCCAAAAAATGTACAGGGGTCCAGTTGGGGGAATAAACACCGCTGTGGGGCAAAAGCAAGGGAACATATACAGATTTAGTCTAGGGCAGTATGTCTAATAAGATCCTGTAGGAGAACATATCTCCTATCAATTAAAATCAGGTCTCATTTTAGTCCAAGTTTCCTACCTTGAATTTGAATAGGGTTTTTAGTCTGTCAGCATCCTTGTTGGTTCCATTAACGTCCCCTGCTAGTCTAGGGCTAAAGTATAACATCCAAGAAAGCAGCATTTGACTGCAGGTTGTTTATCAAAGGGCTGCTGCTTAAAATGTATACCATTGTTCCTACTGAACACAGAGTGTAACTCCAAGTAAGGGGGACCCCAGCTTCCCTACAGCCCCCCAACCCTGAAGTGATGTCATCTGTAAACAGGAAGTGACATCATACTGGTATCCACACTATGTTATGATTAGTTCCACAGATTTCCCGGGGTTGACGCGGGGGTACCAGGAGCGGGAGTCTATTCTCACCAAGGGTCTTCAACACCCCAGAGCCCCCATATTTATGTGCAGCATTAGAGTTTCAGTTGAACTCTCCTTTGAGGTGTAGGGGGGCACTCCTGCTGTCACTTGTCCACGTCAATCGGCGTGGCACAACGTGTTAGTATGCTTCCCTGTGCCGCCCCACTGAATCCAGTACACTCCAGTCGCAAGGTGCGGCCCGTGAGTTTACTCTTCCCTTCTCCCTTGTTCTTTCCCCCTCTCTCTCGCCTGCTTTCCCCCCGTTTGATTGGTTGTCTCTCTTTAAGGTGGCGAACGAGTCTAGTGAGTGTCGTGTAGGCCGTTATTGCTGGCCTTGTCGCACTTGGCTCTTTACCCGGCAAGTTCAATGCGCTATCACCCGGATGAACAATGCGCATAGGTCGGGGCATTGGCCCACGGCCATGTACAATACGTATTTTCCCGAACGCACCAGGCACGAAGTCGACGGTCTACCCCCACGCGCGGCATGACGACTACAGGGAAAGTCGGGTCGAGCATAGGGTCAGTTGAGCCGGAGTTCGCAGAATCAAGGACAGATTGGGGGATACGGATTGCGGTTCGGACGAGCGTACTTCCAGGTTAGGTCAAAAATCAATTGAAGAGACAACGATCTGGCACAACCTTAACCCCACCTAACGCAGGAAGTTCGCGGTTTTAAATATTTTTTCTAGCACAGGTCTGACTGGATGGCAGGCTTCTTTAGTCTACTTAGGAAGCTTTTACATCCCAATGCTTCCATTCGACCACTCCCCACCCCGTGGGATGGGCATGCACCCTTTTTGGGACATTTCTCCCTATGCTGCAGTCCATTAGAATTTATTCAGGCGACTGGGATCTGCGCTTTTCCGCGCTCCCACTGAGCACAGGGCACCCGGGACGCTGCGGACGCGAGACGCACCTTGGCCGCACGCACGCCATTGATCCTGAGGGTTTTATTTCCACAAGAGGGCCAGTGTAATGGTGACCTAGTGCCCGCAGAGATGTCTCCCAAACAACATTGTTAGCCCCAGGAGAGGTACGCGACTTAAGCGAGAGAGGTTAAACCAGCGCCACGCTTGCTCGCAGGGAGGTGGCGCGGCCACAAGACCTGTCCGCGCGAATCTCACTGGCACGGAGCTGCTCCATAGACACCTCCCCCCTCACAATGGGACTCCGGCCGGCAGAAGGGACCGGCTCCCAGGAAACCGGCGAGTGCAAAACCCGGTGGACGCAGCATAGGGGGCGTTTGCACCCCCCCCCGTTCACGCAACCCACGAGGCCCATCCAACGAACCACTCTCAGTTCGGACCAGTACTGCAGGCCGCGGCCCCAAAACGGGAGTCCACGGATGGACTCCACCCGCACTCCTCGAACCCAATCAAGAGGACAGGCGGAGGCGCCAGGGGGCGGAGCCCCCCCTCCTACCAGGACAAAGGGGTCCGCGGCGGACAGGCTTGAGGAAGACAGTGGAACACCAGTGGGGAAACACGACATGCGAGGGGTGGGAGAAGGGAGTCTGACCACGCCAAAGGGTGTTACAGCCGATCCAAGAATGTAGGGCTAGGAACGAGGAGCAAGGGCGGGCGGACCTAGCGCAAACGGGATATATGGCAGAAGTACAACATACTGTCGCAGTCGGACGAGAGGAACGGGGCACACGATGCGATCCGCGATACTCTTCATGTTTCTGCATGGCTTGTAAGTGAGCCGCTCACGGGGGGAATCGGCCAAAGACTGTGTCGAGCGTCAAAACGATGGGACGCAGGAACGGAGATCTCGGGGAACGCAGCTGGTCGACCCCTGGTGGGTGGTAACCGAATTTAAGAAGAACGGAGGAGTAGGCGGTCGCGGAGTGTCTGTTTCGAGTTGTTGTAAGCGAACTCCGCAGCGGAAGGCGGGTAGCCAGTCGTCATGCGTGTCAGATGTGAAAAACAGCGGAGATATTGCTCCACAATCATCTGGGTCATTCTCACACTGTCCCAATCTGGATTGGGGAATGGTACCTGAGTGAGGGACGAGGTGAAACCAGGAGAGGGACAACCCCTCCAGAAAACGAGAGGTGAATCTTAGATCCTCGGTTCAGTGACGACGTCCACGGGGAGGCCATGTAACCGCATACTTTATTGTAGGACAAACGCGGGCCCCCGTTTCGGCTGCGAGGGGAGTGAGTGCCAGGCCCCACGAAATGTGCCATCTCGTAAACCTGTCGATGATGGTTGAGATCGGGTAGCAGAAGCCAGACCAGGGGAGGTTCAGCTCACAAAATCCATCGCCAGATGGGACCAGGGACGCCCCTCTGGAAACTTGGAAGCGGAAGTAGGAGACGAACGGACTGGTCTTGGATTCCTGGCAACCGGGCGTAGCGGGGCGGCCCGGACCGTAGGTGGTACAGTCCTCCTTCAGGGACTTAGGACATCTATCGCTCCGGGGGTGATATGCCTCCGACTGCCCTCGCCCCTGTTTAGATAGGTCCGATGTTCTCTAGATCAAACTGTCACACGAAAATGTCCGGCTGTAGGGGGACCGGGAGCTGCTTCCTCGCAGTGATGAAGAGGTCGAGGAGAGTTCCGCATACCCACCTGTGATGTATTTTTCTTTTTTATTTGAATGGGGAGCTGACGCTCCCACGTAGACGACGAGCTCACATCTTGCCTAGCAGCCCTAGACAGTACACTTGCGCTTCTATTGCCGACGCTACGGAGGAGACAAAACAGAGGTTGAACCCCGGGTTCGAGCAGGTGCCCGACGATGGGCATCTCTACGCTTTTTGTGTCGGCACAAGCGTGTCGGCAGTACTCACAGAGAGTGAGCGTACACAATGTTTTCCGACGACGGATGAGTGATTTCGTAGGTTCGGAGACCAAGCGCGCAGATACCGGCGTGAGACGCCACTGCGGTGACCGCAGTTTTCCCCTTATCTAGCTGCGTGTGTTTGAATACACGCGGCTTATCGAGGCAGGAACCTGTGTTACGACTGAACCCATCCTTTCTGGGCAAACATGTTGCATATCCTCCTACTTCTTGGGGAGGATACATGCGGCGACGGGAACTGCTGGAAACTCTTGAATATTCTGTATTCTATTTCTTTTTTTTCTATCTCGAGGTGGAGGTTTTGTTCCGACTTGGAACTTTTGCGTCGCCCGACCTCCATTTATTTCCTTCCCCATCCCGTGGGACCTTTTCTTAAGAGAGTATCTTTTTCCACTTTCCCCTTTTCCACGCTTTTTACGTTTCATTCCCCTTCGCTACTCGGGTGGGCGGGGCCTTCAGGGGGCTTTAGTCCCCCTACCGTCATTTTCAGTAAGTTACCGAAGGGAACATTCGGGGACGAGAAGCGTCAGCTTGGTATTTTACTGCAGGGTGTTGTAGGTGAGGTGGTAATCGAATCTTTCGATACAAGTAGTCGCCCATCGTGCTGCCGTGGGGTTCAACCTCTTTGTCTGACGCAGGTATGCAAGTTCTTATGAGTCAGTAGATGAGGATTTGATTTGGTTGTGAGCCCCTTCAAGACGGTCCTCCATTCCCCTACAGGGCGGCCTTTATTGCGAGAAGCCTCCCGGCCTCCCCACACTGCTAGTTGATTCGGCCAAGGACGGTGAGCTTGCGGGAATATAAAGCAAACGGGTTTGCAACATCGTTCTTCTCCCCGACGTGGGACAAGATGCCCCGATTGGCGTTTTTCTCTGAGGTCACCTCCAAGACATAAGGGAGCTGGTGATCTGGGTGCCTGAGGATGGGGCTGTGGTAAACCGGTCCTTGAGGTATTCGAAAGCGGACTGCGACCTTGATCTTCCGTGGTGTCCAGAAGAAACCGATGTTTGGTACTGGTCAGTGGGTGCGCGGCACAGGACGACTCTGGAGAACCCTTAATGAATATACGATAGAAACATTAGCGCACCCCAAGATATCGCTGGACTCTGGCCTTCATATCTGATGGGACGGGCCACTGAGATGGCTGCACCTTTGGGGGTCCATTGTGTGCAACACTCGGTCGAAGATGGACCAGCCCCTAGGAACTGGATACAAGTATTCTCAAATTGGCAATTTTTCCGCTTTGGCGTGTAGAGCGAATGAAGACGCAGGCGCTCCAACACCTTGCGCATGTGAATCCTGTGTTGCTCAGGGATTCGGAGAACACCAGAGATGTTCGTCGAGGTAAACTATTACGAAGCAGGTCACAGAAGTCACGAAAACAATGTATAAAGCCTGGAAAGTAGCCGGGCGTTGCAGAGGCCGAAAGGCTAAACAAGATACTCGAAATGGACGAGTTTTGTCCTAAAGGAATGTCTTCCCACTCATCACCCGGGCGCACACAGACTAGGGTTGTTACGCCCCACGGAGGTCCAGCTTGAGAAGAAACTGTCCGAGGTGGAGGCGTTGGGTGAGGTCCGCGAGTAGAGGGAGTGGGTAAACGGTTTCTGAACTGTGATGGCAATTGAGCTGCCGGTAGTTCTATGATTGGGCGTAGCGTATTATCTTTGTTGGACAAAAAACAGCCAGCTCCAGCGGGTGAATGTGGAGGGACGGATAAAACCCTTCTTTAGAGAGGAATCAATGTACTCTTTTAGCGCCATGGATTCCGTTCCCGCCAGTGGGTATATGTTGTCCATACGGAATCTTTGGCGCCCTGGAGACAGGTCGATGGGGCAGTCCGTAGGGGCGTTTGAGGAGTCACCTCTCATCCCCCCGTTTGCTCTGAGACAATCCAGGGATACTGTTTACTGATGGGGGACGGGTCCGTCTCTGGCTGGACCTCCGAAACGCGAGAACCGGGGCCCTCGGGACCATGGCATTCCTGTTGGCATGTAGTCCTAGAGGAACTTGACCTCTCCTTGTAGCCCAGTCATATGAGGTGTTGTTCTACCAGCCAGGGCAAGCCCAACCGACGGGTAAGAGAGGTGTAGGGATGACCGATACCGGATGTGTTCTGAGTGACCGGATGAGAGTGCTGCGGGCAGAGCGGAGTCTCCCGGAACACGGGACCAGAGGGTATCAAGGAACCATCAGCCAGTACGCAGGGGATAGGCGAATTGGTCTTTCTGTAGGAGGGGCTGGTAAGTTGAGGGCCCTTGGAAACTGGGCGTCAATTAAAGGCAGTAGCAGGCCCCTGAGTCCCAATATCGCGCCTCAACCCTAATGTTACCACTCGGGGCACTGTATGGAGAGGGAGACAGAGTTTGAGCGGCCCCCAGAGGTCTCCGAGGTGAATGAGACGTCTGGAGTGAGGTCTTACAGAGCGGGACGAGACAGGACAGGTCGGAGGAGGTGGGCGGTTGTGGTGGGCACCTGGAGGTTCAACTGGAAACGGCCTATCCCTCTCTTCCGGGATAGTGAAGTCGCTGTGAACCATCTGCTGGTTAGGGTCCAGGGAGGGTTCCCTGGCGGGGGAACGGTGAGCCGATGACGCGGAGGAAATGGAGCGGTGGGGCCCCTGTGGGTATGGGGTCAGGAACTGCCCGTTCAGCCCTGCGTTCCTGAGGCGCGAGGTCAAATTGTCGATGGCAATCTGAGCTTGTTGTAGGGAGTTGGGAATCCCCACTCGGGCCAGTTAGTCTTCAGGGCAGCAGAAACCCCACCCTGAACTGACTGCGAAGGGAGGGGAGGCGTTCCAATCCAGTCTGACGAGAGGGAGGGGAAACCGCACCATAGTCCTCCACAGGACGGTGTGACTGCCGAAGTTTTCGGATGGGCTGGTCTCGGTCTCAGCCTCGGGGGTCACTGTACAAAATGCCCAATTTCTGGACGGAGAGACTCAACGCTGCTCAAAGCTGGGTTTCTGTTTTCTTGGCTTAGCTTGAACGCCCAGCGTTGGGGGTTCGTCCTGGAGGAGGGAGATGAGCGGTGCGACTTGATGCGTTCTTCCGAGGAGAAGGTGCACGGTAGAGGAGAAGTACAGAAGGCAGGCACTGCAAAAACGTGTTTCAAAAACTGGGAACGGTCCCCGAGAAACCGTGGGGCAGAGGGAGCCTGGGTTCCGGGGGCTAGCAGATGATCTTGCGATGGAGGTGCTTGAGTGGATGTCTTTATGTCTGCTGAACAGACGATGGTGAGGGCAACGGACCTTGGTGCACAAGTCGGCCGACGGATATCATTCCCCAGGGACAGACATGGCTGGATCGTTCTGTTATGCTTGTCCAGATCCCGGGTTGACGCGGGGGTACGAGTACAGAGCAGGGAGTCTATGCCACCCAAGGGTCTTCACCCAGAGCCCCCCTAAGGGAGATAGGCAGGAATCCCTTGAGGGGACCCTGTTGTCTTTTCCGCACTCGGGTGGAAGGTCTGCTTCCCTGGCGAAACCCCCCAGGAAGGTGGCGGCCGGATTGGTCCAGGAGGTGTCCCTTTAAGGGGGAAGGAAGAGTCTTAGTGAGGTCGGTAGCCGTTAGCGCGTGTCGAGGCAGGCAGAGTTCAATGGATAACCAGGAGACAAGCGAAGGTCGGGGCAGGCGGCAAGGACAAGACGTAATCGAAGACAGGCAAGAAGTCGAGGCAGGCGGCAGACGATAAGAATGTCGGGGACGAGCAAGGTCAGGGAAGCCGGAGATCAAGACAGAGTTGGGGACGGAGCAGGGCTGGATACCAGGTAGGTCAAATCAAGAAGAGCAAGCTCTTGGGAATTAAACCCATAAGCAGGACCAGCTTGGTAAACTATCAGCACAGGTCTGAAAAGGGGACTGGCAGGTTGTATAGGAAGTGCCTTCCCCAGAACCCTTCCCAGGTGGGATGGGCCTTCACCTGGGGCACTCCCACTGCCAGTCCATTAAATTCAGGCGGGGCTAGCGCCTCCGCATGCGCATTCGCACGTGGGAGCTGCGCACGCGAGGCCGCACGCGCGCACGCACGCCATGAATCCGAGGGGAGATACCAAAGAGGGCCGTGAAGGGAACCCTAGTTCCCGCAGAGATGTCCCAAAAAAAACAGAGCCCCCAGGAGAGTTACGCGACACAGGAGAGGAGGGGGGGGGTACCAGGCCGCTGATGGGATGGGGGGCGACCCAGCCTGACGGGGAATGGCAGATCCTGACACACTACTAGTTACCGTATTTTCAGGCGTATAAGACGACCCCCAAACTTTTCCAGTTAAAATAGGTTGGGGTTATACTCGCGTATAAGACTACCCTTCCCAACGCCACACCAAATAAAATTAAAAAACACAGATTTGCTTTCAATATGTATTTTTACTTTTATGAATGGGAAAACTGGCCTGCAAGTTCAATCCACCGGCAAAATGTGTTGGCGTGTGGCATTTTTTTGGCAGCTCAGGGAAACGGCAGTGGACCCAGGGCAGCCGTACATTAGTAGACTCCAACAACCTTAAGTCCATATTTTTTGTAAGACATTCTCATTTCACATACCTAACTACACCTTTCATAATTTAGTACCTGTGGTTATCCAAAAGGAAAATAAATTGTCTACATTTAAGTCAAAGAATTTCAATCAAATGTAACTGAATCAAAAATGTACTGATATCATGTCACATTGATATCAGTGAAGATGTTTAATGTGTTGAGCTGCAATACCAGTTTTAGACACTGGAGCCACAGCCTTCATGCGCATTCGGCTTAATCTCAATCAAGGAGGGAGAGAGGGGAGGGGGGATAAGGGGGCGCTCGATGTCTGAAGCAGACTCTTCTGGATCAATCATTTCTGCACTCGGCGATTAAGCGACCCCCCAAATTTTTGAGAAGATTTTTCCTGGGTTTCAAAAGTAGTCTGCCAGAATATACAGTATATACACACTCACTTGCAATGTACCTCCATTTTTGCATTATTATTATTTTTAATATTAACTTTGTTGCAGTAGTTTGTGTGTCTAGTGGCCCTGTGTGTATTAGACTGCAGGTTGTGCTTGTGCTAATTTTCAGAAGGTACCTACAACTTTTACAAATATAATTTCATGCTGATAATAAAGCAAGTGTTTCTGAAATAAACTTTTTGCTCACCATGCTGGTGTTAGTGACATAATATTTTTCAAAAAGGTAATATAAATGTATATAGTTTTCCAAGTAAACTTAAAGACAGAATGGTGTTTGCAAATTATTTTTTTGCTCTATTTCATTATTTCCCTCAGGAGAATTGGAGGCTCAGATAAGATATTAAATATTTTCACATTCCTAAATCTGGTCATACATTTCCTGTGTTGACGTCTGGTTTGTATTGGTGCTGTCTTCTTGTTGTTGCTGACAAACCCAGCATGACTGACTCATTGCCAACAGATAAGAAAGGACAGTACCCTTCTTTGTCAAACTTCTGTTCAATGATTATAAGGTGATTATATTCTCAAGGATTGGTTGTTTCCAGTGACTCAATATAACACCATCACAAGTGATTATTAAATGGTAGAAATTTGACTCCCTAGCAACCTTGTTCTGTGTAAACAAATAAGACTGCTGCCATTGGATTTCACATGTGTAGTCAGCAAGTTTAAGAAGTATTTGACTGAACTAGTACCGACATATATATGTGTATACATAGAAAATAGGGTTACAATTGCATCAAAGTAAGGCTCAAAATATTACGTATGTATTTTGGAATTTAAATAGACTTTAAGAAATGAAAATTTATCATATTCCAATATGAGAGCTTTGACTTTGGGATCAGACACATAGACCACTGTTGACTTTTATTCTAGCCTTTACCAGTATATCAGTATACTATAGTGTAAGACATTTATGACAGACAATCTCAAAAGCATTTTCAGATTTATTTGCATATACTGAATGTTTCGGAGTATAAGCCACACTTTTCAAATTCAACAATTATGTCAATATGTGAAAAGCTCTGTGCGTCTTATGGTCTGAATGTGTTACTAAACAACTTTTTTTTCAGTGCAAAACATCCTGGAAGCAATAGCTGTGTATCCCAGGACACTGGAATTCTTAATTTCCTCCAGCCAAGCCAAAAGGCCACTGCCAAGAGGGAGATTTTAGCTGTATCAGCACTAGCAGTAGCCATTCTCTTAACACTGCCCAACCAGTTGGGTGAATGGAAGCTATTAAGATAGCATACGTTTGTATTTACATTAACACTCTGCATTGCAGTAAAATAATGTGTGAGACTTCCATATGTAAATAGGTGCTCATAGGTAAGTTGTTAGTTCTAGATTGTAAAATGTGACTTTCCATAAGTTGGTAAGTGCGTTCAGAGAAAAGCTTCAGCACTGCACATCCTCCTGGCGCTGGCCATTTGGCTTGGTTGGAGGAATATAGAGTGAATACTGCATTGACCAGCCCTGTCTACTTTGCTGGGACTTGCTGCATGTTCACTTTATATGTGAATTGCTGTGGGTATTTTTTATAAACTCACATAATTGCTTTGGCATGTCAGTCTCCCAGCTGCATGGGTTGTATCAGCATGCATTTATGAAAATTAACATGGGCATTTGTGGAAAGTGCCACTGTGTGTGGCTCTGTAGATCTATCAATTAATTACTTGTCACATTAATTGCCTGCACTCTTGTGATTGGTCAGTGCTGATGTCATGTATAGGACAAAATAGAACCAGTACAAGAACACCACCACCAATCATGAACATTTTTATACCTAGAATAATATATTTTCAATTTAACTATAATTGAAACAAATTGTGTAATTTCTACCCTTTTCTATTTAATGTTGTTGCTTTCCTACACAATATAGACCTTTACATATGTAATTGAATTATGTTTCTATTCAGGAAGGAATGGGAGCATCCTGGCAACTTCAAGTCTATCTATTTGTGGACATCTTTGTTTTTAAATGAAAACTTGAATTTCATTAGCTGCGGTTTATATACTTTGTTGTATAGTGTTTAGCTAATAAAATTGTATAATATGTTTCCTAAGCTTACTGTCAATTTACGTTAGTCTTTTCCAACTATAAAATTATGTTAAAACATTCAAATATATTTATGTTGGAATATGATCAAATATAAAGTTGAACCGCAGAGTAGTAAATCAGTAGCGCCATCAAAGTATGACTTTATAATTAGCACATTCATTTTGTTTTTTCTTGCATGGCATTTTCTCTTTATTAAGTTTGTTTTGAGTGAATTATTTACACTGGTAAGACATCAAAGAGGAACTGTAAGGCTTTTTTTTCCTTGAGATTCTGTTTCTCTGCTCTGCAAAGAGAGTTCAGTTCATCATCACTAACTAATCATCAGTAACCCTTGTGTTCTACCAACTAAAACAGTGGGATATGAATAATGGACATTCTCTTTATCTAAGTGTAAGATGACATAAAATATGAAGACAGGCTAAAATTAAATTATGAAGAAACATTTCTCTGCTCTAGTACTGTTGCATTAGGCTAAAATTAAGAACATGAAGACTAAAGGCCCCCATACATGTTTCAATTTCCCTACAATCGATGTCAGATTCGATCGTTATTGTTGATCGCCGTTGGTTCGGTTGAACAAAGTACGATTGAACTACCTCCCACATGAAGAAACCAATATTTGATTGATGTTGATTCAATTGGTCATAAGGATATTTGAAGGAAGTCGATCATCTACACACTAAAATGTCTGCCAATGGATGTATAAGTATGCTTATTATTCAAATCGAACCAAAATCGGTCGGGCACAACAAAATAACATTCGAACTTTTGTCCAATTTTGATCGAACTAGGTCGATCGACCTATGTATACAGGCATCGATTTTTGATAGACCTTAAGATCGATCGGTTTAGGTCGATAGAATGGGAAAATCGAAATGTGTATGGTGGCCTTAACTAAAGGCATTTTAAAAAAAAAATATTGTTTAGCAGAGTGTGGTTCGGGGAAGATTTTATTGCCCAAAGTAAAAACACCCAGCGATACTCAAGATTGCTTACCTGATCCAGATGAGCCAACTACAAGCAATGTCTGTCTGGCTCTTGTAACCTAGCCGCATGTCCCGGCCTCATTGATGATATAAGAGACATGTTGCTGCCGGTGGTGTCCACCACTGATGCCGTCCGACATTATTGCCCCATGTCCTCACAATGATGATGCCAGGTACATGTGACCAGGTGGGCAGATTTGTAATCTGTTAAAATTTTCCATACCATGTAATTTCTTTTTCAAATCCTACAGCCAGGGGAGTTAAATTATTGAGTGGCTAAAAACACAGATTTTATTATTTTGTTGTGTTTTGTATTGTGCTGTTTTATCACTGTTGCTATCATGTGATAGGTGGACTTATTAAGAAGCTTTTTGGCTTGAGTACTACCTCATGGAAGAAGGGTACATACTGCTCCATACTTAAAATTCCCACGTGTTTTTCTGTTGGCAGGGACTGCTGCAGGATTGATGGTCTGTGTGTGTGGGGGGTTGTTAGTTTTAATGTGTGGGGGGGGGGTCACACCTTTAAACAGACCCCGTGATTTCAACCTGAATGGGCAATGTAATAGTAATGTTGATTCACTAAAGTAGTTAAGCAGGCTCACCTTAAAAAGTGAATTTACACTTCATCATCCAATGGTATGGAACCAAAAATCCTGTTTAAAAGTTTGTGTGTAATTAAGTGTTCTCTGTAAAGTGAATTTTCACTACATAAATATCTTCAAACACAACATTTCTTTCAAAGTTTTAGTTGATTTTGCAAGGTGAACATGAGCCATGCCTTTATTAAATCAACTCCAATGGCTCTTGTAAATATGTCATGAGAGATGATGTTGGTTGGTGTTGACCATTCGTTGATTAGGTGTCTGAGTGTTATGCTGCTTTAGTTTCAATGCTTTCAGTCAAAGAATTGTGTAAGTAAGGAAGAAATTGTGTCATTCTTTCACAAAATATACAGTATGTTGCTATTAAAAAATACCAAGACTGCCATTTAAGTTTTATTATGCATGAACCTAACATGCATGCCCTGACCTCAGCTTGTTTGTTTATAGAGTTATTCCACCTACTCTTAAACCAGACTGTTACATCTTATAATGCAGTGTAAAGAAGATTTTGTATTGGAAGAGAGACTACAGTGAAACACCTTCCGCTAATCTCTCTCTAGAAAATGTAAAAAAGTAGTAACACTATTCCATTGTAACAATAGAGGAAACAAGGTCAGGGAGGCTGTAGCAATGACTATAATATAAGATTATGCTTAACATATTAAACTTGAGACAGGATTGCTTTTCAAAGGAAACATGACCCAGTGCAAAACCCACTATTTGCTATAGTATCAGAAGAATTTAGAAAAACAAGACTCAAGATTTACATGTGAGGCTGTAGCCTCCTGTAGCGATGGGAGGCTGTAGCGATGACTATAATAAAGATTATCCTAAACATATTAAATTTGGGACATGATTGCTTTTTTTAAAGGAAACATGTTCTTCATGGCCCAGTGCAAAACTGCTATCTGCTATAGTATCAGAAGAATCTAGAAAAACAAGACGTGTATTTTTAATTTTTTTTTCTTGCTTAAACTTTAAAACCAGAATCTGCCCTGACATATGTTTAATAACTGTGAGTGATATATGGCATTATTATTAAGTACATGTTCAATGATGTATTTCCTTTTCTCCAGAGGCCAAGTACAAAAAAGGAGCTATCTTGTTGATATGTTTAATAACTTCCTCTGGGATTTTAAATTTCTGTTAAAGTTGTTCAGAGAAAAGAGTTAATCAAGTAATTTTACGGATTAGACAACACAGGGTTACTAATGAGAAACTTTAGCTCAGTGATAAAGTTTTTTCCAAGAATATTTCGAGAGGCCCATAACCTTTGGCTGACACCCAATAAGGCTATTAGTTTAACCATGGGATGCACAAGTTAATGTTACATTTCAGCAGTCTAATGTTTGAAACTTGCATGTAACCTCGATGTGAAGAGGATTCCAAATCCATAGTTTAGGTTGGTGCTTACAACAAATAGATCTACATTTACATTCTTTATCATCTATTGGTGAACAACGGTATGGTAGTGACCTTTGTCTCCCTAATCCTTTCATTATATTGCACACATGAGAAACTATAGATCCCATTTAAATGTCACGCTGCCCTCTGTTCTATAAACATGTATCATCCATCACTAAATATTTAGATCTAAATTGCTGAAGTCCAGATCTGTGCCAGGGAAAGGGGGATTAATATGTTCAAGGATTTTGTATGATGAATTCTTTTACTGGGGTAAACATCCGAGAAGAGCTCACACTACAGCCATAAAATATATAAATAAAGTTTAAAGTTTAATTAAGTCAACATTATTTAAAGTGGCTGTCTTTTTTATGGTGAACTCTTGTAGTTTATTTTGCATGCCTCGCAGTAAACAGTCTCCTCCTCTCAGATATGAGGTTAAAGTTAAAGGCTGTGTTTCTGAAACTGGACAGGGAATCTCATGAGCTCCAAAGGAAACAGTATCTTGTCTTTTACTATCTATTTTTTTAATGAGCTGAGATATTATACAGACACAGGAAAGAGATTACAATGAGAAACCTTGTAAATTGCTTAAAGTTTGCTTTTTGCCAGAGAAAAGGACTTAGATATTTTTTAAGCACAACTACAAAAGATTCAACTTTAGTCCTGTTTATGCATGTACTGAGACGTTGAATTGTAATTCAGGAACAAGTCTCTAATACATATCTAAAACCCTTGTATTATTGTACCTCACCTTATAGACCAATATAACAAGGTATCTAAATAAGCCAAACACAATCTACATAGAAATATTATCAGCTTCATCAAGATAAAAAAAAATCATCATAAGTTATATCTTAAATCTCACACATTTCGTAAATTTAATATCAATTATCTTCGCATAGAAAGTCCTAAAGACTAAGTAAGGACAATATGCCCATTTACCTCCACTGTGCATCTCTATATGCATTGCAAGGTGGTGTCAAATATTTATAATATGATATAGAGGCACCCTTTATTTTGGTGTTTGCATTTCACGATTTGGGATGTAATGCCTATAAGTACATTCTAAATCTGTTGGCAGTGATGTATAGTATACAACAACAATATTCTGAGGGTATAAAATTGATGAGAGCAGAACTATAATGCACTGTTGGTGTAATAAAAATTGATGAAGATGAAAAGGCCTGGATCACATGGATCTTACTTTATTCACTGTGGCAGATTCATAATGGAAAATGAAATGGACCCTCTTGAAACTGTTCCAACAAAGTTCAAATTAAAAAAACAAAAAACAAAATGTAATTTCTTGATATGGGAAAGAAATTAGATCCCTCCCGTGAAATATAGCCCAACCTCTTAAAAGCGCCGTCCCTTGGCTTCAGCTCGTTTGGCGTCCGCGCGTCGCCATGGAGGCCGTGTTAACCACGTGGTCATAGATGGCGTGGTCCCGGGTCTCATGGGCGACGGACGGGGGATAAATGGCGTGGTCCATGTGCGCCGGCCGGTGTCGGATAGGACGGACGGGAATGGCTACCGCTCCTTATGGAAGACGATGCACCACACAGTCAGGGGAAGGAGCCTCCACACCACTGGTTGGGCGAATCAGATTAGTTTTACTGTCACATACTGACACACCATATAGGGGGAGGAAGGCCCGGGGGGGGGGGGGTGGGAGGGAGAGGTGGGGGTTGTTTGCTAACACATATAGTTTATCACAGGGATTTCATGCTGCTTTACCCACACATTCACATGCAGCACCACATATACATCACGGATGCTGATCGTTGTGATCAGATTTTGGACACATACATATCACACTAGCCCCAACACCACACAGACGACACACAATATTCCTCCCCCGCATACACACATATTTTGCTTTTTTCATTTACAGTTGGTTTGCTTTTGGTTTGTGGTTGGGTGTCACCTGCACACACACACACCCATGTCACAAGTCAGTTTTGGTAGGTGTTGGCGGGCTCTGCCCTGGTGCCCTGGTGTCTGGGGGATGGACCTACCCTACCCATTATAAGACCTTTATCCACAGATGGCCGATGCTCGGTGGCATGCGTCCACTAAAAGTCCCCCGTTGTTTTTTGACACAGGTCCCTTTGGGTGGCGCTGGAGCCTCGCACCGCTATGGAGGGGCACTTGGCCCTACACAACCAATCCATAGTATACTTAACTGTGATTACAACCAGGTATATATCATGACCTTAACTGTACATTTGAGGATTTTAAATGAACTAAAGATTACTTTTTCTGACATTATTAGAGAATTGAAACACTGAATATCTCCTGAAGAGCCAGTAGGCAAAACGCGTCGAGATAATGTTGTTTCTGTATCTGCACGATCAATTATGTACAATGAGAACCTAGTGTATGATTAATATGTGATACTGTTTTTACTGTGTAATATCCTCGAATTTTAATCATGACACTGATAACAATGTAATAATCATGATATGTATGTTGGTCTTTGAGCTGTTAAATTACTCATTATCGCTCATTAAACTTTTTTACATTTAAACTTTATGAGTGAAATTAACTGTACAACTGGTGCAGTTAAAGTCCCCCCAAAAAAGTCCCTAGCCTCTAGTTGGGATAGTTATAGGCTGATGCTAGAACATTAGCCTTTACTCCACAACAACCTCTGTTTTCTAAACTCTTTGTTGTCATCATTTGGCCACTCAGACCTCTGCGGGAAGGTGCACCATATATGTATGGGTTACCAGGGCTGTGTGTAAAGGGTTAACTGTGTTCTGCTGAGGGATTGGGGATTGTCAGAGAATGAAATATGATCTTGTTGCTGAGAAAGGAAAGACATGTGCATGATGAGTCACTGTTTTAATTTGGTAAGGTAATGTAAAATTTCCATTATACGCCGGGACCCCCTTCGCTAAGCGGAATGCTTGGTGGGGATCCCGACGTAGCAGATAGATAAAACACAGCATCCACCGAGCAGGTAAGTGAATGTGCAACACGCTTAGCGGAGGGGGTCTCGACATATATTGGAAACATAGCCTAAAGGTCAAAGAACATGCCAAAATCCTCCATCTGATGTAGCTGGGACATGCCTTCTGGGAGTGAGCAGCCTGGGGTAGAGGTATTATAAGGTCCAAAAAAGGTAGGAGCTAGGTCTTCATTTAGAGAAAAGAGCAGTGAGTGGAGCTCTGATGGATCCTGTGGAAGGCAGGCCACGCAAGCCTGTGGATCTGGAGACCCTGATACCCAGAGATGTAATTAATACTGCACTATTGTCCCCCAGCGGGGTTGTGAGCAAGAACCTGTGAAAGCTTGGCTACTCCCTTAGATAGAAGGGAAGAGTGTGCAGAATAGAGGCCTATCGGAGAGTCTGCAGTGACCAAGGGTCGGAGAGAAGAAACGTCTAGAAAGTGTCTGACAGGTGCCCCCAGGTACTTGCGGTGCACTTGGTGTGCACAGGGGAGGTGCGCTTTCCTACACCTCTACTATGTCAAGCATGGCTGCTGAGGTTTCAAGATGGTGGTTCAATCCCTTACCTATCCTACCCAACAAACCCCTGTTGTATTCCCACACCCCAGTTATTATGTATTACTTCCATTTTAGGAAGAGAATAATTGTTTCATATACTGGCAATATATGAAGAGATAAAGGGGGTTTGTGAGGTTCTTACCTTTGCCAAACAGAATTTTAGCCAGAAACTTTATATTTATTTCACCCAATTGGGTACAGTTTATTCACAATTAGCACAAAAATGATATGCATTTGTTAAAATACAATACATATTCGATAAAATGACAGGCCTTTCTTAAAAAGACATCTTCAAGAGAAAAATATATGCAGCAGGGAAAGGGGGCCTCCTACAACCAGTGGTCCCGTTTCCTCCTGTCCAATCTCCTTTTTTAAAAGCCAACCGTTGCTGGTAGGTCAAGTTGGTTGTGCATATGCTTGGGTATTTGGTTTCGACGCGTTTCGTCCTTTATGGACTTTTTCAAGAAGACCCATGCACTAAGGAACCCAAAAAAGAAATATATACAATTACAAAATTGTTTTCTTAAAACCTTGGTTTAATCTTTTACCTCTTTTGCTTGATGGAGGGTTTGTTTACCTGTCCTTTACTGTGAAGCCATCTATTTTTTTACTGAGGTATCAATTCCTTCCTCTGATGTAGAGGTGTGTTGTAACACAATCTTGAATAAAAAAAAATATATATACAAGGAGGGATTCTTTTAATAATCTCAACAGTCGCTAATCAACATCCTTCTACCCAAACTAGTGCTGCCTATGTTTAAAAATAAGTTGTTCAGCCCTTTAAAAATGTCTCTCTTAGTGATCGCAAACAGGGAGACACCAAACTCCGATCCAAGGAGACACTATTTGTAAATTAAGTTACACAGACACGATCATCCTCAGATCCACACATGCACACCAAACACTTTAAAAGGCAAACACAAAGGGGCATCAGAATATGCAATATGTGTACTTCATCAGGAGTATACAGCTGCCAATTATACATATATATTTTTGGACAACACAGCCCCATACTGTCACCACCTGTATTTAAATGGGAGTCATTAGGGCCTTACTTGATACCCCTCTGTATCCTCAGATGGTTGGTCGACTTATATCTTCCCTCACACAATAATTGGCAATTGTATACTCCTGATGAAGTGGAGGATATTCCGCGAAATGCGTTGAGTTCGCCTGAATTTTAATTCATATACTGCACGTCTGGAATAAAAAACTTATTACGCATAAAGAGAGTGCCACGTAGAATCCCGTTATTGTGTTTGGTTGAAACCGCTTCTCCCTGGTGTAACAGGGACAGCGCATGCCTTATAAGGGCTACCGCCGTAGACCCGCTCCCCCACAGAGGCGGGGGTGACACTTAGTACACACGGGGAGACAGCTGCCTGTCTCCCTCCACGTGTTTGGCCTGGCTCCTGGGGCGACGGCGTCCCGGGCAGATGACGTCACCACGTCTGTCTCCGTGGATTGACGTCATCCGCACCTGACACACGTCGCATCCCCGACCGCGCCCTCAGTGTCACTGGTCCCAGCAACCATGTTGGTCCACCCAGACAGGGTGGACAGGCCGCCGCTGGTTGGCTGATGGTAGTATATTGGAAGTAGTGATGTATTACTTCCATGTCTTAATTACCTATTGTTACCATGGAAAGCATTTGCCTTGAACACTATCTTGTTTTTTTTGCACATCACTCTTTATCAACTTGTATTATCATGGTCAAAATAAAACCAAAACCAAACTACTATAAATACATTTTAAATGTATAAAGTATTTATAAAGTATAAATTCCTTTTTAAAAACATTTAAAAAGTGAAACAGAAAAAAGGCTTAACCTCCCTAGCGCACCGCCTGTACCGCACCGTTTTTAACAGTGTGGTACAGGCAATGGCAGCAGTGTACAATTCATGACACTGGCAGTGAGGTCTGGAGAGCAGAAGCCCCTCCATTAACATGGAGGTCTATGGCACTGCTCACCCTCGCCCCCTTCTGCGTCACCGTGACGCGATCAGTGAAGCCGCAGAGCCCAGAAATGCTGCTTTTTTCCGGGGATATGCGGCTTTCATGGGAGCCCAGCTCATCCAGAGTTTGTCTTCACACAAACTCTGGACGAGATGGGCTCGTGATGAACACTAAAGAGGTTAAAAAATATTTTATATTAATAAAGTTCCACTTTATTTATCTATACTGTATATTACCAAAATACTGTATATTACTTGCTTATTCTTCAATATTTGTTAGATTGTAAATATCACACAAAAAAATTTGATTTACCCAGGTTGAGTATTCGCAACATACTATAATTTTCTACCTGCAGTGGTCAGAGATTCAGTATAGGGGAAAGTTACTCTCGCAGATTAAAAGACGTTCAGCAATGTTTTGTTTGTTGTAGTGGAAAAAAAATAACAAAGATGAGCGCACATATTAGACATAAAGACATGTAGTGATGGCTCTATTCTTTCTCCGGCTAGATCTGGCTGCTCCTGATTCTGCCGGAGGAAGAATACAGAGCTCCTTCTCGCCAGCGAACTGGGTGGGTCGAACAACCGTACTGCTCACCGGCTAGAAGGAGGGCGAACATCCATGTTCACGGCCGAACTGTCTTTTCACTAGAAGATCGGACATGAAGACGGTCTTCTAGTTAAAAGCCGACTCGAAAACAGGGAATTTGATTCTGCCTGCTAACATTCTAGAGGCTGCATGTTGTCATCATGAGGATGCAAAGTCTTCAAGGCAATGTTTGGACACCTTTAGGCCTTATGTGCACTCATTGCAGAGAACCAGCAAAGAGGAGCATCTTTTCAACAAGATGACAAAGGGCCGGATAAGGAATGCTAAACGGGCCAAATCCAGCGCCCGGCCTGATTTTTCCCACCTCTTGTCTAGATGAACCACAATCCCAAATGTAAATATTAAGAAAAAATGCTGATTTAGCAAACGTTAATCCGGGAGAGAGGTGGCTAGCCTTATAGGATTTTGGTGGTTTCACGGAGACAGACTGTATTTGGTAAAATACAATACACTTTATTAGGCACTATTTAAATAGAATAAATACACCTACCACCATCAGTGGTTAAGATATATAACAAACATTAGAAATTTAAAAGCAACATGCCAAATCGAGGGTTCCAAACTTTGGTCAGTGTATGAACAGTTGGACAGCTGGGAACCACAGGGTTTAACCCCCCTAAGATGTACCTACTCAACGCATTTTCGCCTTTGATATTCTTGGCCTCATCAAGAGGGGTCACACCTGATCTTTGTCTTACTCATGTGATATATCATGTATAGACTTCTAAAACATTAAGTAAAAAAGATGAGCACATAGTGCAACAAAATGTTTAAAATAAACCCCCACCCATCCACTAGAGGAGAAGGGGGAAAGTGGGAAAAGGTTTGACTTCTGGGATGTGTCCCACACGCAACAGGTATAACAGTTTACAACACAGCTTGACATAGTACATAAGAGATTTCCCTTCCATGGGCACTCACCAGAGGAGTCCACGCACCAGCTTAGGTCAAGATATACTAATTAGTGTTGAGCACCATATAGTATATTTGAATTCGCGTAATTTCGTGAATATACAAAGAAATATTCTAAATTCATAAAATTAGATTCGTCTGTAATCTATTGCTTTACATTGCGCATGCCCGTGCGCAAAGATTCGCAATGCAGCTTTACAGCTTCTCTTCCTCATTCTGTGATCTTAGCCAGTACGAGCGAAGTGTGTATTGCGAATCCATTTCACATAAAATTAGTAGAAGGGGGACACCGTCCCGCGTCTATTACAATAGGGTTATATTACATATATCACATTGCATTTAACATGTCTACATACCCTGATTTTCTGATTCCCCCCATGGTTAGGATAGCAGGCCAGAAAGGAGGGTCACACAGACCATTATATTGAGCCAACTGAGTAGGGAGTGTTTCCCTACTGGCTTTGGGATGTTTGGGAGAAATCTGGTGGATGGAGGGTATTCAAACCTTGTCAAACTGCCTTGGTCCAATGGTAGGTGGAGAGGGGCCCATCTCCACTTTGGTCACCAAGTATTGGTAGAGGGAAATGTTAGTGTTTAATAACATACAGTGAGACACATAGTAAACAGTTTATAAATGTAATACAATAGGTCAGTTACACCAGTGGCTCACTAAATCACTGGTAATGTAAAAATTTAAAGAGACTATCCACCTACTACTACTACTTTACCTAAGTGTAAAATAATCCAATATTCAATAATTTAGATCCAATAATGTTTTTTCATTAGCTATGACCACATAGGTGAACTTCACCTAAGTTAAACTGTCTTTTTTATGGAATGTTTCTATACAGGGAGTGCACAATTATTAGGCAAGTGGTATTGAGGAATAATTTTATTATTGAACAACAACCATGTTCTCAATGAACCCAAAAAACTCATTAATATCAAAGCTGAATATTTTTGGAAGTAGTTTTTAGTTTGTTTTTAGTTTTAGCTATTTTAGGGGGATATCTGTGTGTGCAGGTGACTATTACTGTGCATAATTATTAGGCAACTTAACAAAAACAAATTTATACCCATTTCAATTATTTATTTTTACCAGTGAACCCAATATACCAACATCTCAACATTCACAAATATACATTTCTAACATTCAAAAACAAAACAAAAACAAATC
>CM070035.1:102017132-102035150 GCA_036250615.1 Ptychadena robeensis | reverse complement strand
GTTGTGATGTTAGGAACCAGAGGATGGGTATGCCAGAATGAAGAGGTGGGTGCCAAAGGTAGGAGTAAGCCCAGGGCCTGTGGGATGCCAACAGAAAGGAGGGTGTGAGAGGAAGAGGAGCCTGTAGCTGACCAGCCAAGACCTGCCTGGTTGCTAGGGCAACATATCTGTAAACACAAAAACCTTTAAATAATCTGTGAGGTAAATTTCCCAGCAGAGAGAGACAGAGAGAGACAGAGACAGAGAGAGTGTTCTTATAGAAGTACAGAGGCCAAAAAGTTCCATCTTCAACTTAATGCTTCTTTACCTTCCACTTCATCCACCTGCAACTTCATACTCATGCAGAACCAATACAGAGCTCATATGCATTCTTACGCTAAATCTAAATGCTAAGTGCTAAATGTATAACAAACTGCTGACCAAAGCAATCCATCATAATATTTTTACCGAGTGAATACCGTGCAAACAGCAGAGTGACAGTGTAGACTGTATACCTGAGTGAAAAACATCCACCATTTCATGTTAACAAGATTGAACTTTTGATGCACCATTTTATGATTTTTCATTCACCACTTGTTTATGCATGGACTGTTCGCTGCAAAAGCAGCAATGTTATATGTAGAAAAGTTATAGTTATTAAAAGAAGTTATTTCTGCAAGAAGGTGTGCTCTTTAAACCTAATACTTCTATAGGACGGCGCTAGAGGAATTACAGAGTAATACAGTCTGGTGAGACTGAGAGTCAGAGACATCACAATTCTTCTAATGCCACAGCGCACAAGGCACATCATAGTGCTGCGCCTGCCACAGAGCCATTGAAAGAAGTTTGGAAAGAGAGGTCAGTCAGGTAGGAGGAGAACCAGGAAAGTGCAGAGTCATAAATACCAATAGAGTGTAAGGTGTGTAGAAGAGGAGGGTGATCTACAGTGTCAAAGGCAGAAGAGAGATCCAACAGAAGAAGCAGGGAGAAGTTGCCTTGAGCCTTGGCAGTGAGCAACTCATTAAAAACCTTAGTGATGACAGTTTTAGTCCAATGAGACTGGATGCCGGATTGGAGGGGGTCAAGGAGGGAATTTACACTCAGATAGTCAGTGAGTCTTTTGTAGGCAAGGATCTCAAGCAGTTTAGAAGCAAAAGGCAGAATAGAGATTGGTCCGTAGCTAGAGGGAAAAGAGGGGTCAAGCAATGGCTTCTTCAGTATGGGGAGGAATATTGCATGTTTGAAGGATGATGGGATGATACCAGAGGAAAAGTTGAATAGTTCTGTCAGGGCAGTGGCAAGGGTAGTATAATAGATCTTAAGTAGATCAGCAAGTACAGGGTCATGTGGGAAGGTGGTGGAAGGAGAGGAGCAAAGCAGGGAGGTACAGTGGCTTGCAAAAGTATTTGACCCCCTTGAACTTTTTCATATTTTGTCACATTACAGCCACAAACATGAATCAATTTTATTGGAATTCCACGCGAAAGACCAATACAAAGTGGCTGAATAATAATAATAATTATGCACACCCCACTTTGCAGTTATTTATCTGTAAAAAATGTTTGGAATCGTGTATGATTTTCATTCCACTTCTCACGTGTACACCACTTTGTATTGGTCTTTTACATGGAATTCCAATAAAATTGATTCATGTTTGTGGCTGTAATGTGACAAAATGTAGAAAAGTTCAAGCCACTCTTCCTCCCTGCTTTGCTCCTCTCCTTCCACCACCTGCCCACATGACCCTGTACTTGCTGATCTACTTAAGATCTATTATACCAAGCCACTGTAACTGGAGGTTGTGCGGTTAGCAGAAGTATCAAGAGATTCTTTTTGGGGGAAGCCAAAAGTCCTGGGCAAAGAAGGTGGCAGTGGGAGAAGGAGATGTAGAATTTAGGAAAGGTGGATAATAGGCAGTGAGAGATGGATGCTTGTGAGGAGTGCGGAGAAGTAATTTTGCTTGGCAACAGTAAGGGCAGAATTGATAGGGTTTGGCCTTGTAGATGAGAAAGTCGCTGTTCTGACCAGACTTTCTTCACTTGGGCTCTGCCCTGTGAGTGTCTTATTGGAGGCAGGGAGTGTGCTTACCGTGCCAGGGACGGGGGTAAGTGGGACGGGGAGAGCAGAGGGTTGCAGGGGCAAATTTATTTAAGGCTGTTTGAAGGTGAGATTATACTGAGAGGCAGCTTGGTGCGGGGATGAAAGATTAGACATAGTAGAGGCAACTGCTATTGTTTTTTCCCACAATATTGGTTTGTGCTGTCCCTCAGGAGGATATAAAAGCTATAGATAGGAAGTGCAACCTCACAATAGGACTATAGCTAGCCCAGTAACCTAAACTTGCAGCCTCGACTGGGCTTAGTACCAGAGAGAAAGGTTGTAATCCTTGATCCCTGTTGAAGTTGACCATGTATGGACAAAGCTTTACTGACAGAGGCCTGTGTATAAACTCAGGTAAAAGGATCTGAAGTCTGGGGGAGAACTGGACAGTATGGGGGTCACAGTGTAATTTAGCGTAACATATGGATGTGGTCTGCATATAGTCTTGTCCTGATCGTGCCAAAAAGGTGCCTTCCAGGCAGGATCATGGAGAAATACTGCAGAAGAAGAGGGAACAAGTGCACACCAGATACATCTAAGCCACAGTTTTCAATCCTTCAGGTTACTGAAGCCACAGAACATAGGCACTATTAGTCTCAGCAAGCCAGGCTGGATGACACAATGTGAAAAGTTAAGGGTGTCTGGAAAAACAATACTCAACAAACAAGGGTATTGACATTTGGCAAGCATGTGTCTTGCTGTTCTTCCTCCAAAGTGACAGCGCTGTTCTTTGGTGTTTGGCTTCTCAATACTTCTACATATATAGAGGCCTCAATCATTATAAGGTCAGAGATATAACTGAAAGCCTATGTGGGTCTCATGACATAATCCCTGGTGGGTCAAACAGGTCAGTGGTGGTGATGGTGGTGGAGGGGAATAGGGGGTAGGGAGAGAAGGGGATCTGAGCTTGCTCTTGGCACTGACATTTATTATATCATGTTGCCATACAAAAGGCAAAAGAACACTCCTATCAACTGGATGAATCTTAACACATAAAATAATGAATCTTTACTGTAGGAATTGTAAAACAGAACAATATTCTCAATATTCCACACAATGGAGGCTGGTTATGCTCCCTAATGGTGTTGGCTGAGCCATGCATTATAAAAGGCTAAAACCTTTTTCTGTTTTGATTCTGACAAGATTCTGTAGCAAGTTTTTTTTTTTTATCATGGGGGGGGGGGGGGGGCTATATGATAAGGATTTTCCTATTTTACCCATAAAGAGAAATGAAGAGGCAGACACTATTTTTACCCATGCAGTTTATTTTGAATGATCATTTGTAACAAACTGAGTACATTTGTTTACATTCATATTCGTTAAAGCTTTAAATAAAAAGGACATACAGGAAGCTTCCTACCTACATATGTTATACTTTTACATTCTACATTTTTATTACTTTTACAATCCTTGTAAAAGCAGAAGAGAAGAACCACAGGGCCATTGCAAGTTATAAAGATAATCTTTTTGTGTTTGTTGTTATGGTCTACAGACACAACATATGCATGCATCATTGTTTGCATTCTGTTATGCATTCATTGTGGATAAGTGATTCCAAAAGTATAAATCAGATCACCAACCAGTCAAGCAGTAATTTTAAAACCAAGTAAGAAACAGCCAATTGCATAGTCTCTGTTCGTAGGTCCATTATAAAAAAAGGAGGACAAGCAATGGGAACATTTGACATTGCCAGTGCTTGCAGTAAGAGACTCTTCTGGTAGCTAACGTACAAATCGTAAGTATTTCTTCTATTTCTATAGTATAAAAAAATAAAAGAACAGTAGAATAGTAAAGACGAAAGAATTATACATTTATAATCCGATTCATGAGCTGTGCTGGAATAGTCATCAATTCATCTAGAATGGGCAAAATACAAGATGGCCGTTCCCCCGTAAAACAGAAACAACACAATTAGCATAAAATAATGACACAGGAGGAGGAGAAGACCTTGGCCAATCCAGATTCCAATCTGGAATCGGCTATTGATGCAGCAGGGCAAAGACACGAAAATCAGCGTTTCTGCATCTTGGAGACACCTCCATTGATCTTCAATGGAGGTGTCTCTGGCAGCACCAGTGCTGTTATGCAGGCTGTAGTCTGTAGACCTCCAGGTCAGGACAAATAAGGGGAAGGCTTTGCAGGTCCCAATTAGCACAGTGGTCTCCATTATCTATACGGGACTCCTGAGAGCTGGCTGGCCATCTAAACTGATGTATGGTAGAGTGGCCAGGCGGAAGCCACTCCTTAATAAAAGGCACATGACAGCCAACCTGGAGTTTGCCAAAAGGCAAACTCCAAAAAATTCACAAAGGCTCTAAAGGGGGTTACAGTGTTTTACTATTGTAAATCGTTCTTTTAAAAACTAAAGTGAACAAGTGATTGTACATAGACTTGCAGTTACACAATTTGTTAACATTATTTATGAAATATGTAGTCACCAACACTCGGTTTTAAACATCCTTTAACCTCCTTAGCGCTCTTGCAAGATCCAGATTTCTGTACCAGAAGCGCACCATAGAATTTTTTTTTGTGTTGTAGGCCTGTAACTTCCAAAAATATGGCCGTACAAGGGTCTAATAGACATCCGTAATATACTAATGTTTGAAACACACAATTATTATAAAAAAAAGTACATTAAAAATTATAAAATGTATCATTTAAATGATAAAATCTCTTGAATACTTATTTGGTATGAAATATTTCAAAACAGTATTTATGTCTGTTTATAATAACACTTTAATTACAATTGCAAATGTGTTTTGTTTTTGTTTTACTTTGAATTGTATTGGATACAGTTATCACTGTATCCAATACAAGCCATTTGGCACCTTCTGAAAGGGTTAACTTCAAAGAACACATCTGGAAAATCACCCCCAGTGTCATTTCCAGATGTGCTCTTTGAAGTTAACCCTTTCAGAAGGTGCAAATGGGGCTGGGAGAGGGGTGACATCGGCCAGCTTGCTTCAGTAAAGAAGCAAGCTTAGAGCATCAGATCCCCCCAGCACAGAACAGTGAGAATGTGCTGCTGCCGGGGATCTGATGGCTCCATCTCGTCCTCTGCAATACTGACATAAAGTGCTGGACGAGATGGAGCCGTCAGAAGCGCTAGGGGGGTTAATTAAAGTGTACTTGTTAGTCAGAGTAATCCACCAGATTTTTCTCCTATTGACAGACCTACAAGAAAACTGGAACAAAATTAGGTAACATTCACCCATGACTTGATAAACCTGGTGTAGTGTAATGGAATTCTTGTAATTATTGTTGTCATTTGGCAATGAGACATTATGTTTGTATATAGGTTTACATTACATGGAACTGTGTTGAATGTTGTAGCATGGCTGCAAATCCCCTTCTTTGGTAAGGTGATGTGCCCAGTAACAGAGGAGGTGCTGATGGATCACAGCAAATATAAATATGATTGACAGGAGGAGCTCCAGGTCTTCTTCCAGGGGCCTGCCAGAAGAGTGCCAGGGCTCTGTGTACCTCTCCAGGAATTCCCAGTGGAATTGGGCCTTCCCAGTTAGGCCTGAGGGACTACAGGAACTAGAATTACCATGTTAGTGTTAATACCCTGCTGGCAAGGGCTTGAGAGCAGGGGACTCCCCCTTTACTATAGCCTAGGAACAAGAGACTATTTTTTAAACTTCAGCATCTTTCTCCTGGGTTAGATTCTCAGCATTCTTCGACTATGTCCCTGTTTTATATAGGATTGACTTGTTTGCAACTACTCAGACGAACTGTACCCTTCCAATGAGCTCATTGGCAGTGAAAGTTTCTCATAAACTAGTAAGGTTATCCTCTAAATATCCAGCACTTGTGGGCATTGTTTTATTATCTACACTTTGTGTGTTGCACAAATTAGCTGCACCTTGCTGCGGTTCTAGTTTGTCTAAAGCTAGCCATACACGTGTCGGATTCCATGTCCAATCGATTCATCATCCGATCGATTCCGGCGATTCTGCCGGGAATCGCAGGTGTGATCAATCGGCCAATTAAGAGTATCCATCGCTGCATACCACCTTGTCCAACGGATTCCGGCACGATTCCGGGACGATTCCGTGTCCGATTCCACCTCACAAATGGCAACTCCCCCTGATCTGTGCAGAATCGGATCAAAAAGACCAACATGTTGGTTTCGAACGATCGGACGTGATCGGACGGACAAGGTGGGCTGCACACGATTCCGGCACGATCGATTCACGTGCACGCGCCCGGAATCGATCGGCCCGGAATCTGGCCGGAATCCGACCCGTGTATGGGGGCCTTAAAGAATTTGATTGATCCGAGATAGGTCTGCCATAGAGGAGTGTAAAACCCACGCTGGTTTTGTGTACTTGTGCAGTTATGTCGGAATAAGAAGGTTCCCTCTTCAAACAAAGCTGGAGCTAGTTCTTCCATGGTTGATTTCCTGCTTGTCCCTCAGCATCCTAGCTGCTCCCCCCCCCCCCTGGAATACCGCCGTGCCCCCCAGTTTGAGAACCACTGCACTAAAGTAATAACTAAAGATGGTGAATAAGATGCCTACAGTTTAATATTTGCATGCAAATGCATGTAAATTGTTTGTGGACTGCCTCCATCAAGTACAGCTTGGCATGCATTTGCAGGCTAATGTCAAAATGTCAGTATTTCATTGTCCATCTCTAGTAATCACCTATGTTATGTTAGGATCCCCTCTGCAATGGATGTCAGAGTATATTTATGGAGGGTTTTCATCACCCGTTTCTGCATGGGCTGTAACTCTACAACTTTAAGCTATGCTGCTAATTATGAAATCTGGCAAATGTAACATTCACCAATTATAATTCATCAAATTAAACAAAACTAGCATTCATTGATTTATATGCATGTTAGAAACTTAAATTCTCAGGGCCTTTTCACACTTGCCATGTTTGTTTTATCATGGGAATGCAAATGTGGACTTTGCTGGTAAAAACCACAGCTATAGCACAACTAGTGTGAAAGGTCCCTCAAACCCTTTCACACAAGCTGCGCTAGTGTAAGCCAAAGAATAACGGTTGTAGGTCCGCTATTCTTTAAAGTGGACCTACCGCCTCGGTAACTGGCTATAATAGAGCAGATCCGAGGTAAAAAAAAAAGTTACCTGGTAAAATCTTTAAAAATGCATCACTCGTGTGACGTGCGGCCAGCCTCAAGTGGATATTGGGAGAGTAGACGGCATGCTCCCATAATCCCCATGTGCCCGGCATTCAGCCACATCTGAATCCAGTGATGCTGGAGGGGCGGAGGATCAGATCTGAAATTGGTGGAGAGAGCGAGACAGAAAGAGTCTTGCTCCTCCATCTTACATTCTGGAGGACAGGACAATCCAGGCAAGTTGGCGCTGGAGCGAGGAAGAGGGAAAGTTAAGTATTCGATTTTCCTCTACAGGGATTGCTGTGCCTGGATCAAGACCCGTGTAGGTAAGTAAGTTTATTTGTTTTTTTTAGTTTAAAACCGCTTTAATATCTATAAGCTGAAGTCCTTGTCTAAGCCCCACAGCATTGACCAATGGTATCTCATAAGTTGTAAACACCAATTCAAAGGTGAGGTGAAATTCATTTTCAAGATGCACCGGCACATAAGACGCACCCAGTTTTTAGGGCAGGAAAACCAGAAAAATATGATTTAGTAAGTTTTCACATCAATTGGGTTAATGCAATATTTTCAGTGAATGCAATGTCCAATTCAGCCAGCAGGTGTCACTAGCAGCAGTACACTCTCAGCTGAACACACGTCATCACTACACTGATCTACAGGAGGAGGGGGGGGGGGGGCCGGGCTGTCTCCTCTCACTGTGTCCATGGCGAGTGATTGCTGTTCCCACGGACAGAAGAGAAAAGGTAGATGCAAATTCATCTATACTTTTCTCTTAATTTTCTAATGCTAGTTCAGGGCTGGCATAGGAAATTACACAGTTCAGATGGGAGAGTCGGTATTAGCCTTAAAGCTCCTCCAGCTCCCCCAGCTAATCTCCGGCCGGGAGAGCTGGCGGGCAACCAAGGTGTGTCCACCGGCGTCCGAGTGGCCACGGGGGTCGCGCATTCGGCGTATAAGACGCAGGCACTTTTTGCCCCTCAATTTTGGGGGTGAAAAAGTGCGACTTATATGGCGTAAAATACGGTACATTTGAATTAAAATTTTTATTTGTTCCCCAGTAATGGTATTTAAGCTTGGTAATTTTATTGAAATATTTATTTAGATATTTGATCAGTTATGATGAATTTGTGAGATTAAATCAGTGGCATTGTTGAGAAGTGCAGACTTCCAGGATGCTGCTCACATCTAATCAATTGTTGGTGGTCTATCAGTTAAAAATCCTTCTGATGTCACTTGCAGCAGCAAGCTCGCCCATGAGAAACATCTGGAAATCAATGTTCACATGGGGAATTGCAGTCACAGGAGCAAGTTCCTTTAAACACAGTGGCTTGTACTTCATAAAAGACCATGACTTCTCCATATGTTATCACTGGAGTTGAAAATAAATAGACTGAGCCTCTGGCATATGACCTAAACAAAGCTTTTGGTATCTTGACGAAATGATATTTCCACATTAGAAAGCAAAATGTTTATGTGTGTTTTTGCAACAAACATTCTGCTTTTCATGTTGCCTGGTTGCCAATAAGCTAAAAAAATCCACAGTTTATTCCGAGACACTGAGAGAGCTTTAATATGGCCTTTACAAATGCATTAATGGAAAAAAACAACAACAACAAAAATCTTGGAGTATATAGCTTGTATGAAAACCCCCCAAAACAAAATACATTGAATCACAGGTGGGAATCTATTAGTATTTAAACAGGTTTTAAAAAGTGGAGATCTCACTGACCAGGTCAACTAGTCAATCTTGTGGATAATATCCATTACTAAAGCCCTCCATACATGCTTAGATTTTGTGTGCTCAGGGCACTGAAAAATCGGATGCTTAAAAGTGTTATTGGGGACACGATATAATCTTTCTCTTTCTGCTGATCCGCCGGCTGGAAGTTCAACTTAATGCAGTATGTCAATCATCACATGCTGGCATTATCTAATATATAAAAGCGCTACACATAACATTCTTAAATCTTATTTGACAATTCTGTTAAAAAAACGTATACAAACTAAACAGAACAAAAATTGGCTATCTGGATCCTCAAACTTCAGATGCCCAGGGGGCAGAGCTATAGTTTTCCCACCATTCTTCAAACATGCAATAGTTTTCCCCATACTGAAGAAGCCATTGCTTGACGCCCCCCCCCCCCCCTTCCCTATAGCTGTCCCTCTAGTTACCGACCAATCTCTCTCTTCCATTTGTTAACTGTTTTTTTACAAAATACTCACTGACTATCTGAATGTGAATTCCCTCCTTGACCCCCTCCGAATCTAGCTTTCATTCTTCTCACTCCATGGAAGTAGCCATCACAAAGATTGCTAATGACTTGCTCAGTACCAAGGCACCCAGCAACCTCTCCATGCTGCTGGATCTCTCCTCTCCCTTTGATACTGTAGATCACCCTCTTCTTCTACAGACCTTGCATTCAATCAGCGTTCCACAAGCTCAGTCCTTGTCCCAGTCATTTTCTACCTCTACACCTGCTCCCTTGGTAATCTCATCCTTTGGTCTGAAACACCATTTATATGCTGATGATACTCAAATTTACCTATCCACCCCGGCCTTAACTCCTCTGTCCTGGACAATAACTCGCAGTCCCTGTCAGCCATGTCTGAATAAAACAGAACTTATTATCGTTCCCCTATCACCTTCTAAGCCTTCCCCCTACATCTCACAGTAAATAACACTGTCATGTCTTCTATTCCACAAGCACGCTGCCTTGGTGTCACCTTTGACTCTGCACTCTCCTTTACTCCCCACATACAGAACATTGCTAGATCCTGCCACTTACATCTCTGCAACATCTCTAAGATACGCCCCTTCCATCCCCTACAACCAAAGTCAAGACACAACCAACTACAATTTTCAAGAAAGCCCTGAAAGCCCACCTCCAGCCTGGCCTACCCATCTTCCCATCTCTTACTATACGCCAACCACCACCCCCCATCCTACCGTAAGGGCTCCTGAGGATACTTACTACTACTGACAGCAGCATCATGGCCATCAATTATAATGGCACCTATCAACCCATCACACATCCACCACAACCAAATCCATAATCTCCACCTGAGTCATCTTGGCACCTATCCCTTATTTCAATAAATAAGCAGTGGTCACCAACATTTCTGATAGCATGGCCCATGTAACTCTCACAGCACAGTACAACTCTGAACCCCCAGATCTCATATACCATAAATAGTGCATTTTAATTAATTATCCCCTAAGACTAGCTGTCCAAATCTGAACCCCTAGCTGCAACCTTTCATAGTCATATTAGAGCTGTCAAATAATGCTCTTCTCTTGTCAGATTTTGGTACCCTTACATAAGCCTTTTCTGACATTGAAATCCCAGATCTCTGACACCCTTAAGAAGCCAATCTTTTTTTTTAGATTAGTAATTTATTTACTTACCTTCCCAATTTTACAATCCTAGCTGCAATCTTTCATAGTTATATTAATGTTTCTCTAAGGGTTATTTAACCTCTTCATCCATCATGAAACTCAACCCAAGTTAACTGCGGGGAAACTTTCCTCCGCTTGATTCCACCAGCAATTCTCCGGATCGGCATAGACGCTCTTTTCAGGGTTCACCCTGTCACTGGTGACGTGAAAGGGAAACCTCCATGTAAATGGAGGGGTGCTGCTTTTTCCCAGCACGATTTCGGCATTGCCGGTGAAGCCAGAATCATGCTGGGCACCTCCAAGTGGGATACAAATCGCGGTGGCATTTTATATGTGCGCCACGTGCGTAACGCTAAGGAGGTTAATGGACATAATTTGTATTCACTTAACAATAAAAAATATAACAACTCTGGTAAACTGGTAGTCTAAAACATTTAACATTTACAGTAGAGTTTACATGATAAAGTCAAATTAATTATACAAATGATTTGTATACCTAGGTACAATACAAGGATTGTTTTTAATTTTCATGACACCATAGTATTTTTGATGATAAATTATCATTTAAAAAAAGTTTTGTCCCTTTTCTTATCGTAAATTATCCTCTTCTTTCTGTCATCTGTTAACACTGATGGTACCTGTTGCTGAAAATCAGGCATGTAAAGTGATGAAAGATTTTCTGCAAGCTCTTAATGGCTTGATGGTAATTGCCAGGGTTAGTTTCTCCATGGTCACAACAGTGGACTGTATCTTTAGCCTGAAATTGCCCGTTAAGAAGCCTGGGTGTCAGGGTGACAATACAGGAACACTATTGGGAGACATTGTGTTGTCACCTTATAAGAGTAAGTATCTGCACAGGGACAGTAGAAAAACAAATTAAAGTTACATTAACAGCTTATCAAAGATTTAGGTTCTGTTACATGCAATAAGTCAACACTATAGGTAAATAAACTGCAATACAGCTCTGATTGACTTTCAAAGTTATCACTGAGACGCTGCAAACTATGACTTGTTTCGATTGCCAGGAGAAGAGAGACCTCTAGTGTTTGTACAAGTAATATCATTAAACATGTAACACAGCAGTATTTAGATATAGTTCTTTGTTTCCTTTGTATGTACATGTAATCCAAACATATACAGTGGCTTCCACATTTTGTCACATTACAGCCACAAACATAAATCAATTTTATTGGAATTCCACGTGAAAGACCAATACAAAGGGGTGTACACGTGAGAAGTGGAACGAAAATCGTACATGATTCCAATTTTTTTTTACAAATAAATAACTGCAAAGTGGGGTGTGCGTAATTATTCAGCCCCCTTTGGCCTGAGTGCAGTCAGTTGTCCATAGACATTGCCTGATGAGTGCTAATGACTAAATAGAGTGCACGTGGGTGTAATCTAATGTCAGTACAAATACAGCTGCTCTGTGACGGCCTCAGAGAATATCTGGAGCAACAACACCATGAAGTCCAAAGAACACACCAGACAGGTCAGGGATAAAGTTTTTGAGAAATGTAAAGCAAGCTTAGGCTACAAAAAGATTTCCAAAGCCTTGAACATCCCACGGAGCACTGTTCAAGTGATCATTCAGAAATGGAAGAAGTATGGCACAACTGTAAACCTATCAAGACAAGGCCATACCCCTAAACTCACAGGCTGAACAAGGAGAGCGCTGATCAGAAATGCAGACAAGAGGCCACGGTGACTCTGGACGAGCTGCAGAGATCTACAGCTCAGGTTGGGGAATCTGTCCTTAGGACAACTATTAGTCGTGCACTGCACAAATTTGTCCTTTATGGAAGCAATAAGGAAATCCATTGTTACCTCTTAGAAAATGCATAAGAATCCCCGTTTGCAGTTTGCCTACAAGCCATGCGTCGGTCGGACATCAGTGCAAACATGTGGAAGATGTTTCTCTGTTTCAGATTGACAAATGACTTTTTGGCCAAAATTGCAAACGTATGTGTGGATGAATTACCTACACTGCACATACTCTATCCACCATCCCCACTGTGTAAATATGGTGGTGCAGTCATGCTCTTGGGTGCTTTCTTCAGCAGGAAGGAAGTGGTCAGGTTGATTGAAGATGGATGAGCAAATACAGGGCAATCTTGGTAAGAAAACCCTTGGATTTTGTCTTTGCAAAGACTGAGACGGGGGGGTAGGTTTCACCTCCAAAGGACATATGACCCTAAACATAAAGTCCAGGTGCAACATTGGTAAGGTTTAAAACAAAACATATTTTATGTGTTTAGAATGGCCCATTGTCAAGTCCGATCTAAACCAATTTGAGAATCTGTAGTCAAATCTGAATAACTCTGTCACAACGCTGTTCATCTAATCTGACTGATCTGGAGCTGTTTTTGCAAGAAGAATGGGCAGGATTTTCAGTCTTAGATTTCAAAGCTGGTTAGAATATACTCCTAAAAGACTGGCAGCTGGGATTGCATGCAAAGTTGGTTCTAAAAGCATGACTTCAGTTGGGGCTGAATAATTACGCACTCCCCCTTTGCGTTTATTTATTTGTAAAAAAAAAATTTTCACATGTTTACACTCTTCTTTTTGGTTCATGTGTGTGGCTGTTATGTGACTACAATGTGGAAAAGTCAACTTTATGAGTGAAGCGAATATGATAATATATCTGAACCCTATGTATCTTATTATTTGTGTTTATTCTATCCTATTTTATTTCTTTTTTTTTCTTGTTTTTTTTTTTTCAACTAAGTAAATTTTTTTATTGCAAATTACGGTAAAATCTTTTTTTCTTTTTGTTTTTTTGTTGTATTAATTATTGAAATAAGGTGAACCGCCGTTCTCAAAACATTACTTTCCTCTCTCTGATATGTGATACCCACTTGAATATGTATCTAAACCGCCCATATTATTCATTTTCTCTCCTTCATTTTTCAATTGAAAATGTTTTCTCTTTTGTAATGTTGGTCACGTAGGCATAATTATAAGGACAGTTAAGGTAATGCTGCATCGCTACCAGGCTCAGGGGCACTAGGCCTTAGACCAGGGGCCCAACCGCATGCGCCATGGGATAGTTTTGTGCCCCCCTGGTCCTCATAGGGGTGGGACTCGCTGGGGTCTCGACTTGCATGCACTAGTTGTGTGTATGTTGAAAGCCATCGGACCGATGCACCTGATCGCCTAAGCTTCCATCTATATTATCTTTTGATGATATCTATAAGGTTATAACCTTAATGAATATGGGCCATTCCCTATATCACCACGCTGTGTGCAGTCCTCTCGCTCTTTTAGCTTGGCTGGTCCTACATAACCAGGGCTTTTTTCTCAGAGAAAAGGTGGTGGAACTCACCCCCCCTCTCCCTGGCCTGCCCCTACCCACCCGTAGTGACTGCCCCTAAAACCGCCCCTTTATGTCGGGTGTCCACTCCCCTCCCTCAGACGGCTAGAACTCCACCCCCCAGTCCACGCTGAAGAGCAAAGATCTCTTCAGCATGGACGTGGGAGGGGCTCCCCCCCGTCATAGGGCCAACCACCCTAAACAATGGGAAGGCACAGCCCCTCCCTTGCTGAACATTGCGAGGGGGGAGGCACAAAATCACCTGCCCGTGCGCGCCCCGTAACCCTGCTGAATGGCCAACTCTTCCCCCCACTAAATACCACACATGGGGCCCCCCCGCGGGCCACCCAGTGCCTTATTTCAGGGCCAGGCTTAAAATAGGTGGGCGACTCTTCCGTCCACCAGTGCGTTCCCCCAGAAAAAAAGCCCTGTACATAAGTAAAATTGTCAATGTTGATCAGGAACACCAGGTCTACATATGACACTGTAACCAGGGGCAGGGTAGATAGGGTGCTGTCAGGTTTTGACTGCCTGGATCTGGCCCCCCTCCTTCTGGGATCTGTCAATGGAGGGCAGGGGTGGAGCAGGATCAGTGTTATGTGCGGCCCTCGGCATCACTAAAGGGCCTCACCGATCCAGCCCCACCTCCCTCCGTTGACGGATCCCAGAAGGAGGTGGCCTTCCATATCAAGTCAGTTGTCCACCACTGCCTTAGATGGATGATATCACCATGGGAAAATTTTCTCGAAACTCTGAAGTTTAAATTTCTACTCCTCTCTAGTTGCCTGTGTTTTGGTGATTAGTTAAATGAGGTAACATGAATGTTAAGTAAAGTAAAGTTAAGTTAAGTTTTCATGGTTTTCAATGGTGAAAACATATCTCCTGTTCCTGGATTTGAACAGTTTGATTTGCAGGAACAGCTGACACACTCCAGCCACATGAGATCTAGCATTGTCTTGCATTAGGAAGAACCCAGGGCCAACTGCACCAGCATATGGTCTCACAAGGGGTCTGAGCATCTCATCTCAATTATTAATGGCAGTCAGGATACCTCTGGAGAGCACATGGAGGGCTGTGCATCCCCCCCCCCCCCCCAAAGAAATGCCAAACCGGTCATGCTGGAGGATGTTGTAGGCAGCAGAATGTTATCAACTGTGTCTCCAGACTCTGTCACGTCTGTCAACATGTGCTTTCAACTGTAAAGAGCACAGGGCACAATGGCGAATTTGCCAATCTTGGTGTTCTCTGGCAACAGCCAAATGTCATGCATGGTGTTGGGTTGTAAGCACAACCTCCACCTGTGGACGTCAGCCCTCATACCACCATCATAGAGTCGGTTTCTGACCATTTGAGCCCATCTGCCACCTCATCAGGAGCATGCCCAGGCATTGTAGGGAAGTCATACAGGCACGTGGAGGCCACACATACTACTGAGCCTCATTTTGTCTTGGTTAAGGACATTATATTAACCTCCCTAGCGCACTGCCCGTATCGGTACGGGCAATCGAGGCAGTGTACACAGTACCGGCCTCACGCTGCTGCTCTTCACACAGCTGGTGTCATTATTGACACCAGCTGCGTGAGAGGGAAAGCTGGCGCTCCTCCATTAACATGGAGGTCTATGTCGTCACCGTGATGCGATCGGGGCGGTGCCGAAACCCCGGAAATGCTGCAGGGATTAAGACAATCACTGCAGCTTTCCAGGGAGGCATCGGGTCTCCCCGATGCTGGCTTCCCCTGCGGTTGAGACGACCCTGAACAGCGAACTAACAGAGTTCGTCTCAACCGCTAGGGAGGTTTAAGTTGGATCAGCCTGTAGTGTTTTGTTCCACTTTAATTTTTGAGTGACTCCAAATTCAGTGATTTTGTTTGTCAGCAAATTCAACTATGTAACGAACAAAGTATTTAATAAGAATATTTAATTCATGCAGATCTAGGATGTCTGATTTTTGTGTTCCCTTTATTTTTGTTGAACAGTGTATGTAATCTGTAAATAAAAATAACCTCTTCTGCAATCAGCAAAGCCCTGACTGTCAAACATTCCCTCCAATGAGTTGCACATGATACAATGTGCACTGTTACAATGATAACGCCATCAAGTGACTTTTCACAATACTGCAACAAGACTGCAGCAAGGCTTGAAGGAACAGCAGGTAAGTATAATTGGTTAGGGTTGTGAAGCATTCATCGTGGTGGCTTAGATTTAAGTAAAAATTTTTATTAAATATTTATTTTCAGCATAGGTCCGCATTAACATGCTGTAAAGGATATTATATTTATTTCTGGCACTACAAGTATAAACGGTAAAAGTATTACAGTTAGTCCCTGAGTTACAGACATCCAACTTAAGACCGGCTAAAGCCTGCCATACACACGCCGATGTGTGTAGCAGACTAGTCCCGATATCTTTCCGGGAGGCTAACGTGATGACGTCATCACGTTAGCCTCCCGTTGCATTATGGGGCCCCTTCAATCGGCCGGGCACCCTTTGTGTGCTGGCCATAAGCTGCAATGAAGACGCCGCTTCATTGCAGCTTATGGCATTGGCTTTCATCGGCTCCCATCGGCCAGAGAAGATCGGACATGTCCGTTCTCTGGCCGGCCGAGAAGTGGGGCGACAGGGATCTGTTGCCCCATGTGGGCACATGCTGATTAGCGGCCGATTTTTAACCTGACCGACATGTGTATGGCTAGCATAAGGGTATGTTTCCACGACGTTGAGAGCTCCGTCAGCAACCCCTGTGTTAAGTGCATTCCTTAACGGGGATGAGTGTGTGGCAAGTAGTAACCCAGGGTCGATAGTTACCTGGACCGCAGCTACAGCTTGTGAAAATAATGAAACAATAATAATAATACTAATAATACACCTGTCTAAATTGCATTTATTAAGGTATAATGTAACTGTCCAGACTTACATACAAATTCAACCAAAAACATACTTACAGTTCCTGTTTCTCCCGGAACTGCCTGTATATACTGCTTGGCAGTATACCTGTTTGCTTGCACTGTTTTAATAATTAAGTATTATTATTAAGTATTTATAATTAAAAGTATTTAAGGTTAGCTTTAGGTGGTTAAATAATTAGTGTTGGAATAAAGATTGTGTTAAGGGTGGGGGTAAAATGAGGTACAGAGAATGTTTACATGGCAATGTATTAATGTTATGACAGGACAGAAAAAGTTATAATGAGATAGACAAGATGTATGGCCATACGTTAATAACCCCGAGCAGCCCCTATTGAAATCTTACCCTACAACAAAAATGGGCCATGCATCTTTTTTTGCATGCTTTGGTGCATTAACATATGTGATATAGTGAGTGTTACTGTTCTTGTCCTGCCATAGAATATTGGTGTGCATTGGTCCCTATTGTACATTTGCCACTGTCATTGGTATATTTATACAGCCATATAATTGTGAGAAAATTAAAAACAAACACAGAAGGAATGAGGTTGTTGAAGAATTGGTTTGGCTCAGGTCGATATTAGCTACAGCTTTATTCATCTGTTGTCAGCCAGGGTTTTAGCATGGTTACTTACCTGAATTGTGCTATGTGGCCAATGACTAAACCCCAGGTGCCCAACCTGCGGCGTTCTTCAACGGCCCTCCTCTGTCCTTCACTTGGGGCTCCCGAAACCTAACTGCTCATGCATAGGACATAAGAACTCACCTGTACACCGATCCCCCCACTGATGTGTCCTTTGAATCATTTAAAAGGTTATGTGCCCCATAGATATGATCAAAGGCTTTGATGATATATATGACACAAAATGTGAATAACCATACTACAGTGTTCCTTAAGATTGAAGTAAAATGTAAAAATGAAAAATAATGTCTGCCTGCTGACGTTTTTTCAGATTAAAAATGTTATGTGCGGCTCTTTAGTGATGCAGAGAGACGCATTTGTGGCCCTCCATATCAACTCAGTTGCCCACCACTGGTCTAGACCAATGGTTCTTAACCTTTCTGCCGAGACCCATTAAACTTACAGGAAGTGACGTTGTGAAGTGTCACTTTTGCATTTAAAATCCCGGCGTCACTTCCAACGTGACTGGGCGAGTGTTATGTCCCCTTTCCAGTGGCGTAGCGTGGGCTTTCGTCGCCTGGGGCCGACCGGAAATTTGCCGCCCCT
>CM070035.1:102006744-102017032 GCA_036250615.1 Ptychadena robeensis | reverse complement strand
TTTTGATACGCCGCCTGGGGCCATGGCCCCCTCGGCACCCCCCTCGCTACGCCACTGCCCCTTTCTCCTATTTTTGCACCCTGCTTGTGCAAATTATGCGCGGGGTGGGAATTTAGGAGGAAAAGAAACATCCCCTCTCTACTAAGTTAGGAGGAAGAGGGCATTATGCCTCTCCTAACTTCCCACCCCACTTGTGGGCATCAGCAGTATTTAAGCAGCAGTACTGATGCTTTCATTGAACCAGGAGACCACTTTGTAATGGTCATTCAGCCCCCCATTGGGTCACGTCCCACGGGTTGAGAACTGCTGGACTAGACCAATGCATGGCCCACATAGTAGACTGTGGACTGGTAAGCAGTTATAATTAGAGTGTGTATGTTATTTTGCTAAAGCATTCTGTGCACACTACACATATATAGGAAGGTCATGCAGTGTCGCTACATTGGCGATTGTCCCTCTATAAGTAAATTATCCACTCCATTCATCTGTTGTATAAAGGCAGTAACTGGAGAACAATAGGTGTGCTTATTATCAGGGCATATTTTCCACCAGTAATAACAGTAAAGGTCATCTAACAATGGAAATTTCCTCTGGCTGCCAGCATTATCTGAGCACATTGCAGTGGGTATGTGTGCCTCTTCTGTGTGCCTCTTCTCTGAGTCCACAACCTCAAGCCAGAGGGTAACCTTCTTCAACATTGTAAACAAAGGCTGCATGACCTTAAATACCCAGCAGGTGGTGACAATGCTCTTTACAGTTAAAGGGAACAAAAATTCTCATCTCAAACCTGTATGTGTGATCTGTTTCATCAGGCAACAAAGTAATAACTTTGTTCAGTGGGTTTTTCAAATCCAAACATCCCTATCAGGCAGCAGCACACAAATCTGGCTTCACTTTATAGTTAAAGAGGTTTTGTCATCAAACAGCAAAAGGGTGCCTATGGTCCTCACATCAGGTTCCTACACCCAAAACCTGGTTCATACTGGGAACCAGGCAGGTTTTTTATGTCAAAATATTTTTTTATTAATTATTAAAAGATCAACCACTTACAGAAGGCTTTAAAGTTGGTTGAATAGCATATTGGTAGGCAGGCAAAGCCTCTGAATATGCAATGATTGGGGTCACTTTAGGTTACTGATATTAAGAAAGTGTAGAAATAAAATAATGGGGAAACTAGAATGAAACTTTCTTACTAGATTTGACATGGGGTGCATACAATTATAACCACCAACTTTTCCATTTATAACCTGCAGAGATGGAAAAGGCACCTCCATTTTCAGGTATTTAGGTTTTTAAAGCTAAGGGGAGTTGCTTCAGCACCATACAATAAAAGAAGGTGGCTCCTTTGTGAACTTAGCGAAGTGATTCTCAATTCTGGATCAAAGTAGCTTTTTATATTTAGATGTAAAAAAATTGCTCAGAAATATACTTTACTTTACTAACGATAATGTAGTCATTAGCATAGAAAAATATAATTTCTGTAAAGGTTATCTGTAAACATTCCTTAGACTGGCATTTTATTATTAGTTGACTCAATACCAATTAGCATTTTTTATTTTAGTAAGGTGTACAAATACTTCCTTTGATTTTCCATGTCCTGTCAATGTATAGTGGATAAAAAAGGTCTACACACCCCTGGTAAAATGTCAGGTTCCTGTGCCGTACAAAAATGAGACAAAGATAAATCATTTTCAGAACTTTTTCCACATTTAATGTGACCTGAAAACTGTACCACTTAATTGAAAAACAAACTGAAATCTATTAGGTGGAGGGGAGGATGGCACATTTTGACTTGGCAAGATTTGTCCACTCTTCTTTTCAGAAACACTCCAAATCTGTCAGATTGCGAGGGCATTTCCTGTGCACAGCCCTCTTCAGATCACCCCACAGATTTTCAATCAGATTCAGGTCTGGGCTCTGGCTGGGCCATTCCAAAACTTTAATCTTCTTTTGGAGAAGCCATTTCTTTGTTTTTTTGGAACTATGCTTTGGGTTGTTGTCATGCTGAAAGATAAAGTTCTTCTTCATGTTTAGCTTTCTAGCAGAAGCCTGAAGGTTTTGTGCCAATATTGACCGGTGTTTGGAACTGTTCATAATTCCCTCTATCTTAACTAAGACCCCATTTCAGCTGGATACTGCCATCACCATGCTTCACTGAGGGTATGGTGTTCTTTTGGTGATGTGCAGTATTGTTTTTGTACCAAACATATCTTTTGGAATTATGACCAAAAAGTTCAACCTTGGTTTTATCAGACCATAACACCTTTTCCCACATGCTTTTGGGAGATGTGTTTTTGCAAAATGTAGCCTGGCTTGGACGTTTTTCTTTGTTATTAAAGGCTTTCGTCTTGCCACTATACTATATAATACTGCACATCACGAAAAGAACACCATACCCAAAAAGGCTGAGTGCTGTAATAAAATCAGAAGGTGCCTGAACAAAGTATTAGTTTAAGGGTGTGCACTCCTTTGCAACCACATTCTTTTATGTTTATATTTGATTTTATAGGTCACATTAAAGGCTGAACAAGTTCTGCAATGATTTATCTTTGTCTCATTTTTGTACAGCACAGGAACTTGACATTTTACCAGTGGTGTGTGGACTTTTTATATCCACAGTATGTGACTTTTCTATGTATTCCTTTTTTCAGTACACCAGGTATATACTTCAGCTGTGGTGTGTATGGCATTTAAATTACTCAAAAAAGCTACTCAAGTTCTTGCATGGAATGTGCAGGTTGGGAAATCTCTCTCAGTAGCCTTGTACATCTAATCTGAATCTCCTTCTGCACCATCTATGACAGTGATGGGCAAACATTTTAACTTGTGGGCCACAATGGGTTCTTAAATGTGACATAGCGGCTGCACCAAGAGCCTGCAAGGACTGGCTGGCATAGGGGTCCTTGAAGCTAGGATAGGATATTTAAAAAAAAATGTTAAAAAAATCAATAAATAGAAGCTTTTGTTAGAGAAGCTTTAACTTTCTATTGCAGCAAACTATGGCCTCTAAGAAACAATCCAAACAATTATCCTCTAGGTGTTACCTTCACTTATTGCAGGGAATGATGATGGACAGAGCTTCTTGACACCAAGTTGGCAAAGGGCCGAATTAAAAGACTAAAGGGCCGATTTTGGCCCCCGGCCTTAGTTTGCCCATGTCTAATCTATAACGTCTACATTTCTGCATCCCTGGCTCTGATTGTCCAAGAATTCCACTCTTCAGTCTGACTTGTAGTCTCACTATATTGCAGACAAATACTTGTTTTAACACTTAATATTAAATACTGAACTGCAAACTCTAAATAAAGTATCAATGAGCAAATAAGGAAAACCAACAATTTAAACATTTTAACATCTACATCTGTATGTAGATCTACCTAACATTATGGAGATTTGAACAAACCAGGAATCCATGTAATCTCTTTTATGAATTGTATTAACCTGTACAGATTGGAAAAATCTGTATGGCTATAATCAGGCAAATAACAAGAGGGAAAATGTAAAGCAAACAAGTCAATTCCTTCACATTTACTTCGTACTGAGTAATACATTAGACTCGGGAGATATAATCAGATCAATAGTTAAACAGTCTTGTATTATTAGCTAAAGTTTCAATTTCAATAAATATTAAAAATGTTGCCATTACTTTTTTTATTTATTCCTGCAACAAATAGTAGCTGCTGATAATGTAGCGTTTCCTTCTGCATAGATCAATTTGGTCATGAACGAAGAGATCATTCTGACTGAAAAGTTCACATAGTTGTGAGTTTTTGCCCAAAATGACATTGTAACACACAAACACTGTCTTGTCTTTAAGGCACAACACATCAGTATGCACATTTGGATTGCCAAACCTATCAAACAGACAGCGTGAGATAATGTTCTTTTTAAATCTTACCACCCACTTCCCAACCATCCCTCTGCAAAAAAAAAAAAAAAAAAAAAAAAAAACACAAACATAACATCAACTTTCAAAATCAGCTGCTAATAAAATCACAGTAAATTATTATTTTTTTGTCAATAATTTACACAAAATTACAGGACATGATTGTCATCATATAGCTGGAGTGCATTCTAAATTCAGATTTTCCGGGTTAGGTAGGTTTATGTCTGATTCACACTCATGCTGAGAATGAGATCCCATTATGAGGAATGTTGAACACCACCCCTTCGGTTGTAAAGCATGCGCCAGTCTTCGGTAGAGTCCTGCACCTACACGCTCCTCTATGGTGCTAGTAATTGAGGCTTTGCTTTCAACTATAAACTGTCCAAGATCAAAGAGTCTCTATGCCGCACTCAGGTTTTCCTTTGTCTCTCCTCTAGCAGTCTGAATTCTTTGTCTTCGTATTTATTTCATTTATTTTGTTAAGACAGTCCATGTGTGTAAAAAGCCAGAGGCATTAAATCACACATAAAAATTCAGTGTGTACTTAAAATATATATTTATATACATGTAAAAAAAGAAAAAGGTTGTCCGAGTTGCAAATCGTTACAAATATTCTAATTCCAGTGCTTGATGTAGAGCCAGAAGGTCTGAATGACTCGATATTCTCCAAAAAGGCATATTATTCTGAAATGAAAATTCAAAAAACACATATAATACTATATTTACAAAAATAACTCTGAATTTACAATAAGCACAATACATCGTAACATTCTAGTAAGAAATCTATGTAAATTTACTATGTATACTATTCATAGAATATTTCAAAGCATCAGAACACAGAACAATCATACAAAATGGTCTAAATTATTTTGTTTCAAATGTTGTCCAAGTACCTTAGAAAAGCCTTCCATAGATAGAAGATGGCGATCGGTAAGCCTGAAGAACTCTACTGTATTGACACAGACACTTTACTTAACCAAAAAGGTTAGAGGCTAAACCTTAGATCTTGTGATCATAAATATATACCCAGGTCCTTCAGTCTGCCAAGCAGGGGGCGGTCCTAGGATGATCGGCGCCCTGGGAAAACACTCCCTCTGTCACTCGCTGGCAAGTCTCCTCTACTCCTTCTTTCTCCCGGGCAGGAGAAGGAGTAGACAACGCCCAGATGCCGCCCCATGCCTGGATGTTCTTTGGGCTCTTTGTAAGAGGACGGGGTGTGGTTTTGCTGACGGAGGGTGGTTGACTGAGCTTACTGCCACAGCAGCATCCATATTCAACCTCCGACCAACCTGACCCTAAACTGCCTTGCCCCCCCTGCTGACTGAGTCGCATTTTGGCAGCGCGCAGGAGATGGGCAGTTTTACATATAGGCAGTATGGGCCGCCTCCACCACAATGCTGCCCCTGGCAACCGCCCATATGTAAAACAGGCACTGCTGCCAGGTATAAACTTTGGGCTGCCTACTGCCTAACCTTTTGGCTGCCCCACTCAGTAATCTCCTCCTGATATAACACAGTTCAGGGAAGACACAGCTGGCTTTACTTGGAATGCTGTGAGTGCTTGGAATCCTTTTGATTATCCCATGCTGGCAGAGGATTGAGCAGCCAGCTGACTGCTGTCGGTATAGAAACTAAAAGCAGACATCCTCTGCTATTGTATCCCACTGCCCCCCTTTATATATATTACAGCAGTGGCCTTGTAAGCCATTTTACCTATATACATTGTTTCAATCAAAATTCAAAATTATGGTTTCCCCACCTTTTTATAATGAAAGGTGGCCATGGAATAATTCATAGCAAGGAGAAGTCACAACAAACGATGTTATAACTGAAATTGCTAAAATTATTTACACTAGCCCTGCTGCCCTTGCAGGCCAAAAGCGGCCAAGGTAGCAGTTGGCAGTAAAAAAAAAAACTGAATTTGCAGTGCACTGCGCCTTATGTGTGCTCAATCGATCAGAAAAGACCAACAGGTTGGTTCTCTGGCCGATCCGATTTGGGGGCCAAGTCAATCGGGCGGGGTCGATCGGTCAAGGTGGGCTGCACTCGATTCCTCGTCGATCGATCGGCGTGCACGCGCCCGGTGATCGATCGGCCAGGAATCGTGTGGGAAATCGACCCGTGTATTGCTACCTTAACACAAAATATCTGAAAATTGGAGAGCAAGTAAATGCTAATTAGTCACCATTTCCTCTCATTTTTACCTTAGTGCATAACTTGGGTGTGTCTAGTGTTCTATCCTGTTAGTGCTCTCCTATGACTAATGAAAGTACTAAGCATAAGACTTCTCTTTAAAAAGAAAACTTTTTATGATTAAAATATCCTAATTAAAAATTTTCCATTATAATATCCAATTATAATTTCCATTCCATTATAATAACCATCTAAATACATATACAAACACATAAACATACAAATGCATTGTTAATAGCACACAAAAATACTTTTTATTTTTTACCTTTTTTGCTGCTTGTTCTTCTTCTACACCATCCCCAATTACAACATATACTACTTTTCTGCCAAACCTCTGTATTATGCGTTCAAAGCAACTTTCTTTTCCTGTAAGATAAATGAGATCAGGATTCAGTTACCTGATAAGCAGTATGCTACTCAGCCTGGGTACTCCCCACCACAACAAAAGTTACATGAGAGCCAAATCTGGACACTATATGCTAAAAACTGCTTTCTTTGCCTGAAAAACAAGGCAAGGCTTTATAGACTGCCTGGTCTACAGTCATTAACATAGAATTTACTGACCAGATTTAAACTCAAACTTGAGGCAGAAACGTAGTGGTTAGGCTGGGTTAAATACATTTGTGACGGGGTTGTCGACGTAGCCCATCCATATTACATGCCTGTTGTGGCAGTCCAATGGCTGTAGGTTGATGTAGTGTACCACGTCAACCTTGCGTCCGGCAGACCAGCACAACGCCGTGACTGGTGGTGCAGTAGGCATGTAATATGGATGGGCTAGGTCATCAAGGAATTTGCTTAACGCAGGGGTGTCGATGAAGCCCATGATGCCGTGGAAACCCAACCAAAGGAGATATACCATATATAGACCACATACATTCTTTTCAAGATTTTTAACCCATTCATGAATAAGTTGACAATTGTGACTGGCTATAAAGCCAAAGAGCAACACATAAGCCTCATAATCCTGAGAAAAAAAACATATAGTGAGCCTTTACCGAAATGTTATTTAATGCAGATTAATTTGTAGCATGTAGCATGGAGACAGCCCTGTCAAAGCCCCATTGCTGTTAATGGGCGGCTCATGCATTTCATGAAATCCCTGCGTTCAACAGAGTTCAGGGTTTTTTTTTTTTTTTTTATAATATTTTTATTAACAATTTTTAAATACATACAGACATTCAGAATGGATACAGACATTGGAGCAATCGATCCAGAATAGAGGTAGATTTCCTTCAGTATAAACATTCTCAAGGGTATACACATACATATACTGTAGTCATAGCCAGGGGGCGTTGCCGCCGTCCCCTATCGACAAAGCACTGGAGGATAGCTTGGATTTGTACCGAGTTCTGTAGCCATCCAATATAACACAACAAAACAAAACATAACAGAGAAATAAAAACAGAAAATCCAATAAACTTAAAACAGTAAAACACGGTCAATCTGCCCTAACCCACTGCCAATCTGTCAATACATAACAAAACTAGAGATGGGCGAACATCGCCATTTACTGTCCGCGAACGGGCGGGTCGGACTTTTAAATAAGTCCGCCGTCCGCCCTGTTCGCGGACACATTCAAATTCCCCGCCTCTAGGCGGGGAATTTTAATCGGAAAAACCGGATGTGACGTCAGTCGGGGCGGATCGAACACCCGTACTGTCCGCCGGCGAGAGGATGGGCGAACATGCTCGTTTGCCGCCAAACTGTTCTCTGGCGAACAGTTTGGTCCATCCCTAAACAACACCTACAAAGGCCCTAAGACCCCTCTACCGAAAAACCACCCTTAGAATACCCAGAGAGTTGCGGAGGTCATTATTTGCATACCACGTGGAGTGGCGGTAGCGTGGCATCATCTGTTGTATCTCTGTGAGGGGGAACGAATACTGCAGGAACTTTCGCCAGCGTTTGAAAAATTTTGTGACCATTTTATCCCCTAATACATCTGCCGCCAGCCATTCGGTGGAGAATAACTCCTTGAGAGCGTTGCATAAAAAGGTTAGTGTAGGCGGAGATGTCGATAGCCATTGATGTAAAATGCAGCGCCTGGCAGTGAGTAAACAGAGTTGCGCCCACTGGGATAGTGAAGAACATATGTGGGATTGCACCGATCTGTCCAGATACGCAAACAGTAATGGCATCGGTTCTATTTCCAGCCGCTCCCCAGTGACCCTCTGGATATATCGTATCACTTCCTGCCAATACCCAGCTATGGCCGGGCAAGACCATAGACAGTGCAAGAGGGGGGCCTTAATCAGGCCACATTTGGGGCATGCGCCCGAGGCGATAATATGTGCGTGTGAGGAGGATGTGATGGGATAGAAGCCCATGTACGCCTTATGTGCAATTTTAAACTGCGTCTCCCTCCAAGTTTCTGCCGTTATCAACTTCCTCACAGAGAGGTACCCCTTGAGCACTTTATTCGTGAGGTCCGAGTCCGCAAAGTCTTTGGACCAAGAGGAGACAGTTTGTTCATATACAGGGACATGCACGTTGTTTAGCATGTACCTGTATGCAGTGGATATGGTGACCCGACGGCCACTGATTAAAGTGTCTATAGCATGTTTTTGAAATGCCACGGCTGGCGATAATTTGAGAGATCTCCAATGACTAACTATTTGATGGTAGTAAAGAAAATGTGTCGGGGGCAGATTATAACGGGCACTCAAGTCCGAAAAGGGCCAAGAGAGACCGGGTGGTGACATGGAAAAATTGGCTCATTTTGAGTAGTGCCTTTCCCGCCCATGAATCATAAATGCCGGGGGCACAACACTCCTGGGCCCTAGGATTGCCAGATATCGGCAAATGTACGGAAGCGCGGAAAGGCACACGGAACATTTTTCTCACCTCTCTCCATGCTACCACAGTGTCCATAATAAGAGCATTGTGCTCGCTGGGCACGGGAAGGTGAGTTGGCGGACAATGCAGCAAGGCCGCCAGGGACCAAGGGGCCGCCATAGCTGATTCGAGCTCCCAGTTGGAGAATACAGAGGTTCCCCGTATCCAGTCCGAAACATGCCTAACCAGACATGCTATGTTGTATAACCGAATATCCGGCATCGCCATCCCTCCCAATGTTTTGGGCAGTACCAGCTTGGCATAGGCTATGCGGGCCTTCCCCCCTTTCCAAATGAATTTAGAAAAAGCACTTTGAAGCATACGGACATCCGCATGTTTAAGTAATATCGGGATTGTCTGCATAGGGTACAGGGAGGAGGATTTGGTGCCAATTTTTATACCGAGGTAAGTAATATGGCTTTTTGCTATGGCAAAGGGCGTGTTTGTAGCATGTAGATAACAGGAGCAGTTCGCTTTTCGAGTAGTTAACTTTCAGCCCCGACATGCCCCCAAAAAGTCGCAGCGCAGATTGTACGATAGGCAGATCTGTGGCGGGCGGGCCGTGAAGAGGAGGATATCGTCCGCAAATAGTGCCAAACGAAGACTCCGTTTGCCCACAGGGATTCCATGAAATTGCGGATGTTCAAGGATATACCGGGAAAATGGTTCTATAGCCAGATCAAATAGAAGGGGCGATAGCGGGCAGCCCTGTCTGGTGCCCTTCTCCAAACGAAAGGATGGGGTCATCAGACCGGCCGCACCAATTCTGGGCACCAATTCTGACCGATGGACTGGAGTACATATGGGACAGCAGGTGTAAAAACTGTCCGGTAAAACCAGCCCTGCGGAGAACAGAGAACAACCAGGGAAGATTAATGCTATCAAAAGCTTTCTCTGCATCGAGGGACAAAATAGCTACTTCCTGGTGTGGGTGAGTCTTGGCAAACTCCATGGCTGCCTTTAACAAAACCCGCTTGAGCGGGGTCCACCAAGGTAGGTAAAATGGATGCCAGTCTGTCTGCCGCTATCTTGGATAGTAACTTCGCATCTACATTAATATGTGAGATTGGCCTATAAGAGCCAGGATCCAGGGGATCCTTATTCTTCTTTGGCAGTACCTTAATGTGAGCCTCACAGGCTGTGGGGAAGTAGGAGCCCCCCTCCCAGACATTGGAATACAGTTGTCTTAGGGGATCGCCAATCAGATCCGAGAGGTGTCTATAGATTTCCCCCGGTAAGCCATCGGGGCCCGGGGATTTCCCACTTGGAAGGGTCTTTATCACTCTGGAGACATCCTCCAGGGTGATGGGTGCATTTACAGTGGAGGAAATAATTATTTGACCCCCTCACTGATTTTGTAAGTTTGTCCAAT
>CM070035.1:101986375-102006644 GCA_036250615.1 Ptychadena robeensis | reverse complement strand
TTGGACAAACTTACAAAATCAGTGAGGGGTCAAATAATTATTTCCTCCACTGTAAGTGTTGGAGCTGTTCCGCAGACAACAGTGGGAGGGCCAAAGAGGACAGAAACTCCCCATCTCCCCGTAAAGGTTGGCGTAGAGCTTGTGTATAATCGCTCATAGTACCTCTGGAAGATGTGGTTAATCTGTTATTTGATCTGATAATCTGATATTTCAGGCGGACATGAGCCTCAGAAAGAAGAACCTTCTTCTGTGCCCATAGATCAAAAGCTTTCTTAGCAGCATACCATGTGTCCCTATTGGCCTTGGACGGTGCATCATACAGTCTGACTTGCGCTGAGCGTAGGGAATGGCTAGCTTGCAGGAACTGACTTTGGATCAAGCGTTTCTGCTTGGCCGCATAGGCCATTATCCTGCCCCTCAAGAAGGCTTTACCAGCCTCCCAGTATAGAGCCGGTGTATCTTGGTGTTTGCTATTAAATGTGTCATATTCCGTCCATGCCTGTTGAAGCACAGTGGGAAAATGGGGATCCGACAACAGAAAAGAAGGACATCGCCACACAGGCGTGGGGGACATAGGCTTAGCGACACACAATTCCACCCCCAAGGGGGCGTGGTCAGATATTACCAAATCATGGATCTCAGACCCCTTCACCCACGGAAACCAAGAGGAGGAAATTAAAAAATAGTCCAGCCGGGCCAGTGACCCGAGGGCCATTGAAACAAAAGTGAATTCTCGGTCCGTGGGATGACCCACTCGCCATACGTCCTCCAAGTTGTTAGCCTGCACAAAAACCTCCAGAGTGGAGGGGGAGGAGTGAGTCAGAGGTGGAACAACCCTGTCTATGGACCTATCAGATTTGCGATCCTCCAGCGGGGACATGACTGTATTAAAGTCGCCCCCCAGCAGTAGTTTAGTGTCACTATCAACCTTTAGCCAACCTGTCAGCTCATGAAAAAAAGTCGGTGTCGGGGAGTTGGGTGCATAGACATTGACAATAGAAAAAACACAATCTGAAATTTGAACATCTGCACGGATACCCCTACCGCCCGGCAGTGAGTTCGTGGCCAACAACTTATATTGCAGAGATGATCGGAACAGTATCATAACCCCGGCCTTCCTACCTGCAGCCGATGAGCCCACCACCTCCCCCACCCACAGCTTCCTCATTCTAGAAAAGTCGTCCTCCAGCAGATGTGTCTCTTGCAAGAGAGCCACATCCGCTTTGAGGCGACCCAAGTGTCTGAGCACCTGATAACGCTTCTGGGCAGTACGAAGCCCTGTTACATTCCATGATATAACTCTCATTCAGTGTCTATATATGAGTGTACAAAATGACAGAGGGGGCTGTCAGTAATGACCTAGCAAGAAAGCCCCTCCCCACCTGAGCATAGACAGGTAGGAAAGGCGCCCTCCCACAACACAGTAAAATCATGGCAGTTGACCAAACATAAAAACAATCACACAAACGGTTGGCAAAGCCAACAAACTAATGCAGAGATACACCTGCAGTAAAATAAAATAAAACATACAAATTCGAGCAATTAAAGTAACACATTGCGTGACTTCACTTTTTTCCTCATTAAGCATCTTGTGATATATACTGACAAAAAATGCAGGGGAAACGAGCAGCAAATGCTCCAGGGGCTAAAGTCAATCGGCACCAGTCCAGTCCACAACTTGAGGGGGAAGTGACCTGGGAATAAAGGACCCCAAAGGGCAGCAAAAAAGAGACTCAACCAGCAAAGATCGAACAGTCTGCAACTTTACCCATCAGATGTCTGCGTAGCACGAGCATCAGTCGGTTCTTTGGCGGCGGAGAGATCCACCTCCGATTGTATGAGGACCATGGCTTCCTCCGGGTCTTGGAACGATTGCATCCTTCCATCCGCCGTCTGGAAATGGAGTGTCGTCGGTTATGTGAGCGTGAACCGTATATTGCGGGTTATAAGCTCCGGGCAGACCGAGTTGAAGGCCCTCCTTTTGTGGGAAACTTCGGCAGAGTAATCCGCGAAAATCAACAAACGACGACGCTCAAAGGAAAGCTCCTTAGCTCTGCGGTAAGCTTGCAAGACTGCTGACTTATCAGTGTAGTCCAAATAACGTACGATTACTGGTCTCGGGGTCTTGCGCGTCGGTTGTGGCAGCCCTAGGCGATGGGCGCGCTCCACTTTACATTTGTGAGATATGCCAAGGTCTCCAGGAATGACCTGCGAGCAGATTTCTGCCAACCGTGAGGGCTTGATTGATTCCGGAATACCCAAGATCCGTAAGTTGTTGCGCCGCGAACGATTCTCGTAGTCATCCATCTTTGCGGCCATGTTGGCGATCAGAGCCTTGGTTTCGGTGTCTGGCCCTGTGTTGGTGTGAGCTGCGTCCTCCAGCGAAGATACTCTGGCTTCCAGCTCTGTCAGCCGTGTGGAGTGCACCTGTAAATCCTGCCGCAGGGTACGGACCGCTTTAGTGAGGAGCTTGGCCACCGCTCTGGTGATCTGAGTGTGCCCTGGGTCCTCCAGCTCCCTGTCAGACTGGGAGAGATCCTCAGGAAGAAGGAGCGCCGCCATCTTAGCTTTTTTAGTGTGCGGCGTGGACGGGCTGCTGCGGGCGCCCGCGCGACCCTTGAGCTTCGGTGATCCCAAATACCGGTCCATGTCTGCTCCGGTACAGGTGGGCATGTGTGGGATTTGGTCCGGTGCGCGATTGCAGGATTTAATAACTTAGATGCCCCTGTCAGCGCGGGAGCTGCTCACTCTGGCTGCTGCAGCATTAGGCGCCAGAACCGGAAGTCGAGTTCAGGGGTTTTAACGGACAGTGGAGCCCTTGTCTAACCCACTAACTCCATTGCAGCCCTCTGTCTCTGTATTGATAGAAGTTGCAAGATTTTGCTGCAATGTTAAAGCCCAATTGTTGTTTATTTTATAATCAATTGTGAAAAGTGAGATAGCATTAAAAAATATATTTTCTTTCCTTTAGCACTTTGCTGTGATAGAACTTCAGCTCTACCTAAATCAGGGTGTCAAACTCACCACAGAGAGAGCCAAAATTAAGAACTTGCACAAAGTCATGGGCCAACCCTGATATTTATTGAAAAAATGTCAACAATTGACAATATACAAACTTAATCTGGAATCTGGAACAAGCAAAGTGTTACACTATATATAACACACATAAATGTCAAATAAAAGAAACATCTGGGGTATTTGTTTCTTAAATCACTTTTTTATCTTTTGGGTAAATATAATTACATTAAGGAACAGATTTGTTCTACCCTGACTTAAATCTTCCCTTAGCTAGCTATATAGGAAGGCTCTGTGTGATACTAGATGTCTACTTCCAGTGGTCCAACTCACAATCTGCACCTCCATCATCATTGAAAAGTCATAGATGTGACTGGGAGAGAGGATCCGATGGATTTATATGTCAACCATGATAATACTAATCAAAGGAGTGGACTTTACTGAATAGGGATGGCACTATGTTATTTAGCACCCTTAGAACCAATATGGACTTATATGTCACCTATCCTGTAGAGGCAACTTCTTCTAAAAGAGTGCTAGTAGTCATGGCCTACTGGTTAACATAACACACATCATATATTTGATATTTTTCACTACAACATTTCCTGTAATAAAACACTAAAAGTTGCCTATATATTGAAAAAAAAACCAATATTTTCTAATAATCACAATGGATTCAAACAAAAGGGGAGATGTTCTTACTAATATAGGCATTTGTACCTAGTAGAAATAATATTTGCAATTTAACATGGAATAGAACCCAAATATGAAAATATGCATCAAAATTTTAATTATTTTATATTTTTTTAACACAATGCACTAACTAGGCAAAAGACACCCTGGTTATTATCAATACAGTATCCAGTTCTTACCTATTTTTGTTGCACTATAAATATTCTCAATTGGAAATACTCCTCCTAGACTATAAAGCAAAACTTTCGAAAGTGCTGGAATAAGCTGTGTTGTTGTCACCAAGACATTCACACTATTACTCCTAAAAAGAAAAAAAAAGTAAAACAATGTATGATATAGTTTAACTAAATGTTTCTGTTTGATAGTCTGAGCTTAGTAAATCCAGTTACTATCCAATGCAAATGTATCACAAAGTAAAGAAAAATTACCCATTACCTCCTCTAAGCAGAATTTGCTTTAAATGTTTTTCTCATAAACGGCAGGTCACAATGGGAGAGATTACATAACAGAGTCAGTCTTATCAATCTTACCCTCCCTAGCGGTCAGTCCTTACTGCGTTTCTTTTTAAAGAACCAGACTTACTTGACATGCACATCACAGTTCTCTGTCTTTCTGTGAAGGTTTGGATTACCATGCTTGATTATGTGAGTTAAAAGGAGCTTCCCCCTACCTTAACATGTGCTTGCCCTAAATTTTTAGGTGTGCATTCATGCGATCGGTGATCAATCGAGTTCTGCCCACCCTGAATGATCGACCAAACAAAATCAGAATCGACTAAAAATCAGATCGGACATTGAACCGACATGTTGGTTTTTTTGGTAGATCGTTTGCCAATCAAAGTATGTTGGTGGACCCATAGCTACAGTGACAAATTGACCCGTGTATGGCTACCTTTAAAATTTCTTGGGGATGGCCTGGTATTAAAAGGAAGGTGACACACACTAACTCGCTGCCCCCACCTTCTTCTGTCCTGCCAGGCTATATAGCTACCACCTACACCTTTTCCAATCATAAACAAACCCATACTGGGCAAAAAGCCTAACTTAAGGAATTAAAGCTTACACATTGATATGTGACAATATAACTGAATCCCCTACTGACTTGTGATTTGTGAAAATCACCATGACCATTTTTGAGTTTTAATGCAATTTGTTCCACATGTGTATGCTTAGATGGGCTTCCTACACCATCCCCTAGGTAATTTTTAAGAAAATACAAAGTTCAGATATTCAGGGGCTTTGCAATTAACTTTATTCGATAATAATTCAAAGAATAAACCCTGACTGGAGTATTAGTTCACCAAAAAGGCAAACAGCCTGAGATTGCTGCAAACCCAGCTCTGTCATGAACTGCAGCCCATACCAAGTAATTTGCATGATGATATCAAATGCGCTCAGTTCCTAGACAGTTATTCATAGATATCTTATTAGTGGGACAAAGAATCTGAAGAAGTTCAGTAACACATGTTATCAGACGGTAGATACTTTATGTTGATCCAAAGTGTACAGTGTCTAGGCGGCTAAATGTTAGAATACCATATAGTCCAACTCAAGCCAAACCTTTTTTAAGATATATTAGAACAAGGTTAGAACCTATGCCAAAATATTTAGATCTCCCTTATCTCTTTTCTCTTCTCTCTATTTAATGAATGTTAAAAAGAACATGAAGTGAGCGATAATCTCTCCAACACAGCATTATCAACACATTTCCTGGGGTTGGAAAGTATTCGTCTTCTGTCAGGATTTAATTTAAATCTGAGGGATATTTCTTGTCACTTCCTGTTCAGGAAATGGGTTTCATACATACATTAACAGTTATTTTATGGGTTTGGGAAATGGGTTTCAGACATGACTGTAAGTAAATGGTAATCTCTTTTTTATTTATAGTTTATAATGAATACACATGCTTTATCAGTTAATTTTGTTTTGATATATCTTATAGACCATATACATAGCTATGTTAAAACTTTCTGGTGAATCTGTCCTTGCAGAATGTTTAAAGTAACTCTATATACTATATAAAATAACTGTTAATGTATGACTAGGACATCCTTACAACCACGTATGGTCACAAAGACTATGTGTAGTTCTAGAGTAAAAACACAACGTACTATTGTATGCCTTGACCACACTTGTATCTGCTTTAAATTAGTTTGGCAAAAATGGGAATTAGAATAACAAGTCTTAAGTGACACTGTAACTGTGCATTTAGTGATGAAATCTAAACATACATTTTGACTTACCTCGTGTTAATGAGTGATAGTGATTTAAGTGCATTCGAGAGCCAGGAGTCTGTCAGTACTTCAAGATCTGCTCGCAATTGAAGCCAGGCCTCTCTCTTAGCTGGGCCAAAAAGTCCTTCAGCACAAACAGGCAGGAAATCATAGATTAAATGCTGCTTTCATGGAAATGTGAAATGTTTTCTTCCATTAAATTTTCCCCAAATTTCAAGAAAAATATGATATGCAACCTCTTATTATGGGAGAATTGCTGATTTATTATATGGAAAGGGTCATAGCTGAATGATACCTTTGTGTATAATGAAAGAGCACATATTTATAAAGTCAGGGGCCTTATACCAAATGCAAGATTTTTTTTTATTGTAGAAGAAGAAATGCCATATCCTGTGAACTGTGTGGATTTCCACTTTTAAAATTGGCTCCCAGTTCTATAATTACAAATGCATAAAGAACTCAAAAAACTAAATAGTAAAACTCATTGCTATCAGTATATCAGCAACAGCTATTTAAAATTGATTAATGCTTTGTTGAGCTTAAAGTGGACCTACCACCCCCCGATTGAAAATAAAAAGATAATTTCTGACAGCAGGAGTGGTGTCTTTTTAGAGACCACCCCTCCCACTGTGTTACATATCGCCTCGGCAAGACGTCACATAGCCACAAGGATATTTGGGATATCTCTCCTAGATGCCCTTGTGGCTGTAGGAAATCTCCAGTCTCGCAAGATTTTGAAGTTAGCATCATATCTGCGAGACTTTGTGATGGGTGAAGAGGGGAGAGAGAAACCTCTCTTCACCCAGCCTACTGCCCCCTTCCCCCAAACCAGAGCTCTTCTGCAGAGGAGCGAGTCTCCGTCTGTGTAGGAGTTTGGGGGCGGGTTGGTGTCAGCTGCCAGCTGCCCTGAGAAGTATGAATCCGGAGGTGGCTTCATCTTGTCAGATGAAGTGAAAACGTGTGTATCAGTTTTCCAGGATCTGAACTGCTGACAGGTCAGTAATGTGTCTATTTCATGTATGCGCTTTTTTTTTGTTTTAGTTTAAAAATGCTTCAATGATGTTTAATCATACACACAAGCCGAGCTTCCAGTTTACCAGAAATGTTCTGACCTCTTGAGATTTAACTATCTAGGGGGCTATTAGGTGCTGGCAAAATGGACATTCAGTCTTTAGACTACAAAATCCAACCAGCGCTATATGGATATTTTTATATTTGTTAATAAAAATATAAAAGCAAAATGTACCCCAATGTAATAAAAAAACTATTATTGACAAAGTCTATAAATGTACATTACATATAAAGCAGTTAACTTTTTATTTATATTGGTTGGAATAAAATTAATAACTACGATTAATTATACGGTGCATATATTTTACATTTACAATGTATATATTGAAAGAGAAGACTGTACAAAATACCTCCTACATTGTTCTTGTAAGTATTATACAGTTCTTTTACTCGTCTGTAGCGGAATGCCAGCTTTCTCATCCAGTCCACTCCGCCCCTGACACCAGTCGGTAAACATAACGTTGTGCTACTTGCTGCTGCCCGGAAACCATCAGTGGCAAAACTGTAGGAACTGCAAGAATAAAAATAATCAACTATTATTAGGACTCCATTAACCTTCCAGGGTTAGCATTCAATGCAAACTGTTATTAATATGTGAGATGGAACAATTTACATTTATATACTCAGAGAACAATATAAAAAACATTTGAACTCTATAATAACTTGACTTTACCTTACTTGTTGCTTTTAATATAATATTATAATTTAATATCAACTGGTTCAATTAATATTGCTCTGTTTATGTCTTATATGTACAATATGTTATGAGTAGCAAGCACAGCTTTATGGCAAAGCCTCAAGCCTGCCATGACAAAATCATGTTGGTGGGGGGGGGGGGGGGGGGGGGGGGGGGGGGGGTCAGGTAACACAAGTGGCTCATTGAACAGCTGACATCTGGCTCCAAGTGGAATCCTTTTATTCATAAATTCCAAACATGAAATATGAAGCATAAGCAGCTCTTAAGTGACCCTAGGCTTGAATTTGGCTTCAATTATCGCATATTCACACAATTCTTTTATCTTTGTAATAATAAGCTATTACCTACACATTTTCTTGCCTTACTACATTATTATAACGTAACAGGTAACACGTACCTCAAGTCTTGACCATTGTCATCCGAAGACACATCATCTACATGGACCTGGTCACATTCCTACAGAGGGTAAGAAATATTCAAATAAAATATGGTTTCAAGCCCAAATAACTTTCAAATTCTACACAGGAATACATTATTAATAATATGTAGTTTTGACAAATACAAAATGCAATAACTTATTTTCTTAAACTATGAGAACACCATAAAATAAAACACAAATTTTTTTTAAATATAAGGTATGCATACATGCGTTTGCAACCCCCTCACCAGTGGTTCAACAATTTACCATAACAACTTGCTAACATGTCAAGAAAAAAAAAGCTGCCTTTGGCAAGCTTTTGACTAATGTTTTCTGGGTTAATACCCCCAAAAATTTGACCTCTAGAGGTCAGAACAGGTAGCCCCATGTGTCTCTTAATAAGTCACTTAAACTAGGATTAAAGTATTTAAGGACTAAGCATACCACATACATGTATTTACACCTTACACTTCTATGTATTACTAAAATGTATAATGTAAAACATGCACATGTGCTCCTAAGATAAAAAGTAAACCAACTTTTTTTTCTTTTTTTATTTAGTCCAAATGTTGCAATATTTGCCACCTGCTATAGTTGTTATTTATACAAAATGTATATAAATGCTAGTTCAACAGTGAAAGATGCAGTTTTTGGTTGGTAGCCCAAAAGGATATCATAGTGGCAGCTGCATAATATGTGGGGGGGGGGGGGGGGGGGGGGGGGGGGGGGGGGGGGGGGGGGGGGAGAGGTCTTGACATTTTCTGTACCGTCGACAGGGAACATGAAGCAAAAAAAAAACAATTTTTTTTAATCTATCATCCTATATAAACTGCTTAACAGCAAGTAGCCCTTAACAGAAAGTAAACCTGAGTGTTATTTTAAAGTTTTGGAATGTATGAGTGTTTCTTAAAATATATTTACATTATTTAGGATAAGGCTGTATATAATTATTTAGATCCATGCCTTTGAATACCTTTGAATCAAAGGTAATCCATGCTATTTTTTAGAGTTTGGTTTTATTTTATAACAGGATTATGAAAAGCACACTAATACCATACTATTATATGCTGCATGGAAAATATGCAATAGTGATTATTTAATTACAAAGGGTACACCCATAGAGATATCATGCATACTTGTTTAGCTGAATTAATAAACACTGTCTTAAAATACATTCTCGTATTAAATGTATTTCACCAATTGTTTCACAAAACAGAATTTGGTTTATTTCAAGAATCGTCTTTGTAAAAATGGATCCACATTTCTATTTAAAAAATCAGCATAACAGCATGTTAATTAAAAATGATATAAAAGATAATAAAAAAAGATAATTAATGAACCATTGCTTTGCTCATATGTACTCGAATTTTAGTAAGCAGGTGGAAGGTTCGCTTTTTATACCAGTGCAGTGTGTGCTTTTCTAAGCTAGGAAGAAAGTTTGATTAGGTCTAGAGAGGTGTTGGTATATTGGTGAATATTTTAAACATTGAATTGGCATAGCTGTCAATATCACTGGCCGGGAATACTTGACGTCACTTCCGGTTTCGGCCAGACTCTTCTGCTTTCCGGATGCCGGAAGTGACTTCATTGACGTCACTTCCGGTATCTGGAGAGTAAAGTCCCCTCCCTCCTATTCAGTTCCTGCCTAACTTAAAAGGGAAGGGGTGTTACTCTCCCTAGTAATGTCCCACCCTTCACAGCATCTGCACAAGCGCGGTGGGAACTTAGGAGGGAGAGTGACGCCCAATCCCTCTACCTGATTTCACAATCCGGGATTTTGTGCCGTCGGTATTTGGCCGGGTAAGTCACATAAAAAGCGTGACTTTCCCGGCCAAAACGGGAGGGTTGACAGGTATGAATTGGTACAATGGGCCTTCTTATGTAAAAAAAAATTACATGAAAAAAATTTATAAAAGGTATCATTTGAATGATAAAAACTCTAAAATACTTATTTTGTATGAAAGATTTTAAAACAGTATGTATTTATATTTAGGTTTTGTTTTAATAAAAAAAATTATAATTGGAAATGTGTTTTGTGGTTTTTTTTATGTTGACACCCTCTCTCCTCTGGTGTGATGAACATACCAGAGGAGGGAGGGTTAACTTCAAAGGGCACATCTGGGGATCACACTGAAACAGTTTTCTGCAAAGAAAACTGTTTTAGTGCAATTTACATTTGAATCTCCCAAGCCCCCAGCTCAGAAGATCAGAGCCAAAATAGGGCCAGCAAGAAGGAGTCAAAGGGTGAAATGTGGACCTGATATTATCAGTTTGACATGTCTGATTTAGCCAGAACCCAAATCCGATTTATATTAATAAAGAAACAATTAAAAGTACAAATGTAAGCATACTTATTTAAAAGTAATAACATGTGGCAAAATCATTAAGTACTTCCTACACTTCCCTTTAATGTATCTAGAAATGTACCAAGCAAGATATGTATCCAAGCATTCTATATATTCCAATTGCTCTTGCATGTAATTATCATTTAAATTAGAAATTACAATGAAGTCACCTACATCTACACCTACAATGCTAAATCTATGTTTAATGCATGCACTAGAGGAGCATATAGAACTTACAACAATATTTCTAATGGATTCTTTCGTTTTGTTTGGTAAACACGCTCGCTTTATATCTCAGTTCATCAAATGAGAGAGCAACAGCTGTTTGAACAAGCACTCCCAGCCCAAATTTAGTAACAAGTACACCACACATTTTGGCTTACCTCCAAATCATTAAAAAATAAGTGTGCATCGGCGAGGTTGAAAATCATTTCTTCCATCCTCAGTCCAAGAGTCACAGCTGTTGGTGAATCCTTTAAAACATGAAGTATTACAAAGTCTCAATGAGATATGTAACATAAAATGATTCACATCACGGATTTGATCACAGTTGTCATATTTAGCCGCTTTGAAGCCTCTAAATGTAAAAAAGCTATCAGAGCATTTTCAAAGATCTTAAAGTCTATTACACCACTAATCTTGGCTAGCACACTTCCTTCCAATGTTTCCAGCTACATTTTGTTTACAGCTTAGGTTTTGCCTCTATAACCCTTCATGAAATAAAAACACTGGTGATATATATATATATATCTACAATGGACCTTTGACTTACGAACTTAATTGGTTCAGAAGGGTTGGTTGTACATTTTCCCATAGAAAATAATGGGGATGGCAATAATTGATTCTCGACCTTCCAAATTACCATTTATCTAACCTTTTCATAATAAAAAAAGATGTAAAATATGTGTGACGTACAAGAAACACCAATAATATTCCTACTTTTATAGCAAATAAAGTTATAACTCTCTTCTGCTCAATTGTAATTCTCCTATTTCTGCGGAGAAAGTAATTGACAATGCACTAATCGTCCTCAGCACAGAAAGAAGTTTCTTGATACCTATGGGGTCCATGCTTACACCTCCGTGTATGCTCATATAGCTGCGTTTAGAAGCAAGTCTCTGGATACCTCTGGGGTCCTTGAAACCCCCAGGCAATAGCGTTTGTACTGGCTACACCAAAGTCTATGCTTTAAATTAGTTAATAATACTTATGGGGGAGCTGTGCATATATGACTATGATATGGGGGAGCTGTGTTTATATATATATATATAGTGCAGGAGAACATTTTCTCCTGGTAATCAGTAGCTCACAAAAAAAAGTTACATGCACTTATTTTTTTTAATTCAAACATCACATGCCTATTTACTTTCCACAAAACTCACTATTTTTGGCTTTGAGAGTGGAGAATGCACAAAGAACTGAAGAAAGTGTTCTGTTGTAGTAGTGGAATAGTACTACTATTAGCGAACTAGTACTTCTACTACTACAGGGGTGGGGCAAACGTTTGGACTAGTGGGCCACAATGGGCTTTTTAAGTTTCACAGAGTGGCTGCCGTCAGGAAAAGGAATATTTTGGCTCCCCTCTGCCTGTTCCCTGCAATGAGCGGGCATAATGCACAGAGGTGGGCTACCCATGGCAACCCTCGAACACCTCTAGGCATTATCTTGGCTCATTACAGAGGGAAGCCACAGTGTCTTGTTACCAAGGTCACAATGGGCCAGAACAGAGTACTTCGGTTGACTTTCTGCCCTCCCCCTACCCTCTTCACAGGGTAGCGCCAAGGAGGTTAAAAAAACTAAATGGACTAGATTTCTGTCCTCTGGGCCATAGTTTGCTTATATCTGCACTAATAGTATTTGTGGTACTGTTTGTACTAATACACTTGTGGTACTAATATGGCTACTTATACACAACAGTAGAAAAATGCATTACTAAACATCAGTGGATGTAAGGTAAATTGAGTACAATGGTATTGTAGATGCCAGTATTTCTTTCCACTGACCCACCAAAAAAGACACAAGCCTTTGTTTAAACCTTAAAGATGAACACATGCCAGCAAGAGATCAGTGTCAGAGAGGGGTAAATAAACTGTTAACATGAGACCAGGAATGCACCATATAAACTTAACAGATGATAATACATTTTCAATGCCTATGCAGGCTCATCAACACAGTTTTTATTGATTCAAATTCAGAGAAAGAATTTATACTCAATCCTATGTTGCATATTAAAAAATGTATGACAATGCCGCAGAATGTAGAAGTCAAGTGGGAGCTGCAGTTGTCATGCTACCACAGCCTTTAGCCTAAAAATGCAACTGCAGCCTTAGCTGCCAGTATGCCACTGTTTGATTTTGTAATTGTTAGTTTTGTTTAATACTGTATTTTGAAAATATTTAGAGAGGTACTAATTTGGTACACTGTTTTCCTTTGCAGGTATAGACCAATAAGAATGCTAATGCCTACCTCAACTGTTTGGCCATCTAATCTACTGTATATTAATATATGCCCACAAAAGGGTTTGGCAGCTAATCTTAGTATTTTGTCACACATCGGCGAATTATGGTGTTTTTTGAAGTCTAATCTGGCATTTGGGTGACTTGCCCCTGCCATGTAACAGGCAAAAGCGATGAAGCAGAGCTTCTTGTAAGCGTTGCCCAAGTGCCGATTCCATGCTGTTGTGTTTATATATGAGTTTGCTGACAAGTTCATGGAATACCAATGTACTGAGAACTGTTGGAAGTCACATGCTCTATTGCTAATATGACAAGTATTCTTAAAGTTTCTGAGTGATACATTTCAGCTGTTTGTAACTTCTATCCTACCAAGTTACATTACTACTGTCATGTGAACAAAACATATCTAAAACATTTACAGTAATTGAACTTTTAGAACTATTAGATTGCTATTTTCTTAACATGAAACTTTTCATATAAAAAGATAATTATGAGTAATAGTTTGTGACTAATATTTAATCACTTTTAATAATTATATTTATATATTTATGTTTAATCATATTACCTAATTACTTTAATAATACCTAATTACTATCTAATTACTACCTTATTACTATGAAATACTGTGATTTGTGACCTAGCTAAAGCAATGTTTGAGCAAATTGACTTAAAAAGTTTCATTTAATTTCCCTTTTAGGAAATGCTTTTTGAATAATTTTCAAAGCCCCTGAAAATGCTTTTATCATCAAAAAATTAGGTGAACAGGCGGGATCAGTGTCCGATGTCTAAAGGGAAATAACAGTTTGCGCTTGTTTATTTAAAAAAAAAATAGGGATCTCCCTTTTTATTATATAGCAGATCCCCCAGGGAGCTTGGCTGGGTAAGAAAAGGGGGGTCAGCAATCAGATGTGCCATCCCAGGACCCACACAAGAACTGTCCATTCAGGGAAAAGGGGGTCAGTTATATTGGTTGCCATTTTAACAGCTATTCATGATATAATTACATTTTCAGTTTTTCAGTTGTGACTTGTGACATATACTCCTGGGCAAAACTTGTGTTTCCATTAGATGTGTGTTTTAAACAGTGCAATATCGCAAAAATAGTGTTCACAAAATCAATGACAAAGCAAACTCAATGGGGTTTGGTCCATCATTACAGCTAGGATTATTTCTGTTTGCTCCTGAATACCATGCTGAAACAATTAACTGTTTGCAACATGCTTTGACTGTTTTACAATGACATTTCTTAAAATAATATTCACCAGCCAATATAGCAGTTATGCCATATAAGTCTTACAAAAATTGCCTGTTTTTTTCCAAGATAGATAAATAGAGGGGAGTATTTCCTGGAAACCACAAGCCAGTGGAAACACACCCCAATAACTTTTAGTCTTCACTATTGGCAAGCTTGGGTGCTTTGAAGTGTTAAAACATTTATCCATTAATATTTAATGTGTGCACACAGCTGCTAAAGCCCTGAAAATTCATTAAATGCTTCAAAAATGCATCCGTTAGTTAAAAATAGTTGCTCCGGATAGTTTTTCTATCACGTTAATGCCATGTTATTGAAGTCAGTGGATACAAGGCCTAATGAGTACTTCCCTCTGTTTACCAGTTGTGCTTGTCAATAGGTGCACAGTGGTAATTCAAGTAAACAACTGATATTCAAGAGATATAAATAATTTACCTTGTAGTGCATCCATTAACAAGTTTTCAAACATTTAAATGAGAATAAAGAAATGTGAAATGGAAAAATATATAGTTTTATAGCAATTTTCAGATCCATAATATTGCACCATAAATGGTAATTTATTTATTTTTTAATTCAATCATTTTGAGTCAATTGTAAAGCCCCTGATCATAGTATCATCACCAAACTTGCTGGAGATGTAGAAATCAAGTAAAAATTTTGCAAGCCACAATTTCGACTTTGAACTTCATTTATGCAAAAACTACATGTGCTAGAGCACATCTCCAGCAATTATGGTGTTGATACCAGGGGCTTTGCAATCAACTCACAAATTCAGCTAGTCAAAAAATTTAACCATCTCTAGTAATTTACTGAACAAGTTACCTACTTTTCCCTTTGCAAGTGTCATATAACTTTGAGTAAATGAAATAATCAAAACATCTAATTTTGGTCCTCTTTGCACTATAAACTTACAAAAATGTTTTTCAACCTGTTAATTACACTGAAAAGAAAACAAGCTCTCCTACTTTAGAAAATGATCTCCAATTGATCATTAAGAGACCCACGTCTTCAAACGCTGATCTATCTGTATATAAACTCCTATTTGTGTAGACAGACAGATAGATATAATAGTTATGTACATACAGAAACAGAACCAAATAGCAGCAAGCCTGAATGGCACGCTTCTTCTCCATCTGCAAAAACTATTATAAGTGTATTGCTGCAACGGGTCACATACCAGACTTGATATCTATCACATTGCATTAGATAGCTACATTTAGAAACATCTACATATAGCGGTGTCATCACAGTCAATCCCCTTTACTTTACATTTGTATCAATGCATTATATATGTCAAGATTATCATTCTCAAGGTATGAATGCTATATGTCTAAAATGTTCAAGATACATCCAGCATAAGGTCATTCTCAAGTCTCAGATGACCGCCATACATACATAAATAAATAAATACCCAGAGCAAAGTAATAAATCCAGGTATGTAGAGAAAAAAAATGTAAGTTAGATCTATTTTCTAAAGTAAAGTAGTTTTAAAGTGAAATAATGAATGTAATGTGGTGAGGACGAAGTGATTTTATTCCATTTTGACGTTATTCTCAGTCTTTCAATATAAAATGAAAGATAATTATATGCCTATTATTCTTACCATAATCCCTAGAAATGTGAACTGACCAAGATTATAACATATTCTTAATAATGGCCCACCAGTGAAGGCCACTGATATCCTCATAATGTTTTGCTGTATTCTTTGTCCAATAAGATGCACTTTTTTCACCAAAATCATGGAAAGAACATCTGTACATGTTGTAGAGCAAATGCAGAAAAGAGACTTTATCCATAGCCATCAACAGTGTTTAAATACATGTTTTAAATAGGTTGTGCTGCAGCCGCAGCAAGTGTTTCTCTTCTTCTCTGTGTGTGAGCACTCCCTGCTCCTCCATGTGCTTTTTATCAATGTGTATATCGGCACTTAGGAGAAGTAAGCATAGAGCGCAGGAGTGCTCAGAGCGGAGACACACAGAGCAGAGGAGAAGCACTTGCATATTGGCCAGGAAGAGCAGTGTGTATATTAGCCCTAAGGAGTACAGAGGGGCAAAGAGCAAGGAGTATTTCCCTGCACTGGAATGAGCCTTTGAATATTGTTCCCTGGAATCCCTCCTAAAAAAACATGGATGGGTCTAAAGGTCCAGTGCATCTTATCATGCAAAACACGGAAACTTGAGTAAATGAGAATGTTTGGAGAATAACCCCCAAATGAAACATAACCCTTATACATTTTTTTGCATGCAACATAAATACACTGTGTGGTAATAGGACCAACTAATATTGGAATGACAGGTAATGTATATTGTGTGCATGGAATCCAGTCATCAAAAATGTATACACGTTGTGAAGACTAGTTCTATATTTATAATATAAAGATTTCTGATCTTAGATTTTAAAATCTAGTGTCAACAGCCTTGTTTTTTTTTTATAATCAATGACTTTTAGTTTAAGTTGTATCAAAACAAATATTTTTCACTTTGAAAACAATAAACATGTTTTTCATACAATTTTATTCAGTTCAAGAACATAACTTTTTTCTATTTCTCTTTCAGTATTTGGTTGGCTACTTACCTTCTTTGTTGCAAAACTACACAGGATATTTAACTCTATTACTAGTTTTTTGGTACCTCAAATTGGGTGGTGCTGAAGGTCATCTCAGTGTCACATATCTTCTACCCCAAATTTATAAACCTGGTGGGGATGTTTAAAGCACAAAATCTCTTTCCTAAAATGTTTACATAAAAACATTAAATCTAATTAATATTTATTAACTCATTGTACCTTCCTTCAATAAATTTGATGGACCTATTGATAGATGGTACAATAAGTTAAAACATTTCATTTATGTTTTTGAAAATATAAAAAAAACACATTGTGGGGAAATATCTTAAAAATCAAGACTAGGTCTATAGATTATTTCATGTGAAGTAGTTTTGGTCATACTATAACAGATGTTACACATTTATTGAAGCGAAAGGGTAATGTGTGCCATTGTATGAGCATTATATCTGTGCTAACAATGTGAAGCCCTAGCTGATGTTATGGTTATATCAGGAGGACCATGTAGAACAGTCCAGGCACTGCATTGTCATTTAGCAAGGCATCTGCTATATCATATTGGTATAGTACAAAAAAAATCATGTTGGAGTGCAAAATTTAATTTTTCTGTATTATTTTTGGTTAATATACTGTTTCTACTTTTCACTTTTAGTCACATTTTGGACACCAGCTATGATAGAACAATACTAAGTAGTTATATGTTAAATTCTTTTATTTAGACACACATGGTATCTCTCCTAAAGTTACCTTTTATTGGCATTTATTTTAGAAGTAGAGTAAATCTAGGCCCTGAATAAGGTGGAACAAATTAATCTGAAATGCATTGTAATGCAATACACATACAGATGTACACTGCAACAAGGGTCAGATTTGTCAGATTTGTTCATAGAACGTGACAGGTTTGTGTCTAGAGTAGGGCATAAATCTTTATTCAATGTCCTCTAACATTTGGTTATCCCAACAATATACTACACTGTATGTATATATTTTTTTTCCTGACAAAAATGATTATTTTTCAACTTCAATATGGTATGAATATTATATATTGTAGGGACTGCACTACTACTGCATTAGGAAAATGTTATTGTGAATTGGTGAGGACAAAATTTTTCTGTGGCCCTGTTTTACAGATTTAATTTCCTATAAAACAGGAAAGATAACATCTAAAATAAAATTAGATCAAATCCATGTTTTTAATTGCAAACAAAATAAAATAAGAATTTTGTAGAATCTTTGTACTTTTAATGGCCAACAGTGGTACCTTTCATGGATGGAGATCAGTCAGATGTTGTAGCTTAAACTCTCTTTATTACTTTATTAAAGCTGGCTATAGACGCTTCGATTTTTTTTTTACGATTTCTGAATGATTGATCGTCACACTCTATCGCAAATCAAGGAATCTTTTGGAGACCTTAAAATCAACCCTTTCGATCAACACATGCAGGCCTCATCCCACTTCCATAACTTCCGATCACATTTTTTGGTGTAGCCAATCTAGATATGTCACCATTCAGTCAGGCGCATTAATCAGCGATAAATCGTATCCTGAAATACTGATTGTGCACATTTTTTCATTGATGTACGGCTTACATGTGCTGATCTCATACGTGATCGTTTTTGGAGAAATCTACATGTCTATGGCCAGCTTTAGTAATGAAATGAACACAAATGTTTATGGTAACAAAGATAAAAAGCAACTGTTGCCTTAGTGAACGATATGCAGAAGGCTATGGAAAGATACTTTTAACACCAAACTTTTACTTCCTAACTTAAGCAATTGAGGTAAAGCAGTGAAGATGGTAAGAGTTAAATTATACAAAGGGGAGCCAAGCAACAACAGCAGGTGCCAGAGTGCTGCAAGCCTCCTGGAGGAGTGTCCCTAGAGCACTGATGGCCATCATTCCAGGAACATACCACATTAACCATGCCAAGAGCAGTGCTTCCAGGCATTCCATCATAGCATAGATGTCACCGGATAAAGTATCATTTGTAACGTTTGTCAAATGCTGCCAGGGTTTTTCGAGCAGGGTTATCAGGGCACTAACATTGAAATAGAAATAAAACAGATTGTGACTTTTGGGTACAGACGTAACAGTAAAGTCACATGTACTGTAGGCTTTGCCGGGTTGAAACACTATGTTCACTTCACCTTAAACAGTAAATTGTCTTATGCCTTTGCAAGTCTCTGTGTTTGCTGCTCTGTAAACATAAAACATCATGCTCCAGATACCATAAATGTGCTATTTTGCCAAACATGTTGATATTAAACAATTCTTTACTTCTTAAAGTTTTTTACAATGTTTACACCAAACCCACCCAACAATGTCTTTATAGACCTTGTTTTGTGCACTGGGATACCACAACTGAATCATTCAGAACAATCCATTCTCTCAGAACCATTTGTAAATGCAGGCTTCATGGTTAGTTGCTTGCCTTTATATCTTTGAATTCAATCACTAATGGGTGTGTACCAATACTTTTTTTGATATAGTGTACATCATGTATAGCATTTCCAACTCAAACTGTTTTATTTTTTGATCACCTGAACCTTAAAAAAACACACAATAACTCACCAACAACTACCAGTAAGAAACAGAGGTTCCTCTAGCTAACCAATAACTATTTCTAAGGTATACTAACAAGTCTTTATGAGCTGAATAAGATGCACTATAGAACATGTCAGTACGAACACTGCTACTATCACAATTTTAATTATGTATTATATATTAAAATTAAAAAATTTTAAGAAAAACCTGCCAATTGTATTTAAATGTAGTAGTAAATAGCTGATCGGCAGTGACTTAATTCTTTTGTTATAACTTAGAAATGTTATCAGACAAATTGGGGCTCAGTTGTAAAACCCTTTAGCCATAAGGGCACACACCAAACTCCCTTAGCAACATGATCATTGATCATTTCTAGTCAGGAGACTCCCACACAGCTGCACTCGGCACAGAAGGCTCTAGAAGAGGAGTCAAACTCATATACACAAAATTTGGACAAAGTCAAGAGATAACCTTGATATTTATTGAAAAAAATACTACAATTGAAGCTTTCCTATGAACATATCATATGGAAACAAACTTGTTTTGTTTAAACATTGAATCTGGTGAAAAGCAAATACTGTAACACACGTGAAATCATATGTTAAATAAAAGACGTATCAAAAGTGCCATTAATTTCCTGAATTAAACTTTTTTTAAAATCTAGCGTGCCAAATATGATTTCCTGCAGGACAGATTTGATCCCCAGGCCAAATTTGACACTCCTGTTAAAAAATAAGACCTTGCAAGCTATTTAAGCTTTTTAGAACCAAAATACATTTCAATGATACAAGGATACATCCATCTCCCGTACTCAGCCTAATCACCAGCGGTATCAAGGATCATTGTATCCTGGAGTAACTATCTCCGGACTTTTGTGGACAATAAAACACTTGTAAAGGCTTTTATGATTTTTCTACATGAATGTGACATCACACACGGTACCTAGAATGCATAGTTCCTAGTTCCGATTGCCGAATGTGA
>CM070035.1:101976049-101986275 GCA_036250615.1 Ptychadena robeensis | reverse complement strand
TTTGGTACAGAAATCTGGACCACAGCAGTGCGCTAGGGAGGTTAATGTGACCTATACACTGTACCAAAAACAAGCGGAAATAATTAAGGTGGAGGAAAGGAAAAAAAATACTGTGGTTGCATAAGTGTACACGCCCCCTGCTAACTGGAGATGTAGCTGTGTTCAGTATTAAACAATCACATTAAAAATCATGTTAAATATGAATCAGCATACACCTGCCACCATTTAAAGTGTCTCTGATTAACCCCAAATGAAGTTCAGATTCTCTAGTTGGTCTTTCCTGAAATATTTTAGTCACATTCCAAGCCATGGTCCACAGGGGAGAAGGGTACAAAAGAACTACCATCAGCACTAATATAAAAACAATGAAGAGGAATGCTTTTTTAAGTGCACCTAAACCCACCAGATAAACTTTGGTCCTGAGCTGGCCTATTATTGGGTCAATCTGTAAAAAAAGATATCTGTCCAATTCCCTTATCTCTCCTCCTTTCTCTTGTCTTCTCTGATCAATGCCACAGCAAGAATGATGTGTCAGATGACACATTTTTAAATGCAGCTCTTCAGGTCTGTTTACTTTCAGTTTGTGTCCATTGAAAGACATTGTATCTGGCGGCCCCCAATGGCCATTCACGTTACTGCAGCCTTAACCCATGGAAGACAGGAAGCTACACAGAAGTAAATATGGTGACTTCCACAGACGACAGCAAGGTAGTTAAGTATTTTTTAGGCTTTTCAGCAGCTTTGAGCCATTGGGACAGTTCAGAGGTAAGTAAGAATGTAATTACAATTTTTTCGTGTTTTTTCATAGTTAAGGTGCGATTTGAAGACCACGAAAATATTACCCATGAACTGCCCTTCTAAAATACAGGAATACATTATTGCATGGTCTAGAACCACAAGCATAGAAGATCACATGCCAGTAATTGACTATGGCAACAAAATGCATGCAGAGCCCTTATCTGCTTTAAATATGGAAGACAAGGTCAAGGTAAGTCATAGTATTTACATATTATTGCTTTATGGATCTTACTAGGTGCATATAAGCATTTCAGTATATATAACCAGTTAAAACCAAAATATCTCTGATTTCTCTGTTGAGCGCTCATGAATTTTACATAACCTAGTAAAGTAGCAACAGAAAACTGCAGGCTAAGAATATCAAAAAATTATATTTGTAGAACAACCACCTCAACATCTTAATTTATTAATGTGAACTATATTTGGGTACTGGTTACACACTGTTTTTCCTATTCATTTTGCACTAGTACAGATGTAACATAGTACTGTGAACACTAGGTGGCATCCTAACTGATTTATGTGAATATTGCTATGAATGGCTGTTGTTTGCTCAATAAATATCTGTAGCCATTTTCAGTAGCCATGTTTAGTATTTTACAAACTTTGGTGCAGTGTACATATCCATAACTGTCAAGCCTCCTGTTTTGGCTGGGAAAGTCGCGTTTTTATGTGGCTTTCCCGGCCAAATCCTGATTTCAAGAAATCGTGGATTTTTCCTGGGTTCTTGAAATCGAGCTGCTCTAGCAGGGAGGGGGCGTAACTCTCCCTGCTAATGTCCCACCTCACACATTAACAGCACAAGCGGGTGGGACATTAGCAGGGAGAGTAATGCCCTCTTCCTGCTAGATCAGTCAAAAGGCCGGCAGACTATAGAAGTGTAGAACGCGGAAGAACCACGATCCATGTACCGGAAGTTACGTCACTGACGTCACTTCCTGTACGCCACCCCCCCGGTTTTCAGATGCCCTAACTTGACACGTATGTACATATCTCTAATGTAAACTATGTCCACAATAAGGTGAATTGGAATCTTCATATGACTGCACATGTCTACTGTTGAAACTTTATCCTGAAACAAGATAAATCTCTGCTTTCTCCTCTGCTATCTATGAGACAGTATTGAATGAGAAATGCGGCAACACAAGGGGAAACACAAAAAAGAGAATTTACCATGCCCTGCTCTAGTCTGTATGTGCACATAGACAGTATATATTTATTTTGTTTATAAAAGAATGCATAGCTGAGTTTTGGATTTCAAATGACAGATAACGAAAAAATTATTTAACCTCTGCATGTGTTTAAAAAGCAAGTAGGCTGAATCTTATTGGTATTTTATAATTATATCACCTCACCTTTCCATACTTCTGTGCAAATGTTCCAGTGAGTAAGGAGTGAAAAATGATGATGGTTTCATCCAGGTCCCAAACGAATACTCTCTGAAAATAAAAAAGGTAAATAAACAAGTGATGAAGAAAGACTGTCAATGACAAGCAACCATTCATTATGAACATTGTACATAGCATTTTTCAACATTAAAAAGGATGTATACTAAAAATAAATATTATATGTCTATAATCCAAAAAAATAAAAAATATTCTTACCTTCTGTTCCCTAAACCTACCACATTTTGCGGTCTATAAGATGTATAGGATGCACACTATATAGCACAGCGTTTAATCCCTATAAAAAAAATGGGAACTACATCTCTGTAGGTTGGAGCTCTGTGCTCCATCCCCCAGAGTGGGAGTTACAGGAGTCAGGAAGCTGTCAGAGGGTTCCCTGCTCCCTGGTCCCGCAGATCACTGTATGTGGGTGTCGGTTTCAGCCAGCTCACATACAGTCTCTGCACAGGAAAATCCGCCCACCGACTGATCATCCCTGCTTCTGTATGTGAGTTGGCTGCTCACATACAGAGATCTATAGATGTAGTATCCATCATCCGGTGGCAGGGAAACTGTCAGAGCTGTGTATGTAAGCTGGCTGAAGCTGCCCACTCACATAAACACATCTGACGGACAATCTGTCCATGGATGGATCGACCGCCTGCAGAGTGTGTATGTAAAGACATGAGGGAATGCGACAGGGTGATTGGGAATGCAACAGGTTTACCCACAGCTGGTGGTCGGGCATTCACAATATAAGACACAGATTTTCCCCGATTTTTGGGGGGGAAGTGCGTCTTATATCAATTTACTAAACAAGTAGAGACAGGTGATTTAGCAAATAACTTCCCATAACTTAGTGCACTTTTTTCATAGGAAAAAAAATAGGAAAGCAAAACTCTATTTTTACATTTTCCATGCACATAATTACACATAGCTCTGCCTCATTAAATAAGCTTAGTGTGCACTTGGCTAAGGAAACATGTGTCCCTTTTATAAGCTTTCAGAAGATGGACATTCCTTCAAAATTTACTGTTGAGGTTTACTGGCTGTCTAAGAATGTCTCTGAACATGGTACAGTACATGTTGGGTTCCAATACTATTTTAGGGCACACGGTGTTAAAAATAGTGTTTGCTTTAGTACATAACCACCTCAAGTGTCCCTCTTTGGCCACTTGAAATGCCAGGATTTATGACATTTGTTGGCTGAGATTTACATTTTATCTGGTCAAGAGTTCTTCTTTTAAGTGGTAAAACTCTTTTACATATCTGATTCATGTATTGGTGTGAAACACAATAAGCTGGACTCGTTTTCTTTGGCCTGATACACTTAGGTGTCAGTAAGAAACATTCATGGGTTCCAATCAAGGGGAAACAGGAGTACAAAGGATATATTCAGCTCGGCAATAGAGATGAGCGAACTTCTGAAAAGATTAGTTGTACTTCTGCCAATTTTTTTTTATAATTTAAAAATGTGGAACCAGCAGTTGAACCTAAATATGGAAGAAAACCCCTTTGGAGCAGCACATAGTTTCTTTCTTTTTGAAGCTTTTTCAGAATCTAAACTGCCAAAAGTAAAGCAAATTCTGATTGAGGTGATTTGGGATATTTAAATTTGAGACCCAAATCTAAACAGCACTCAGTGAACTGTTTGCTTAGCATTGCTCGTTTAAGAAACAGTATCTAACCCATTGCTTACTTTTAAAGCTGAATGTGCCTTTCCCCCTGCCCACTCTGTTAAAGTAATTGTTTAAGTGCCAGGTAGAAGGTAGAGCAGAAGTACAAAGCTATTAGTCACAAAGGCTGACAAATAGCTGATCCACACTGCTAAAATACTGATTACATAACCTGTTAATAATGCTGGTTACCTGCAAAACCTGTACTGCTGAAGCGGCTTGAACACTATGGCAGTCGAAGAGGGATTTATGGACATGTGTGTTCCCTGTTCGACCGACCTAGCTTCGATTGCTCAAAGACAGGGGGGGACACGTTCGATGGCCGCTTCTGAAGATGATGTGATGCAGTGTGTTATCGTGTGGCTATCTACACGTATATGGGTAACTTTACCCACTGAGGTATCGCTAGTGCCCCTTGGAGGTTGCCAGATAATTGTTTTCCATGGGGAAAATGTATTAGGGAGTGTGATTATGTCTTTCCCGACTGTCACTGGGCTTCATGTTTTCTTCCCCACCTTGCTGAAAGGAGGAGCGACCAGGGACATTCCAGATTTAAAAAATTTCAGTTACTTTTTGGGTTTTTTGTTTTATAAATCCACCCTATAACATGGGGTAAGGCTGTGAAGGACATAAATTACAAAAGGTATAGGTCTGCTTCAAGGAAAACATTGAGTTAGCGAGCATTTTATGCATCTTTACAATTCTATGCAAGTCCTCTGAATGTTTTGATATAAGAACAGGTCATATTTATTATTATGGCTTTGTTGTAAATATATTTTAGACATTTGGTTGAAATCTTAATTTAATATTTTGATTAACTTTCCCAAAATGAAATATGTGTACTTTGAGTTTTCCTGAAACAGGCAAAAAAATGGTTTTGGCGAGATTTCTCTAATGGATAACGCGTGGAACTGTTCCCTTGATGCTTTTTGTGTTTACTAAGTTATATTATGCGCTTTGGCAAGTGTTTTCTTCCAAGTGCATGAACAGTAAGATCATACAGCTGTATGGGATACAGAATTGAGCTCCCGTTTACAGCAGTTTAGTTTTGTTACACTGTTCACACAAAGACTTGGAACAGATGTATATTTGGAGTTGTCTATGGATAACAAGCTGGACCTCCCTAACATAGGTAGCATTATAAGTAAGCAACTCAGCAATTTATAGTTTTTAATAGTCCTACATAATTTATCTTAGTAACTGCAACAAAATTAATAGTTCATTTATGCCAGGAAGTTATATTCTGCAATTACAGGCAACTTTCAAGAGATATATAGGCCACCACTGTTGATTCCGTTAAAATGCTAATTTCTAGGCTGTTGTGTTGACATTCTGGCTTCAGTATCCTCTGAGTCACTGATTTGGGCAAAGTTTATAACAACTTACAAAGCTTTTTTCCCCATATACTTTTTTTTCCAAGTGAATGACTCACAATACACAGGACAGATATATCATAACAGCATATTTATTTCATTAAAAGTTTCTTTTATAATGTTATGCAGATACTATTCATATATAGGTGCTGCTTTACAAAAGCTTTGTATTGGTGTCCATCCTGTCATCAGATTTAAACTTTTCTGACACAGTCCAACCCAGATGTACAAGAACAGACACATGATCTGTCTATACAGCAGTTATTTTAAATGTGTGTATTTAGTACATAAAAATATTCTTTACATTTTAAAGTAAAAAGTCTTAAGGACTACACACACACTACAGGAAACATGTGTTATGTGCTGGCCATGGTACGCCTGTATACCATACACATGTGCTGTGCAGAGTATTATAAATTTTTTATAATACACAGTTTTGTATGCAGTTTGAGAGAGTTAGAGAAAGTTTAGGTCTATTTTATTACAGCTGGAAACTTTGATGAAACATATTCACTCACCTCCTCTAAAGAAATGTATCCTATTAACACTGTCCCCGAGTGACAGGAAGTTTGTTACTCTATATTCAAATGGCTAGTTCACATCAACATGCAGGTCAATGCATTTAAAGGAGTAGAGGCGAAGAGCCGATAAACTGAAATACCAGTCAGTGACCCAGATGGTGCCTGACCAAGTCCCTTGCCTCTCCTCCTCTTTCTGCTCTAAGATCCCGGGGCAAAGACGTTAGCGAGGCATTGGTGGGCAGGTAAGTGCCTATGCTTCCACTATCCCTAACTAATGGGGGATGATTGTATATTATATTTCTAGCTATGCATGCTGTCATTTCATTATAAAATGTTTATACAAGTCAGTATAGATTGAAAATGTTATCTGTGGCCCTTTACTGATACTGAGGGCCGCACTTGTGGCCTTCCATATCAACTCAGTTGCCCACCACTGATATGGAAGCTGACATTGATGAACTCTCCTTCTGTTAGTTGCTTGGTAATTATGCTGATTCAATGGTGTCAGTTCTCGGACCTACGATGCAGGTCATGAACTAAGGTGGTCACAATCGTAGCCTTTGTTAGGAAATATTACATTGCATTCAAATGTAACTCTTCTTGTTAGAGGCATCCCATGCATTTACAAACATATTAATTGAAAACATATAACTTTGTTAAAATATAACATTAACATACAGAAATTTAAAAAAACATAGACTCTTTTAAGTTTTATGAAAAGGATAATTCCTCCATTCTTTTCAATATAAAAATATAAATGCATACTATGAATAACTTATCCATTTTCAAAGAATCTCCCATGTTCAAGTGAAAACACTCAAGTCGTTTTGGCATTTTTTGGAACGGCTCTTCAACCTTAACACCAAACGACTCAGTTGCACGTGTAAATCCATATTCAATAGACCCTGGGAAAATAGCCAGTCTCAAGTCTTAGTTGCTGAAAATAAACTGGAATTTCCCAAATGTTGGCTACAACGACCTATAAAAATAAATCGTTTACAACTAAAAAATAAGCTAGCCATTATTCTTGAGCCAGAGAGTAAATACACAGAATACAGGCTGAAATAACTAATCAGGGACAGTTGGCTTGACAGGCCTTTGTACACACCTCTGTTCAAACAGAACAGCTAGCTGTAGCTTCACCAGGGACATTCCAATGTGCTAATAAATGACTTCTTACCTCCAAATCGCTGTCAGGAGGGGGTGAAGGATTATTTTTTCTGCCTCTTCCTCGTGACTTTGACCCAGCACTTCTACACGTCCTGTCGTCAAGGTCTTTGATAGGTGTTGAGGGACTCTGTACTGTGTCAAAATCCCCTGAAAATACAAGCATATGGAAAAAAAACTTAATATACTGGGTGTTACCAGCTAAATCTGCACAACACTAGTAATAAGTCATCATGTTTAACTTTAAAATTATAAATCTTGGTTGGACTTCTAGTATTCATGTTTATGTTGAAGAGGTGTTACTAAATTGGTTTGAGTCTAGTTTGTTATTGTTAAAAGTGGCTGATGTCTGTAGAGTGGTAGAGTATTCTTTATTGCTTTAGAATCCATATAGTTCTAATCCCGTTTTGCAAAATTTATATCACAGCATCCTATTTTCTCATGAGCAAAACCACAATAGAAAAAAAATAAACAAAATGCAGCAATACGTATTTATAATATATGCATGGAACTGAGATCTCACACCTGCCAGTGGCTAAGGGGCACCTGGTACCAAATTTGGGAAACTTTTAACACTGTGTTAAACAAAACAAACTTACAATCAAGCCCTTAAAATAATCCAATAAATACTTGTAATAAAATCAAAACTTTGGTTGCTTTTTTTGTAACAAAATAAGTAAAATAATAATAGGCTGTACAATCCTATTGGGAAGGATAACCTATAATGCATAAGAGATGGAGCGCTCCCTAGCGCTCATATTGGCGCGCTATGGACGATCGAGGCAGACTACAAAGTACCCTGCTCATTTTTCCTACCCTCCCTCCTCCTCTCTACACATTGCCAGTGCCATCAAAGACCCTGGGAAACCAACAGACCTCCATTAACATGGAAGCGGAGGTCCTGGAAATGATCGGTGGCTGTGGCTGGATAGAGAATAACTACTGCTTTCAGGAGCACAGGTAAGTTTTGACGATCCCGTTTGTTTTGCAAAACAACTCTGAACGAACTGGGTTCATCTCAACTGCTAGGGGGTTAAAATGTTGACCTTATTATGAAATTGGTATGTATAGTGAAGTACACCAAAACAGATACAGCTGCTATGCTTGATACGCTCAGTTTCAGTCTTCATACACTTTACATGCATATGTCAACATCTCGTGACCATCCTTTCAATCCACTAATTTTCACAAATCGCCAGAGAGAAGTAAAACATTGCAAGCGTCAGGGGAGTGAGTAATAAGGTAAATGTAATTTTTTTTTGTCCCCAAAAAAGTATATTATTCTTTAATATTGAGTTAGGTTGAACAAAAAATATTGTAATGTACAATTACCAATTATTTTAACAATCTGTTTTTATTTTACCACGCTGCAATTACCTTTTGACATAGCCTAGTCATTGAAAAATATTTGGAACTATACAGAATCAAATTATCATTTCTACATGTTTAGTTGGAATTACTTGCCATGTATTTAGGATTATAAAGGATCCAGGGCCCCACCATTTGCAAGCTAGATGCTAAATGGTAGTTCAACTTTGAATATTACTTATTTCCTTTTCTGTACTCTTTTTGCTTATTTTTTTACAATTGTGTTTCCTCTTCTTTTCTGTGTACCAGTGTCTAGTACCCACCCCTATGTATTGCTAGGCATAGAGATGTGGTAACTGCAGGCCAAAAACCTGGAGGACCTTAAACATGGAGCCTGTTTATCATGTGCCAATGGCTAGCAAGGTTTGACAATCATCTAGAGGGAAAGGCTTAGTGTGAACTCTACAGGAATTGGCAGTTTTACCTTTTTGAATAGCAAATACTTCCACAGGAAATTAGAAAACCTAAAGGCAAATACAAGCCTTTCTTGTACCAGTGCTCTATTAAATTTGTATTACTGTTTCAATACATGCTTGTCCTTTGCACCAAAACAAAGCCAAAATTATTTCACAACAGACAGGTCCAGATATTAGGATGAAGTATTGAGCGTATGTACTTGACATACACTGTAAATCATTGCAGCCTACACCTATAATATTTAGCTTCTTTCATATCTCACTTTATGTATGTGACATCCACCACCGCAGTTGGCTGATACTAAGTGTATATAGATGTGCGTGTGAAAACATGAACATTTGGGCTTTACATCTGCTTGTTCTACTGTTATTAAAAGCATATAAGCAGGGCTGTGAATTTTAGTCTCTCTCCGTAAAAAAAAATAAAACATTGATATTCACATGGTGCTAAACAATTAACAAAGCCAACTTCAGTTATTTGATTGCATTATATTGTAGTTAACTTAAGAATATTAAAAAATATTTTTTTTATAATGGAAAGCTTTGCAAGGGTTAAGCAAAGGTGTTAAAAAATTTATTTGGTCTAACTGAAAATCAGAATATTCATAGTAACTTGTGCAAGCTAATACAATTTTAGGATCTGTATGAGACTCAAATGTTTCATGTTTTTCCCTTCCAGCTCTGTCTTGATATGGCAACTTTCTGACAGCTTTTCTTTTAGCTGCTATTATATTTTAATGGAACCAAACACAAAGGGAAACGCCCAGGAACATAGTGTATGGAACTTCACTATTGTGTGGTGCAATTTCCAAAATATATCCTGCAGTGAGTTACTGACCTGATCATCCATAACAGCAAACACATGGCAAGAGCATTGTATCGAACAGCACTTTATGGGTTCAGTTTAAGTGTAGGTTTAGGGTTAAGGTTATGGGAAAAGGACAGCGATACATATTAGAGACATTGGAAACACTTAGGCCAGGGCTCCACTATGCTCTGGGATCCGCTGATTTCAGCACAAGCCTCTGTTGCGTTCCTGTGGACGCGGATGGCTGCGTTGACATCAACGTGACGGAGGCTCGGATCAGCCAATCAGGAGCTCTGACAGGCTGTGGAGACAGCCATGTCATAGCCCTATTGCTGTCAATGGGCAGCTTTTGCACGTCGCTAAATTCCCTGCATTGAACAAAACATCCAGGACGCAAATCCTGTCCACCTACTGAAAATACGAGCCTTCTAGCTCCTTCTGGTTTCAATGCTTGCATTTCCTTCTGGATCAGTTAGATCAAGAAGTCTGTCCCTTCCCATTTCTTAAGCCTGGCATACACACGCCGATTAGTGGCTGATTTTTCCGCTGACCGACGGGGTAAAAATCGGCCACCAATCGGCGTGTGCCCACATGGGGCGACAGATCCATGTCGCCCCACAGCTCGGCCGGCAAGAGAATGGACATGTCGGATGTTAATGGCCGATGCCATTAACTTCAATGAAGACCGGCGTCTTCATTGAAGCTAATGGCTGGCAC